>QVRM01007152.1:0-63355 GCA_003439945.1 Dermanyssus gallinae | reverse complement strand
AACACACCTGCGGTCCAAAGTCAATGAGCATCTTACACGCCTTTATCGGATAACTGCATGATGGAAGCGACATCTCGATAAATAACAAGATCGTAAACATAGTGTCTGTCAACACGTAGCGTTGTATTAGAACGGATGAGACTAAGCTCCGAAGCAAAATAGTTTAGACTAGTATGTTACTAGTCATGTCAAGGGACAAAACGAGCATTCTCCTAGAGATAGCCCAAGTGATTACCATTGCAACGTGACATAGCATCTATTCAATTGGAACGTGCAGGGAAACAAAAATGAGCAATATAGCACACGTACGCAAGTTCAAATATATGAGTAACTCAACTGCACAAGGGCCTGTCGAGTTTGTCAAGAGGCAGCCCCTCATTAGGTCCATATTGCTGCCGCATTGCCGCGTTAGACCGCCAGTAATAGACGTGAGGTAGACAGCCGAGATATGTCTTAGCTGTCGCCAGTTCGATTCGTTGTAATATCTTCTGGAGAAGCGACCATGACACGGGGCCAGGTCCCCCGAATGTCTCGATTGGCAAGCTGCGCATATTTGTTAGCCCTGAGTCGTTCAGCCATGCGTGCCGTGGAGCCAGCAGTGGCTGCCTAACCTTCAGGGTCCAAGGGGACAAAGGTGACAGGGATCGTCACATCCCAAACAACCGTCTCTCCTTTCAAAGGCTATAGGGGTGAGACCCTCCGGTCTGGTTCCGTTCTCGGGAACCTCGAGCTGTATCTCGTTTACTTCGCTGTGAGGCTTCGCCCTCCTTCGCTTCTTCTAAAGGAAGCCCGTGGTCTCTCAGATGTCCACCAGTGCCTCCGCACAGACACCGCTGCTTCTAGCTCGTTAGCATTGAGCCCAACCTCAAACCGATGCACAGACGAACGTTTTCGTGATAACGTAAAGTGACAAATTTTGAGAAGGGGTGGATTGGAGCCACTTGCTGGCTCGTTTCTAAACGACTGCACGCAGTTGGGCTTAGTCGGGTTTCTAGAAGAGCCCTCTAGCAGATCCTTGTTGCTGGCGGGGAGAAAGCACGGCGCTTACTGAATCCAAATAATAGCGCACGTCGGCAAGCAACGTCGTACACGCTGGCCTAGAGGAATCCGGGTTTAGTGGGCTTGTGAGCTCACATTAGTCACGTCCACACCCATGTGCATTATTTAGTCCTAAAAGTGCCCAGAAAAAACGTTTAAATTCAAGAGGTCCCTTCCTCCAACGTCCGTGCTGTGGAAGACGTAGGCGATATTTGCCAAAAGCATAAATGATCTCATTAGGGGTTAAGCAGGTTAGCCTGGCCAAGCCGGAGCGAAGGAACTCAATCCGGGCGCGAGTCCTGAACAGGTGGCAACCGACCCCAAAGGGAACACCAGGAGCGTCATTCCAGCTGCCTTGACGAGCTTGCACCCGGAGAGGAGCGCCCCGAAAGCGGGCATATTAGGCTGGCCCTTGTGAATTGAACGAATTCGAACTTCCGGGGGTTGAGCCCACTCTGCAGGCCGAAGTTGACAGCTTTCTCTATGTCTGCCTACATCACGACTGCTTGTATCTAAAATGCACAATCTAAGCGATCTGCATGACAAAGTTAAAATTGATTTCACACCTGTTTTTGCCGAAAGAAAAGAGTTTACCTCTGCTTCTTCCGCACGGAAACTAAGAATATTTTTTCAGGACTTGTTTCCAAGCAGCCGACACAAATGTTGAGAGGAATTGTACCGCTCTTCGTTGATTTTATGACAGTTAGGCATGGGTCACATGCGACCTGCTGTATTAAAAATTAGCGCGTCCCTACGCCGACTTTTTGCCACTTGTATGCAGCACGTGGCAAACATCAGTAAGAATATGAATTCGTTGCAAGGTAAAACATGACTGATATTAAAAGTAAGGCACTACTACAAGATATTTTATCTCTAAGCAAACTTGCTGCACGGACTCCTGCCTGCAGGTGCCACAAAAAGTAACTGTGAACTGGCTTACTTGGCAAGTGATGTCTACCGGCCAGTCAGTTTCATTAGAATATTTGCCTAGCGGGAACTTTCGCCGGATTACGACAAAATAATTCGATCCTTACAACAAACGCGTCTCATTGCGTACGTCTCAAACAACTGTAACAGACTATAAGAACGCATCTTACTGTCAATACGCTAAGCGCGAGCAAGCGTTTGAACAGAAACCTCAAGACCTATATATGCGTAGAGAATAAAAGAACACCTCTGGATGAAAAAGGCAAGCGTCGTGTGTGTGTGTGTGTTTTTATTCACGAAATTGCTGTACGCTCCGCAGGTTAATCGAATCTTTGTTTGAAGTGTTCATCACGCTAAGAATTCGACACTCCTGACGGTTTTGCTGCTCAGCAGAAGGCGGGACTTTATCTGGCATACTCAAAAGAAAAGATCATATATTTGTTATGCACGTTTTTGCCCTCGCTCACATGGTGGCTTTTTTTTACTTAAAGATCTTTCCTTGGTTAAACTTCTTGCCGCCGAACTGGCCCTCCCATGCCAAGTACTCGTTGACGAGGGTCTTCACCGAGTCGTCCTTGGGATCCAGCTTTTTCCACATATACGACTCGTAGTCGATCTGCCAGTTCTCGCTAAGCGTAAATGCCAGTTCCGGGCCACGCCACACCCAGATGCCGGAGATGGTTGAGCAGTTATCCTCGCCGAAGAGACATACCGAACCGAACGCGTTCTTTCTCATCGTGTCGAGACGTTGGAACATGCCGGAGATAAGATTGCACGACATGAAAACCTGCGTCAGGTCCTCCGGATATTTGTATTCGCAATACCAAATCGAATAGTGCTCAGGATCGAATTTGTCCCAGAAGTACGGGATGGATTTCGAGGTGTCCTCGTTCGAGTACACTCGCTTGAAGTCGTCCATGACAAAGGTGCCCTTAGGGAATTTGTCAAAGGGGTCCTTCTTCGGCGCAGCAGCGACCGGCTCGTCGGCAGCATCAGCGTCGGGGGCGGGTGCCTCCTCCTTTTTGGCGGGAGCAGATTTTTCCTTCTTCTCCTCCTTCTTGTTAGCCTTGTCCTTCTTGGCGGCGCCTCCCATCTTGCCCTGAATCTCAGCGTACACCTTGGCGTCAAACTGGGCCATCTTCTCGCAAAGCTTGACCGAGCCCAGAACCGACTTTACGTTTGGCTGGTTCAGAATCGTCTCAAACCACCGGTTGACATTCGTGTAGGGCTTGCGGAAGGCCGGTTCAAGCACCAGCTTGTAGAGCGGCAACAGTGCCGAAAACACTGAGATATCGGCAAGCGAGATACGTTCGCCAACCAGGTATGTTTTGGTCAACAGTGTCTTGTTGAGGTAGGCTAACAAAGCCTTTACGTCGGCCTGGGCTTTCTCGGTGGCCTGCTTGTTTTGGGGCATAATACCGAGGCAAGGATAGGTCCAGACGGAGGCAGGAGGCACGACTTCATTGTCGGCAAATGTCATCCACTGTACGACCTGGGCCTTTTCGAGATCGCTTTTGCCCCTCAGGTCGGCGCCAGCGACGAAGTATGAAATGGCACTCGCCTCGGTAATGGCCTGGCCATCCTTGGTCTCAAAAGCGGGAACCTTGCCTGTGAACGACAAACAAGAACAAATAGCAGTCGAGTTACTGTTACGACGCACGTTCAACATACACACAAGAGGCTGAATATATATATATATATATATATATATAAGCCTGTTATCTACACAACACTCTTATTGGATAAGCATTCATATCATCTATGTGTCCTGTACGTTCACAGTAGTCAACCCCCTGCAACATGAGAACCGCTCACTAGAACCCAGGCACCCGTGAACTGGGTGCCTGGGTAACTAGTGAGCAAAATTTCCCTAGCTTTTGCTGTGATCACAGGTTTAATCCCGGATGTGGGGATCTATTTGTTGAATTCGAATGTGCTAGGAGTGTATATCAAATATTTGCTTTATCTTCAAAAAATATTTAAACGTATGTTTACACATATACAGTCTGTTAAAATGTGAAATAGTATAATATATTTGGTCGCGTATTGGATGCATAAGACGCTCCAGCAGTGCAGTGTGAGGCAAGACGGTGTCCACATATGTCCAGATAATAGAGCTCACATTGCTCGTTGCAACGTGTGCATCTATTCGAACCAAGGGAAAATAATTTACCCCTCCGGCACAGGTAATGGTAGAGCACATGCCCTGAGAAGCGGGTTATCAGCAGGTGCCTCGTAGACCGCGGGGGATTCCTCCAGTCATAACTTGTCCATGGCGAGTGACAAGGTGAACTCCGCTGGAAAATTGCTAAGCTTTTGCTCAATATTTTACCTACAGGCAAAAAGCGTAATTTTGATATGGAACTGTTGCAGAGCCGGCCGTTGAGAGAGAAGCCTCCGGTTTCTAATGAATGCAGCAATCAACGCACAACGGACTCTTCCCAAATTATTCTTAACCAACTTTCAAACAATGTTTTTGTTTTTACGAATGTACGACTTTTCAAATGCCAAGGCAGTTAGTCTCCTCGGTTTGAAATGGGTATTGTCAGACGCCAGAGCAGCCCCTTCGGCTTGACTGATGGAGATTCCTCATCCCAACCGGTCTCTATGTAAAAAAACGCCCAACATATGTCGATACTTCACAGCCTTAGTTTTTTTCACTGATTAACAGGCCATTAGTGTCACAGTACCCCTCTAAGTCCTTAAGAGTAGCCTATAGGTCTGTTCGTATCTTAGATCTGTGCAAGCCAAGCTCGTGCGCATAAAGCAAAATACTTGCAGTAGCGTATTTAGGCACTAACAGACTTTCTAGATCTCTTATTGGCGCCGAAAATAATAGGGGACCTGTCGATATAATCCTTCATTCGAAGTGTAACCACAGTTGTTTGAGATAAGGTTTGAGATAAGAATTTGTCGCCAGACGATGTGATTCCGATGTATTATAACCTAATTGAGCGCATCGGCCGACAATCGAATGCATAAGGAAACGCTAGTTCTAAATAAAACACTAAGTACAAATAGTAATAATAATAATGAAAGCCTGAACTTAATTAATATAATATTGTTATTATCTACAATTTAAACAATTTAGCGACCGTTCCACCGGGAGAAAAGTGGGTGAGCACAGGCACCATGTACCTTGTGTACGAGTGCCAATTAGCGTATGCCATTCCATCCGCGGTCCCGGTGGACCACTACTACGTCATCCGCATACATAACGATGGCGTTTCTAACTTCCTCCCGCACATATCGAGCTAGGTCTATGATGAGTAAAGAACAATTCAAGTATATAACTGAGAGGGTTCCCTCGAAGGGTACCCACGTTTTGACTCAGTGGCAAGATGCCCTCGCCCCTTATGTTTATTTATTCAGCAATGAAGCGCTGGTCGAAAGCCTTGACACAATCAATAAAGTCGGTGACAATTGACCCCCGGATACAGCCAACATCCGTTAACTTCCGACTGAAATCGTATACTGTTTATCTGGAGCCTTCCTGAACTCAAATTGCTTCGGAGGTAGGGCCTTCTCTGCAATTGGAAACACCCTCGAGGTCATCAACGTAGCGAACATTTTCTTAAGAGTGTGGTTCGACACAATACCCCCGGTACATATTTGGATCATCCTGGTTGTTGTGGCCTTTTTTGCCCCTGAATAGCAAAGTAAGTCTGGCCTCGTGCCAAGCCTGGAGTATGTGTCCCCCGCTGAGCATCTGATTAAACAGATTACGCAGCTTCCCTGCTAAAACATCGGACGACTTAAACCAATATTCGTAATAGATCCCATCAGGACCACGACTTTTATTCTTGGGTAGCCCGCTACAACCTTTTCCACTGAAAAAGGCGAGTTCATATGGTGTTGCTGCAGTGAGCGGTTGTGGCTCAGTAACTCCAGGGCTGGTACGGGGCGTTTGCATCAAGCAAACGGCAGTAAAGTGCTGCCGCAACTGCTTCTTCAACATGGTGTGCATGTTTTACTATTCTGTCGGCAAACAATGTGGACCTGGGGGCAGTAGCGCGCTCTGCTCTCAATTCTCAAGTACGCGGTGAAAACAATACAGGCGATACACAAGTGCTATCGCCTGCTTTCCCTTTAACTTAACTTGCGGTGATCGCCGCCGCCGCTACAGGGAGCAGTAGCTAACTTCTGCCTTGCGTGGACTTCCAGCGTGGCGCTATGAGCCTCGCCAGCTTGCCTGCCAGTCATTCCCGCCCGAGAGAGTAAAAGAGCGCCAGTAGGTGTAGTGCACGAACGTGGCAGAAGAATTCGGCGGGTCCCGCCCGCAGATTCTACGATTTATAGCTGGTGCTACGGCGAGGCTGCAGAACGCACAAGGAATCGGCAATGAATCGACTGATTCACTAGGCCAGTCATAGAAGTAGTAGTAGTAGTACCGCTAGAAAATGCCATATTAGTCTCGCGGCAGCAATTGTGACAATAATCCGCCGCCAGTAATGCCAGATTTCACGTACTCATGGCCCGGCGGCAGGCCACGCCGGGCGACGACAACAGCATGGCGTTCGTCGTGTATCGACGCAGCCTCCGCCGTGCTAACGTGGTGGCAACACACGACCAGTTTGCGGCTAGTAGCATAGTAGTAGTAGTAGTGTTACAAATGGCATTCCTATGAGTAGTAACGGTAATCGCATTCAACCTCGCAATCACCGGCATCTTCAACGACTCGTATGTCGTTCACTTTACGTGGTGTTCAATGGATCGGGTCGGTCGTCAGACTGGACCCGCGATCCGTCATTGACAACTGGTTCTGCCACGTTCGGCTGGCGCTGCTACGTGTCTGTCTAACTAATCAGGATGCGTCGGCGTGCCGCGAAAACATGCCCCGAACACACTTACCATTGGGGAACTTGGCGAGAAAACCCTCGGAGCGGTTCGTGTCGCCATAGACGAACGCCGGCGGTTCCTGGCAAACCGTCAACTTTGTCTTGCCGTACGCCGCAGCGATGAGTATCTGCTGCGAGCGGAAGTTGTCCTTGCACGTGTACAGAGTTCCGACAGCGGCCATCTTCACTTCACGGCGGGCGACTGGAGAAGAAGAAAGACGGGGCCCGTCAGCCAGATAGCCACCCTATGCTGCTGCTAACACCACTACCACTACCACCACCACTGTGCCGATCACAAGTAGCAGACGACACCTGTAGTAGTAGTAGTACCACCACTCACTGTTAAAGTACCACTGCCGTCGTCTGCGGTGGCGCTGCCGTCGTCGTGCAGACGACCGCCAACAGAGGAAGAGGGTAGTCGATATAGCAGACGAAATGCAGACGACATCACAGCCTTAGCGAATGACGCAGAGCCAGGTCATGGGTGATGTGCAGCAGGTAGCAGGCAGCACGTCTGCCGGCTTGGCTGAATGGCAAGCAAGTATGATGAGAACCGACCGGCATCCGAGACGGCCTGGTCGTGCAATTCATTCATCCAACCCAAACATCCATTGGCTTGTCGAGCCGGCTCACTGCCTCCACTTTTTTATGTAACTTCCGTGGACGTTAAATCTTGGCTGAGGGTCAGCCGGAAAACTTCACTTTAATATTGTAACGCAGACGCATGCGAAACAGAAGGATCTATTTCGTCTGTGTAATTAGTCTACTAATACTACCGTAACAGCTATTGAGGAGTTGTTTCGATTTTTAGCACTATGCTCAGCCACTCAGTAGATTTCAAATTGACGAAGCTCCTGTACATAAACAGTGAAAATTATAGAATTTATTTGGCAATTAATTATTTGTTTTTATCTTGTAGATCTATTTGTTAGTGACTGAGCAGTGTTCATAAAAAAATGCTTTGGTTTGGCTACATACATAAAGGCGTCGTGATGGACTAGCAGATATAGAACTACACATGTGAAAATGTAGTCCTCTCATTCTTATAGTCATAGCATAGTTTGCAGGTATCCTGCTTCCAGAAGCTACTTAATTAATTGCGCTTAGCACATGCGCCCTAAAGTTCTATACTTTCGCTGCAAGTCACGCCCAGTAAAACTTACAACAAAACTCAGTTTGTAAGCTGTGAAGCTGCAAATGATTCACTCGTAACGTTAACTAATTTGCTATGAAGTTGTTACGAGCCATACGGCGTGCAAACCAATAGATGCGTACCAACTTCGAGTTGATATGCATTTATATAGAGATATGAAGGTGCGTTATCGTATTACCTTCTACTAACCATTAGGCAAATACTATTATCATACAATATTATGTCTGCCCTGTTATTATTTTAGTTACTAATAGATTTTGACTCTTCTAGTGTTAGAAGAGCGTTTGCCTATGTAGCAACGACATGACATTGTCTTGTTGTTGTAACAAGCTGAAAGATTGCCATAACAACGATTAGAAGTTTACCAATACAGCGGTTAGGCGTATAATCATCACCAACACGTCCAACGTGCTATGGGCACCTATCGGCGCTTATGTACTTATCAATAAAGCTTGACTGTCCTGCATTACCGCAATAAGTTATATGTTGCCGCTCTAAGCGCATCTGATGACAAAAAGGTGACATGTGTATTTATACGCGTCAAGCGAAGATTAAAACATTCAATCAATTAAGAGGAAAATCGATTGCAAAATCAACTGTTCTGCCCTAATTAAATCGAGCTAAAGATTTCCCGAAAAACGGAGCGAGGGGGCGCGAAATATTTATAAAGTATGCGCTGATCTTTGCTGTCTAGCGTGACGAAACCCTTTTGACATTTTTTTCTATAGATGACGGGGCAATTGGCGCCACCGTTTGAAAGCGCCGGATCTGCTGTCGTTTCAGTGTTAGCTTCAAAAAATTGCCCCTCCTTAGAGTGGTAACCATGACATTGAAATTTTGACCGGTCGCGTTCCAAAAAGCTTAGAGGTGATGACCGCCAACGATACATTTCTTGACGAAATTAACGCTTTGGTGGTCCCTAAATACTTTCCACTGCTAAAAATGGGTAGTTACTTAACCAGACCTCTGCCATTGGACGTCTAAAGAGGCATAGCACGCAGTGGCCTAATGGAGTCGTGAAGTTATAGATAAACGTCCGCTCTGTTAAGGCGGTTGACGTGAGCACCATAGGCCTATCTTAGCTTCTCGCGCTCAGGAACAGAGAACGATGTTCATGTTTACGGGGGCTCCTTCATAACCTCACACATAAAAAAAGTGGGACAAAAAAAAAAAAAATATATATATATATATATGGAGGAGCGTACACAATATATTGTACTGATAAAAACGGAATTGAAATAAAAAAGGATGACCTTTAAAGGAATGCTTTACATAGAAACCTTTTTCTGGGCACAAGTTTCAGAAATGCAATTTACCATCATGCATACAGTACCGGCTGGATGAATGGATTGTTGTTGTTGTTGTTGTTGCCGCGGCTGTTGTTGTTGTTGTTGTTATTGTTTAGATCCTCTCCTTAGGCACGACCCTTTCTCTTTTCCATCTCCCATGTTTCTCACTCACGTTCTCTTGCGCTTCGCTCTGTCTTTCTCTTGCGCACGCGTTTCCTTGAATGGTACTCTCGTGCTTCAATGCAGACGGCTGGTCCATCCCTCCAGACCCTCATTATGAACATCATCACCATTCCCATCCCCATCATCATCATCGCTGTCGCATTGGGAGAGGAGACCTCATCTTTCGACCTGTCAAGCAGAAAGAGAATCGAGCTGCTGCTATGCCGGCCTAGGCAGCTGTCCGTCGGTTGGCAGTGGTCCAGCGCCTTAAGCAGAAGAAGAAGGAGTTCATCAGGTGGACGAGCTCTGTTGTTGCTACTACAAGAGCGAGCAACAACATTAACAATAACAACAACAACAACAACTATACGATAACTATTAATAGCACTGCTGGTATGAATTACTGCTACTACTACTATTCTTGCTACTCAAATTGTTGTCACTGGTGTGTTAGCATCAGCAGCAGTTAGTTGGCTCAGCCTCTGACACCACTGTTTATTGTACGCGCGGCACTCGAAGCAAGGAAAATACACACGGAGAGGAAAAAAAAGAGAACCGATACGAAAAAGCAGAAACAGCGCAACAAGGAGAAGGTGAAGAAGGAGAGGAAAGCGCTCGTCTGATGACTACATGTGAGTGAAAGGCGTTTTTTGTGTGTGGAGCCACAATGACCTAGCTTGTTTGTTCAGTACAGTTGGTGGGCTGGTAGGTCGTTCGTCGTTCGCGCCTCGAAAGAGAGCTAGTTGAATGTTTGTTTCTTTGTCTGAATGAGTTGCGGGGCGTTGTATACGGTAGTCTGTCTCCAAGCTTAGTGCTTAAGGTGTTATAGGGTGTGTGTTCTTTGTGGTCTCGATCACAAGTTTTTGTACGAAGTTGTCTTGGACGTCTGTCTCCCTCTTGACTTGCTGTTGTTGTTGTTGTCGTTTTTGTTGTCGTTGTTGTTGTTTTTGTCGTTGTTGTTGTTATTGTTGCCCTTGTTATTGTTTCTGTTGTTGCCGTTTTTTGTTATTGTTGTTCTGTGTTGTGGTCGTCGTCGGTGGTGGTTGTGGTACTTTGTTTGTACGGGGGCCACCATTTTTCTTGGCAGAGCCTGTAATTGTTGTCACAATGTTTTAACTACTACTACTACTGGTGAACAAAAAACGAATCCGGTTCAGTTTCAACATGAATCGTGTACTGACTTAGCTTCGACTAGCAGCAGACAGGCGGTTCGGCGGATAGGCTGCCAGTGATTGAGTAAGTAGTACGAGGATGAGTTAGTTGTCGACGTGTCATTACGTGTCTCTCTCTCCCTTACGACGACAGATATGACGAGATGAAAATGGTCATCATTTGATCGATGAATAATACGATCTGTATATAGAGGTGTATATTAGATAGTCGTTACACTTCGTCTCGGTTGTGTCGTGAGGGACGACGTGCAGCGAAGAAGCCTGAGACACTCTTCTTCACCTCGTCAGCTGACAGCTACGTTTTGATCTGAACGGTGGCTGGCCCCTTCGTCGGTCTGGCTGGTACGATACAAGCAGTCGAATGTATGATGATGATGATCTTATTTGTTTATTGTGACGTTAAGCCGTTAAACATGCCACTCTTAACAGGACCAATTGCCAGTCCGCTTCCGAAAGGGGATATATGTCACGACACATCGCGCTGGAACGACCGAACCTGCAACTCCTCCTCGATCGGAGTCGGTGGCTGTCCAGTTCCGCCACACTCTCTGACACAACGTCGGCTAGCCTACGAAATTGAGCCGTTGTAGCAAAATTGTAAATTGACTATACATCTTAGACATGCTTGACAGCTTCCATTTGCCGAGTTCGGTCTGTCAGTCGGTCCATGGGTAGTAAGTAGTATTAGCATCGTCCCAGTCTCCGGGTGCGACACTTTCATCTTCTTGTCCGCGTTACCGCTACAGGCCGGTCGTTTGTGGGGGCTCTGGAATGGCGCCTTGTTTAGCGCGCATCTCACTGTGTCAACTAGTGAGCGTCGTCAATCATGCTGCAATCTGTACGCTAGGTGGCACGTGACGATGATGATGACGGTGATCGAGTTTCTAGACCGATTATATATATATATATATATATATACATATTCAAGGAATATTCAAAACAACCTACTCCTCAAATTTCATATATATATATATATATATATATTCAAGGAATATTCAAAACAACATCTTACTCAAATTTCATGTTTATGTATATATATTTGAGTCAACTGATCTCTTTGACGTTGTTAACGTTCTCTTTCTCGCTTCCCATTTGTGTTTCTACACGATTCGACCAGACAACAGAGCCAGTGGAAACGGGGGAAGAATGACAGAAGAGGGAATGGGGCCGGCCTTAAAGGTAGAGAAAAAAAGCGGTTAGCGCCGTTCAGCGAACATGTTACGATGTTCGAAGTCTGGCGTTGGCTCCTGAGCAGGTTGGGGGGGGGGGGGGGGCGAAGTCGTCACGTGAACGACGTGGGATCAGTCGGAGGTTGGGGCAGTGTGGCCGCTTGAGCGGCCGCTGGCCTCAGAGGGCCGATGTTGAAGTTTCTCTATTTTCTTTTAAACCAATCCTGCGTTGTTAAAAGCCATTCAACTTGTACTTTGTGGGATCCCCTAGTAGGCAGACTGAAGGTAACATTTTCTACTTATATATATATATATATATATATATTGGGTCTACAAAAAAGTTTTTTCGGTTTTTTTAATGATTCTCTACGGACAAAACCGAAAAAACTTTTTGTAGCCCTATATATATATATTTAGTGGAATTCATTACTCGCTATATGTTGCTATTGGCGGTACATAACGTGTAGCGCCGCCAGTGTTTTGTCTGCGTCCTCATAATTGGCGCAAACAAATCGCAGCTGACTGAGACGGGACACGCTTTTCGCGTGGCGCAACCCTACACGCACCGCTTATAATCCCGTCTTAGTATAATTCAGTTAGTTATGAGTCATGTTCTCGATTGGCCTGACGTTTGTCGTGCATTCACAGTCCTTTCTCTTTAGGCTGTGGGGACAGTGAGCTAGTGCGGTGCTTGTGATGCTGGCGGACAACTGTATTGCCTGAACGCCTTTTAGATCGTTTCATTCGTAGGCCGATGTTTCTTTGGTTAGGGGGCAGTAACGTAATCTCGTAGAACAAGTAATTGACATCTAGTCTACGAGTGGTATGGAGACCTACGGATATATATATATATATATATATATATATATTACTTTTTATGTTAGCACTTTGGAGTGAACAACTGTCTCCGTGTTGGCTAGTGGTTACGGGCTCTCTAACCCAGGATTAGCCGAGTTCCACAATGTGCCCCGAACAGATGCTGCGTTTCCTCGTTGTATGTCGAGCGACAGCCTCTGACGCACAAATTCCGATGATCTCGAGACTCCCGTGGAAAGGTTACGGCCCGCGTGCTACCCGCGCGCTGAATCAATTTCAATGTAAGCGGGCCTGGTCGTCCCACTGTTTCGAAAGCTAACGGAATTGGTGCGGATAACCAACGCCAGAGTATTTTCTTCATTTGTTAGCCTCTGCTAACCTGGACGCATGACCTGCCTGGTCCGCACCTGCACCGACCATCGAAGGGGCTAAGGAGTCGGTTACACTTGCGTCCCAAAAAAATATATATATACATACAGCCAGATCTCTTAAGTTGAATTGTTGACAACTAACTAGGAATGATATAGAGATTTCAGAGAGAAACAATATGTATTTATATATCATCATCATATGCACAACAAATTCGCAAGTATTTTGTTAAATATTGCTCGATGGGATGATAGTCGTTTAATTTCACGTATATCTATTTATAAGTTGGCGCAGAGCGTCTGCGTAAAGCCATCCCGCCTTAGAAAGATGACCTCGAGACTTACAACTGCTTTTGATGAGCAACCTTTGATGAGCAACAGATGACAACTACGTTGGCTATTGATCCCTCATGTCGATTGACGATGTCGACGCGAGCTGAGATGAGGTGACGGTGTTTTGCGGTGTTCGGCGTCATTACGCTGGTGATAAAGAATGGCCGGGAAATAACCCGAGACATGTATGTATATGGCAATAGTGTATACGGACCTAAGGCCGCCAGAGCGTATTATTTATTTAGCTAATGTACTAGTAACGCACAGGTTAACTTACTGGCTATGTGCATGCCTGCCTGCCTGCCTAATTAGGGTTGTGGCGGTGTGACAGGCCACACCTGTCCCGCGCCCTTCGTCCGCCGGCAGGCATCATCCGCGGACGCGGTGGAGCAGGCGAAACGGTGCGAAACGTGGTGAGGTCGGAAGGTGAAGCACACTATCAGTATCAGAGAGAGAGAGAGGGGCTATTTGGCGATGATCGATCAATCGATCGACCAGTCAACCGTCGATTTGTTGAGTTGAGTTCGCCGTGTCCTGACGACGACGACGACGAGGACGACGAGCTTCTGAAGTCCACCACCTCTCCGTGCCCGGCCTCCCTCCCTCAGAAGCCCACCATGACGGAGGCCGCTCTCATCCAGGGCATCGAGCTGCACGCGCGCAGTCTCGTGCCGTACAAGGAGGCTGGCGGCGAGGAGCGCAACACGTTCCTCGTCGGCACCCAGTCGCTGCGCAGCGAGAACCACATCCATCGGCTGACGTACGACGACGACAACGCCAACTCGCTGCAGAAGAAGAGCTATCCGCACCGCCTCGGCGAGATCTGGCACCTCGCGGTGCTGCCCGAGTCGCCGCTGGTCGCCACCTGCTTTAATCGGGTCACGGCGAGTGGCGGGGGTAGCGGAAGTAGCGGTGGCGGAAGTGGTGGCGGAAGCAATGGAAGTGCGAGCGCTGGCAGCGGCCCCGCCGACAGCTGCGCGACGGGCGGCGCCATCTTTCGAATGGACGATGACTCGCTCGAGCTGCTGTTCGAGGTGCAGCCGGACACCGACGCTGTGGGCACCGAGGTGCGGCAGATCCAGTTTCATCCGGTGTCGGGGGGCGAGTCGTTCGCGGCGCTCATCGACTGCCAGGCGGCGCTGTACGACGTCGAGTCGCAGAAGATGACGCAGAGCACGAAGATCGAGGCGAAGAACACGCTGAAGGCGTTCGCGTTCGGCTTCAACCCGCCGGGCGACCTGTTGGCGCTCAACAGCGACTCGACGCTGCGCGGCGTCGACATCCGCACGATGGCCGAGTGCTGGACGGTGGCCAACGCGCACACGAACCAGATCCGCAGTCTCGACTTCAATCCGAACCGGCCCAACATTCTGGCGACGGCGGGCGACGACTGCGCCGTCCGCTTCTGGGATCTGCGCAACCTCGACCGGCCGGTCGTCAGCGTACGCAACCACTCGCACTGGGTGTGGAGCGTGCGCTTCAACCACTGCTACGACGAGCTGGTGCTGACCGGCAGCTCCGACTCGAAGGTCCACCTGCTTCGCGTGAGCAGCGTGTGCTCGGAAGAGGAGCAGGAGGCGGCCGATCTCGACCTTCTCGACCAGGTGGACCAGGTCGACAACGGCAATGACAACGATGAAAACAAGAGCCCCCCCGAGCCACCGAGTAGCGACAACGGGCTGAAGTACTTTCTCGTTGAGACGTTCGACGATCACGAGGACTCGATCTACTGCACCGAGTGGGCGCCCTACGATCCCTGGATCTTCGCATCGATCAGCTACGACGGCAGGCTCGTGATCAATCGGGTACCGAAAGAGGAAAAGTTTCGAATTCTCTGCTGAGTACCGTGTGGATTTTATCGTGTGGGCGTTACCTGGACTGTCAGCACGGGGCACAACCATAACAGCAATGATTAAATTATTTTTTGTTAAATGCACATGTATCGGTTTTGGTGTTTTTGCTGGCGAGAGGTTTGATAACAACTTGTTTCTTTGGTTTACTTACTCTCCCTCTCTCCTTCGTCCCCCCATATCTCTCTCTCTCTCTCTCGTTATATATATATATATATATATATATTAATCTGGCCGTAAAAAACACGTTGCTTGTAGGGTTTCTCAGGAACATAATCCCGTTGACTACGAGATTCATTATAATAATCTCTATATAGAACTCGAATACGGCTTAAGTTCTCGTTTTCTTTGTTTTCACTTTATTCATATGTGGCGCCTCTTATCATATGTGTTGCACCATAGTGTACAGGCCCGAGATGGACATTTATTTTGGGCAGTAGTATTGTTTTGTGCAAGCCATATAATACGATTTTGTAATAGACGAGTACTGTAATAGAGATGGTATGGATATTCCTTCTAGTGGGACCATTGTCTGTTTATCAAGCACAAAGACTGTTTATCGAGCACTAAGGCTGTCAGGCCACCTTAATGTAATCACTGAAGTGCTAAACGACACAGGCACATTATGAAGAATAAAGCCCATATGAAAGGCCCTGACTCTGAGCAGCTAGTATACTCGTATATATACGAGCACATAAATGTAAGGATGGGGAATATGAGCCTTGACAGCAGCACGCCTCTATTTAAATCTTAAATGTTTTAAGGAGGAAAAACTTATAAACATCTAAGCCTGACCGATCGGGATAAAACTCCTGTTAAAAAAGGTCTCGCCCGTGCAGCATCCAAGTTGCGTCCAATAGAATGCACATTTTTCTATAATCATATTTATTATTAATATTATTACTATTAATCTTATACGTACTCCTGCGAATTCTGCGTCTTCATAAACCCTCTTCCGGGGCGAGCAGTGCAGGTTGGGTTGCTGTCTTCGTAGCGGTCGAGCTGCTATGCTCAATCGATCCTTTTCTACGGGCGCATAGATCTCCACGCCACTTTGCAAGAAACGTCGACCTTAAAGCCCACCGATTTATTGTGACCTTAAAGCCCACCGATTTATTGTGGCCGTCTCCTCCCAATCGGGGCCAACCATCCTACTCAATCCTCAATCGTTCCAAAGGACGTTATAGTAGCATAGAGCTTACACCCATCCTTTGTGAAGGGGGGCTTTTCGTTCTTCGGAAGAAGGACGCTCTAGCCACACCATTGGATGTTCCATCCAGGCTAGTGCGAATTGTTGCTAAGGTCGTCTGCAAAGAGAACCGAGACCTCATCTCGAAAGCTTTGAGTTCCCTCTAGCTGGGGTTCACGATCCACGTAAAGCGCTTTTTTTTGGCTCACGGTTGATACCACCAGGGCTGCATTAAAGCGCGACTTCTACAATGGGTTCAATCCTACGAAAGGACCTCATGCTGAAAATTGTCTGCAGACAAGAATGCATTCTGGAGCCAGCACGCTGGCCACCGGGAGCTAATGGAAGCCGTCCTGACGACTTAATCCCTGTAGCTTAATTCCATGGTTAGACTCTCCTGGCGTAAGATGGCACGATTGCCTGAATTCCGCTATTGCCGATTGCTGTGCATACCAGCCTAGGTACGCGGCCATGCAAGCCAAGCCGACTTCAACCGGGATTGAGCAAGCAAGGAGCTTTCTCTACTAAAGGTTATTCATCGATCTCCAGCCAGGACATGGTGTTCTGAAAATGGCGTGCTCCCTCGCCTACCAAATGCGTTGTAATGAAACGCACCGCACTAGACTTCAACCACAGCGTCTTAGCGACCCGTACATATAGACGTGATGTAGGCGCATAAATTACGCCTGATATTAATTTTAGCTTCTACATTACCACGGTTTTAGAGCCATCAGTGCGCCCTGTAAACACAATTTTCTGGCGCTTTTTTCTAAAGACCTAACTTTTAGAAACATTTAGTTCTCCCAAAGACGCACTGTTTTCAATGTCTACCTTCATTTTACAGTACTAGTAAAAGTAAAAAAAAAGTAATAATTTAGATGGATTTGCACGGATACGTGTTCTAATGTCGAGCTAGATCATATCTAGTTCATTAGTAAGATTGATAGCTATGTTGCCGACTGAGTGTGGTAACGAAAAATAAATTCCCGAAGACCATTATCGTGAATACACTATGCAATGAGAAGCTCTTGTTGATCCTACTACTACTACTACTACGACTAAAATGCGACTCCACAAATACTTTCCGTAAATAAAACACATTGATTGCATAAATTCGAACTATCCGACAATAATAATAATACAATTAGACAAAGATTATTCATTAAATTACTCGGTCAAAATACAACGTTGGACTTGTAGTCGCGTCCCAACATCTTGGCACCACGAATTGCTGAGGAGGTTGGACTTGATCTCTGTTTAAGAAACACTTCAAATATAGCCTAATCTAAAAAGGAACAAACAAGACGATGAATTTTAAAGGTATGACTTTATCAAGGGCATCGAATCCCTATTGGCATTATGCCTATTGGCGTGCGTAATTACAACTCCAATAAATATTGCTATATATGAGATAATAATTTACACGAAAACATTTATACATAAACAGCGAATACCGCAAGATAATGCAGGCTGGAGTCTTCTTCCCCAAAAAAAAACAGTTGAGGCGGTGGGTCCATTCACCCAAGCACACCTCCGAGTCGCGTTTTTCGATCTTTTGCAGTTTCACCTCGGTGGTTTCAAGCACTAGTCGGTCTGAATCGAATCGACTTTCTCTAATTTTTAAAGAAATCGATTTTTCTCCGTATTTCACCAGCGTGACTTCAGACGCGGGCATAAAGGCCTCAGCGATTTCAGCCCCGTGGGGGCTGCGCGTTGGCCTAGTGGAGGAACCATCGCCGAGACGCTTTGAGGCCCCTCTTGTTATGCGCAGTGAACACTTTTGGGAAGCGACTGGGTGTATACCAGTCGCTCGTCACTGTATGAACCTCCTCCAGTCTGACTGTCGCCGCAGTTTCACTCTTATAGAAGAAGTGGTGACGTTACCATCGTTGCTGCTTCACGTTCAATGGTAGAGGCATTATAAGGCCTGACCACTGAGAGCTAGAGGGTCATAGACATGTAGCAAAATTTCATCACCTGTGACGAGTCTCGACAATAAAGGAGAACCGGGCCTCGTCGAATTTTAACAGAAACTCTCGGGTCTATTTTTTTGGCTAATCCAAAGTTATCGAGGAGTACCTTATGAAGGGACACGGCATTTAATGCCAAAGTCTCCTCCAACGATGCATATGTTATGCTTGAGGTTTCGTCAATCGCCTTCAAACGAGCCACATTTTCCTTATCCGTTGTTGTGTTTGGATGTCCTTCGTGGGATTTGACGTACAAATTGAAATGTCGAGTTTGAAATGTTTGGTATCATCCGTGCACACTCGTCAGGGATAGGCTTCAACCGTAATGATATTTTCAGGCTCGTCGAAATACTCAGATGATGCACCTAATCCTCGCTGGAAATTGTACAAAATACCTGTATGCACCGTACCGGTTGCGCCATTGACATATTCGAGTTCCCGATTTTTTTACATCGTCGTCTTGTGGAGTTTATTTTTACAAATTTCAATCTGAACATGAACAAAGATAGCGTTATCCTCCAATGATTTGGTTTATAACTTACACTCCACTACGTGCGCTACTCCTGCTTGTCTTCTAGCTTACCATCTTCGTTGTTAAAGACCTGTCAATTTCGGAAACTTAATAAGCTGAATTTTAAGTTGCCTTTGTATTGGAAAATTAGCAAGCAGCATTTTTTATAGAGGCTAACCGGTGAATTGCATGATGCACACCGTCGTCGCTGTTAAAGTTATGGTTGTGTGGGACTCACAAACCCACTGAAATCCAGTCGTCCTCTTTGCCCCTCTGCTCCTTGGGTGGCCGCAGTATCGTCTTCTCGAGATTACTTCAACTGGCCACTCTTCTTGCCGCCATTTAGGCTGTTCGACTTTGTGCGGCGGTTATTTTCACCTCGGAGGCATTTTTTTTGCCATAATCCAGAATTCGTGATCCTTGAGAAGCCAGTATGCCAGGGGGGTTCCCAGTCGTGGGTTCCGGTCGAGTCCCGTGGCGTGGCGCATTTTCGTGCGTTTTGCGATCGGAGGAGACATATACATTTGTATGTATGGGGTCCGCCTTATGAAGCAACGCAAAAGCAAGGTCGTGGACTTTAAATGTTGACTGAAGGTCCGCCCGAAAAACTTTTTGGGTTTCAGAACAGTTAGAATATACATATATTGATGTCTTGGACAAATATATTTCATAATGCACAAAACTTTAGTTTTATAATTATGTTTATTAGTTCATTAAGATATATTATTATTATTATTATTATTATTATTATTATTATTATTATTATTATTATTATTATTATTATATTAATTGAGAGTGTTGTGATACGATTCTTAAAGATGTGAGCCAGTTGTGGGTCATACTCTGCGCTGCATACCGTGACCGCGGCCTTGCCCATTAAACCGTGGGTGAATCACGGATGCGGCAGTTGTTCTTATGACATGACAACACGACGTTTCATATAACCGGTTTATCGTTATCTTTGAGCATTTGCTGCTGAGAACAGCAGCAGCAGCAGCAGTAGCCGCATCGGTACCAGATGCAGTACCCAAAATCGTAGTAGTAGTAAGAGTAGTAGCAGTCAATAAGTTCACTGATTCCGTGATTTCACGCCGCGATTGCGTTCCGTGGCGATTACACCAACCTGACTGATTACCCCGCCTCGTCTAAGCTCGCCCGCTACTGCTAGCCTGTCTGCTATCAATGCGCGTGGTTAACGTATGGTGCACTATAGCGCCGCTCGCTCACAAACTGGCGGTGTTTTGCCCGGCCGTATGTACGGGCCTCTTGCCCGCTCCCGCATTTCGTTTCCACCATGCCGTCGCCGCCACTAGCGTCGTCGTCGTCGTCTTGGCGATAGTACTGATAACAACATCAACATTAGCAACAATAAGAACAATAACAATAACCACCACAACGACAACAACTACGACAACAGTAGGAGCAGGAGGAGCAGCAACAACGCCACCACTACCACCACCAACACCACCACCACCACCACCGACAGCTCTGCCAACACCTTTCACGTTTCACGTGTAGAACTCGAACGGTGTCTCTCTCTCCGCGACGCGGCCGACACTCGGGGGGGGGGGGGCAGCCGTTTACAGCCTACTGTGGCTACGGACGCACCTCTCCAACAGTCAGTTGCGGCGGTTAGCGTCGCCGTGCGTGTGGGGGCACACGTCTCCATCCGACAGACAAACAACGCTACTGGCGGCTGCCCGATGTAGCTGTTGTCAGCGCTGGGTTTTCGAACAGTTCTGCGCCGTGTGTTTGGTGACGCTGGACGTCGTAGGCAGTTGTTTATTGGAGCTGCCAGAGCTAGAGTGTGTCTGTCGACCTATCGATGCGAGTGGCGACAGCCTTCGTAGATGGTACGAGCTGTGACTTTGGCTGAGCTCGTTAAGTGTTGAGTTCGATTCAACGCAGCAGCAGCAACAACAACAACGACCACAACAACGAAGATACACTTCGCAAATATAGCAAACCAACACAGCAACAATTTGAACATCTTCAGTGAACAACAACGACGACAACAACAACAGAGTGCCACCACCGTCAACATGTGGCGTTCGGCGCAGTTGCGTCGATTTGCAACAATGCCTCCGTGCAGCTTCGTGCCGGAGCAGTATCACGGTCCGAAGGCGAGCGACGTGCTAGCGGCGCGCAAGAAGAGCCTCAACCCGTCGCTGACGTCGAATCTCTTCTACAGCAAGCCGCTGTACGTGACGCAGGGCCACATGCAGTGGCTGTGGGACGAGGAGGGTCGGCGCTACCTCGACATGTTCGCGGGCATCGTGACCGTATCGGTGGGCCACTGTCACCCCAAGGTGACCGCGGCCGCCGAGAAACAGCTGCGCACGCTCTGGCATACGTCGAACATCTATCTGACGCGGCCTGTGCACGAGTTTGCCGACAAGCTGACGGCGAAGCTGCCCGGCGACCTCAAGGTGTGCTACTTCGTGAACAGCGGCTCGGAAGCGAACGACCTCGCCATGATGATGATGCGTGCCTACACCGGCGCGTGGGATGTGATCTCGCTGCGCAACGCCTACCACGGCATGAATCCGTACTGCGCCAGCCTGTGCGCCGTGTCGAGCTACAAGCGGCACCAGCCGGGCAACTTTGGCGTGCATCACGCGATGAACGCCGACCCCTACCGGGGCGTGTGGGGTGGCAGCGCGTGCCGCGACAGCCCGGTGCAGCCGGACCGCTCGTGCCACTGTCCGATCGGGTCGTGTCGGGCGGCCGACCAGTACGCGGCCCAGTTCCGGGACCTGCTCGAGCACTCGGTGCCGGCCAAGAAGGTGGCGGGCTTCTTCGCCGAAAGCATTCAGGGCGTCGGCGGAACGGTGCAGTTTCCGAAGGGCTACCTGAAACAGGTCTACGCGATGGTGCGCACTCGCGGCGGGCTCTGTGTCGCCGACGAGGTGCAGACGGGCTTCGGCCGGCTGGGCAGCCACTTCTGGGGCTTCGAGGCGCACGGCGTCACGCCCGACATCGTGACGATGGCCAAAGGTATCGGAAACGGCTTTCCGCTCGCCGCCGTCGTGACGACGCCGGCCATTGCGGCCACGCTGGCCGAGGCGAACTTCTTCAACACGTTCGGCGGCAATCCTGTCGCGTGCGCAATCGGCTCGTCGGTTCTCGACGTCATCGACGAGAGCAAGCTGGCCGAGAACTGTGCGGACGTCGGCGGCTACATGCTTCTCAAGCTGAAAAAGCTCAAGGAACGCTTTGCGATTGTGGGCGACGTTCGCGGTAAGGGGCTGATGATTGGCGTCGAGCTCGTTGAGGATGCCGAGACCAGGAAGCCGCTGCCCGCCGAAATGATGGCCAAACTCATGGATCTGAGCCGAGAGCGAGGCGTTCTACTCGGCCGAGGTGGAAATTACGGCAACGTGCTTCGCATCAAGCCGCCGATGTGTGTGACTCGGGAAGACGCTGACTTCACTGTAGCGGTGCTTGAAGAGTGCTTGAATGAAGTATAGTTAGTTATCCGACAAACTTCCGACGGAGTGGGACAGAGGATTACGGGTGTACATTTAGAAAGAGCACGTCTGCATGTTGATGCACACATATATATATATATATATATACATACATACAGGTAGGATGACAAACATTGAGAGGTTGTCACCGCAAAAACAGTGTGAGCTACGCTTAGTATGAATGATGTATGATCTCATACGGTTTTCAAGGCCATTTTTTACACGCATATTACTCATAGGCGTCGAGGAGCGTGCCTTCTGGATCTGTGGAAATAAATTTACTTTGATTTTCAATTACTGGACTCTTATTTTTCATTAATTTAAGTAGTTGCTTAAGAAAACCTATGGGACGCCGCCAACGCCGTTAGACTCGCACTAATAGGGCCCCACTTTCCTTAATAAATATGTATCGTATATTTAATGTACTGTCGCTTTTTCCAAGGTCATACTAGCAGTTACTATTCGAGTTCTAAAACAAATGTATTAAACTGCCGGCAGTGTCTTAGCCGACGTGTTTTCATGTTTAGTGCTATTTTGTCTTTTTTATTATTGCATAATTTTGTGTATGTAACCCCTGTCTTTAAACGATTAAATCTAAGAAATATTAAGTATCTTCGTTCTTTAAGTATTGATGCGACGAATTAAAGGCGACTCTGTTTGCATGAATTATCACTGGTATTCCTGTTTTATTTTTGTATTTATAATTTTTCTATTGAGCATTCTATTGCAACCTTTTCCTGGACTACTTTGCTAAAATTGAAGGTTTTTCTTTGCGCCCCTTTTTATTGCGGGTCCGTTCTATTGTTGGTCTTTGGCCGCCGTCCCATCTCGCTGTCGCCTTGTCACTCCATCTCGTAGCTTTTCTAGCTTGTTTCTCCACCTCATTATGCTTTCCACCAGTTTGATACGCGAATCCCATTTGCTCCACTTCCATCCTTGAGCATGACGGTGACTAGGTCTGACATCGTCATTTTCGGAGAAGCTATTTCCGTTGACTCCGCTTGTACGTCTTCAAGCCCTTCTAGGCCGCTGAAAAGCTACTGTGTGGGTCATGTCATCATCCACGCCTGAATGCAGGTGCGTTTGGAAACACCCGTGCCCTGTCAACGTAACGCTAAAAGGAAGTGGCGTTAAACTCGCCGTTAAATCATTTCTCTGGGTCGGAAGTGACCTGGTGAGTCTAGGCTCCTAGTGCGTCCGCTGGTATTTCGCCCATTCCTCGTGCCACTCTCGAAGCATTTCTCTCCAGGTTTCGGTTTTTCGTATATACCGGTTCTGTTCCTTGTTCGATACTTGAGGTATCTTTTCCTTGAGGTCTATATATATATATATATATATATATATATATTGACTCGTGATATTTATAGCATTTAGCTTCAAAGAATTTACATATTTATACCCTGTCGTGTTCTTGATGTTACCCTTGGGTCTCGCGCATATGATAATGGGAACACAACCTCGTAACGATGTACTGGCTATCTCCATTGGAAGATTTCCATGCGGTCTCATCCATTGTGGGCGTTGAAAAGAATAAGGGCTCTACGTTTGTCATTTCCACCTCTTGTGTCTCGATGGATAGTGATTATGCCTCCATTTTGGAGGAAGGAGAGGCGTAATCAGCGCTCATTTAGCAGTATGCGCTATCTTAGACAATTTTATAGCTGTTTCTACTGATAGCTTCTGTGTGGGATCCTCCAGTGCCTTCCCTCAATGTGGTCTGCAAATGGCTTTCCTGTTGCTGTCAGTGTTAAAGGTACGGAACGAGTTACTGCTTGTAAGCCATGATTTCCTCCCTCCCTTTATAATCTTCATGATTTTCGCCTTTGCTTTGCTTGGTTTTTTAGCCCCAGCGTCTCAGCAACACGACTCAGCGACCGGGGTCGTGAGTGCCTACTGTAGGTGAAACCTGTTGAAACCTAGTGCTGTACATAACAAGGTCGTCGGCATATAAGATTATTTTTAAGAAACAGTAACGTTGTCTAATGTGTGATGAAAGGTGTCCGCAATAAGAAGCAAACGGGACGACGTGTCCAAGTTGTCCTCTTGGGCGAACAGCATCATCGCTTCGGCTTCGAATCGTTCGGTGGCAGCATAATTGATACTAACTAGGCTTTTCTCAAAAGCTTCTACTAACAGCTCCAACATCGATTTCGACGGTCAGTACACGGGCTCTAGAGGCTTCTGCATCGAACGCAACTTTAAAATCTAAGAAAGAAAGAGATTGGTTGTGGCAACTTAGCGCGTCTTCGCAGTCCTTCATAATTGTTGTGCACGCTGTTAGAGTGGGCGTCTCGGCGCGAAAATCGTGCTTTTCGACGCGCCTTGCATCGTGGTGTCCTAGGAACGAAGTCGTGCGCTCGACGAGGAAGATTGACAAAGTTTGTAAACACAGTAATTGTTTGCAATTTCTCTCCATTTAGGATCAAAAGGTTTTTCATGCTCCTTCTCGAAATCGAATCGATCTTCTTTGATTGTAGAGTGCAAGAAGAGTTGTCTACTTTTTCAGATGCAGTGAACTTCATTTCAAGATCTGTGTGATCCACTCGTTGGCCCGCTAAGACCATGGTGATTAGCAGTATAGGACCTCGATTGGGCGTTCGAGTTGCTGGGATCCTGTTGCTTGTGCTCGAGGTATCTTTCAAGTGGTTCAAAAGGGTCTCTGGCTTGCTGGGTCATGTCTCATACGACATTTGACACCATATGCCTCCGCTAGGCATAACGTGCTTGGGCGGCTTTATTCAGAAGCTTAAGCTCTCACACGCTTAACTTGTCTCGAAGTTTGACTTAGCCTGCTTGAGACAAGCCTTATAGAATTTCCTAACTCTGGCAAGCCATAGTCGGGCGGAGGTCTCATTGCGGCCACACATTTTATAGGAGTCGACATGAGAAACTCTTGATGTGATTCTATGCCTGGCGTTTTAGTATAATATATATATATATATATATATATATATATATATATATATATATTGTGCGGATCAGCAAGTTCTAGTGCATTGAAATTTGCCGCCGGAACTACCAATGTTTTTCCATATCGCTTGTTTTGCTTAGAAGCGCCATTTATTAGCTACACACAGAGTATCTTTTGCGGTAATAGGTGTCGGCGTTTATTGTTAAGGTTTGGTTTAAAGAAGTGAATAAAACAAGGTTCGGCGATTTTTAAGAAGCCGAAAGTGATGGAGCTACGAATCTGCATAAAGTTCTGTGTTAAGAAGCAATTCATGTGTTTTAAGATGGTCGAAATGTTACGAACTGCTTGTGATAATCAAGCAGTGTCCAGAAACTCAGTCGATACGTGCTACTTTAAATTTCCCCCGGGACGTGCAAACACCGAAGAAACACTAGGCTATTTTCGCCCAATGTGGAATCACGGTGGTGACGTGTTTCTTAAAGCTTCATCCGACTTAGCACTGTGTGTTTTTGTCTTCTTTCTTGGAGGAAGGCATTTCGAGTGACATGAATTGGCACTTAAAGCCATCGAGATGGAGCTAGAAAAACATTGAAGAACGCGATTTGGAGGCGTGATTCGATGTTTGAATTTACCACCTCAAGAAATTTGTGGAGATTAGGCAAACCCAAAATATTGATTCTACTTTCAGGAGAAATTGAAATATCTATCTCAATACACTATGATAGAAATTGTAGACGCTTTTCCGGGTTCCTATGTATATATATATATATATATATATAGCAGCAGCCCGTTTACACGTAAGCAGTGCTCAATGGAGCTTATTCAATCTTCCGTTTTTAGAGAAATATGTCCGCACCTCTCTACTGGGATACGCAAGTTGGCTGTGTGTGCAGTACTTCCAGCAGGTACAGCTTGTTAATACGCAAACGTTATACTTGGCTACTGCGCCAGCATTTTTTCTGAGAAAGAAACTATCCGGGCAGAATGAGAGGCAAGCGCGGGCTTTTAAGTGTTCTTAGATGGTAAGTTCTGTTCGAACCATAATTAACGTAATTTTTTGCGTCTCTCGCGTGCGTGGGTGTGGTTGTTTACAGATTAAGCTTCACTCTAAGCGTGACTGGTACGTGTCGCGTCAAGTGACAACTTTGCAAAATGATGGAATCGGAGAGCAGTGAGCTTGAAGAAGGTCTTCCTCCAGCGCTTCCAGCTTCTTCGGCGCCTCCAGCGCTTCCAGCTTCTTCGGCGCCTCCAGCTTCTCCGGCGCCTCTAGGTCTTTCTGCGCCTCCAGCTTCTCCGGCGCCTCCAGGTCTTCCTGCGCCTCCAGCTTCTCCAGCGCATCCAGCTTCTTCTGCGCCTCTAGTTCCTCTAGCGGCTGCACCTTTTCCAGCGTCTACGACTTCTCCTGCGCTTACAGCTTCTCCTGCGCCTACAGATTCTCCTGCGCCTACAGATTCTCCAGCGCCTGTAGCTCCTCCAGCGCCTACAGATTCTCCAGCGCCTGTAGCTCCTCCAGCGCCTACAGCTTCTCCAGCGCCTACAACTTCTCCTGCACCTACAGATTCTCCAGCGCCTCCACCTCCTTCAGCACTTCCAGCGCCTCCAACGCCTCCAGCTCTTCCAGCTTTGTCAGCGTCTCCAGCTCCAACATCGTCTTCAGCTCCTCCAACATCTCCAGCTTCTCCAGCGCCTGCAGCGTCTTCAACTTCTCCAGCGCCTGCAGCGTACTCAACTTCTCCAGCGCCTCTACCTCCTTCAGCGTTTCCAGTTTCTCCAGCGCCTCCACCTCCATCAGCGCTTCTAGCTTCTCCAGCGCCTGCAGCGTCTTCAACTTCTCCAGCTCCTCCAGCGCCTCTACCTCCTTCAACGTTTACAGAGTCTCCAGCGCCTCCACCTTCTTCAGCGCTTCCAGCCTCTCCAGCGCCTGCAGCGTCTTCAAATTATCCTGCGCCTCTACCTCCTTCAGCGTTTCCAGTTTCTCCAGCGCCTCCACCTCTTTCAGCGCTTCCAGCTTCTCCAGCGCCTGCAGCGTCTTCAACTTCTCCAGCGCCTCCAGCGTCCCTACCTCCTTCAACGTTCACAGAGTCTCCAGCGATTCCACCTTCTTCAGCGCTTCCAGCTTCTCCAGCGCCTGCAGCGTCTTCAAATTCTCCTACGCCTCTAGCGCCTCTACCTCCTTCAGCGCCTCTACTTCCTTCAGCGCTTCCAGCTTCTCCAGCGCTTCCAGCTTCTCCAGCGCTTCCAACTTCTCCAGCGCCTTCAACTTCTCCAGCTCCTCCAACTTCTTACGCGCCTCCAGCTCCTCCAGCGCCTCTACTTCCTTCAGCGTTTCCAGTTTCGCCAGCGCCTCCACCTCCTTCAGCGCCGCCAGCTTTCCCAGCTCCTCTAGCGCCTCCACCTACTTCAGCGTTTCCAGGTCCTCCAGCAGCACCAGTGCGTTCAGCGTTTTCAGCTTCTCTAGCTCCTCCTGCGCCTCCAGCGCCTCTAGTACCTTCAGCGCATCCAGCTCCTCCGGCGCCTTCGGTTCCTCCAACGCTTCCAGGGCCGTCAGCGCTTATATCTCCGTCAAACGTGAAACCGACGGTCGATGACGTCGAACGCGTCGAAGTTCCGTCGTCAACGATCCTGGAAGCAGCCATTGCTGAACACGCCATTAGTAGTACAGACAACACCAACAACAGCAGCTGCAGCGAAAGCAGTAACCACAATAAGGCCAGCATCAGCAACAATAACAATGAGGACGATGACAAAATGGACGACAACAATGATGACGGCGACAAAATCGACGACAACAATGATGACGATCCTATGAAAGGCAGTGACCACATAGAGAACAACAATAATGACAATGAAGACGACAAGTGCACTAGTAGCAACAATAGCAGCGGTAGTAATGGTGGGGGCGGCAGCAACAACAATATCAACAACAATAATAACGACAACAACAATAGTAATGGCGATGGCAGCAGCGGAATCAGCAGCAGCAGCAATAACAACAATACTGGCAACAACCACATAGAACCTACAGCTTTGGAGGTAAGGCTGCTTATATATATATATATTTATATATATATATATATATATATATATATATATATATATATATATATATATGTGTTTTTTATTAGCCATTTGTATAGATATGATTTATTATTTGTAGCTCAAATAATAAGTGGTGGGGTGTGTATGAGCGTCTGTTAGACTTTCATTGATTAATAGCTAAGCCCATGTAGCTCACAATGGGAAAGACGCGTTACCCCTACAGACAACAGCTTTGTCAAAATGGTGCTTCGCATCTTCGCTTTGTTTTCGATCTCTTGAATGCGTTTAGACATATCTGTAAAGGACAAGCCAGATTTTCCCATAGATAGATTTTTTCCCATAAATATTGGCACTACGATGTAGCCCGTCTCCAGTTTCTGGTACTTTCGTTTTTCCCATTTTCTGCGCGCTCGGCAACCCATCCCGCTTCTAGTGAACTGTGGCGTAGAAAAGCGGGAGCCACTGTGCTGGACAATGCAGCATTCCATACTAATCATTTGCCGTTAGCCCTTAGCGAGATTTTCACACCGTTAGGTTTTTTGTCGTCAAGTCCTAATCTGGGCTCAAGCATGCTTGGTACACTAGCCCTGCGTAAGGCTTTTCTTATAATTGCGTTGATTTCAGCGTGTCGAGAAGCATACCATGGCTTTTAATGCAGCTTGGAGAGACAGAGAGGTTAAGTCCATCCTCAGTTAAAGTGATACAACATGCTTTGTCACTGTAGGGGTTGCAAGTCGGGCCGCCTATTCGAAGAGCTGTTACCATGCGAAATGAGGCATTGTCCAGCATGGTGCCCAGCTGCGGAAAAGGAAGAAACTTTAGAAAGCCTCCACTAAATGTGTCTCGTGCTGTCAGAAAACAGCTTTTTCCACTGGGGATTGGAGGCTGTCTAACAGCTCTCTAGCTGCAGCGCTGCATCTGTGGGAGTCTCCAGTCCAATGTATGCTGTGTGGGATATTCTTCCCAGGGGCCTGGTTTAATCGTTTGTCTAGCTGTTAGCTCTGCGGCGTCTTTAACTTTTGTGATTCTATGGCGGACGCTATGGAACTTCAATTATTATTATTATGATTGGCTTAGCGCGCGCACCCCCAGCTGTCCTTCTGCCTGTTAATGAATTGTTTCGGCTTCTTGCTATGTCCTTGGCGTGACCGAAGGTGAGGCGCGCTCGCATAGCTGAATTGGTTACGAATGGCATAGCGCTGGCGATGAACGGTCACGCTGATGACGCCACGGCTACTGGTGGCCGGGTACGCAAAGAGCTGTTGCCAGGACAGCTCGACCCCAGTCTCAAGGAGTCAATCAAGCGGGATGTCCTTCGACTTCTAGACACGCTCGAAGTCATTAAAGATCACGGTACGTGTTTAGTTCATTACTGCTCATTGCAGCTCATTGCCTGCCTGGTGTTGATACAGGGTAGATGATAACACAGGCATATGGCTCGAAAGATTGTAATTTTAGCACTGCGATAATCACACGACCCTATTAGTTGATATGTTGCAGGAAATTGCATATGCACGAGTACCTGTACGTGCTCGTATAGGACTATCCGACTGGATTGGCTTGATTCACCTATTTTACACAAAAAGGTCTTTGGAATGGATTGTTTGACAGAGGTCACGGCGTGAATGTTCTTTTTAAAGTCCGTCCATATGCTAAACGGATTCTATAACGGAATCGAGCAAAATCGGCAAATCAGTCTTTATTTACTGTGGAGATCACACGTGCTGAGACCGTACGCAATATGCCTTAGTAATCTGCATCAAGAGTCGCGCCACGCGTTCTTGAAGCTGTAAACGACATATATAATGGCTTTTATTGGCCAACAAACAATAGCTAATTGTGTCGAGTTGCTGTGTCCGCATTGTTCCTGTTGTCGGGCTCAACGGTTTAGCTTGAAGTGAACCGTGAAGAAAGTGACCTACTCTAACGTTTTCTCGTTGAGGTGTATACCTTATTCAGCATTAAGCTCCATGGCTAGTACAGGACACTCACCCGCTTTCGATTGCATTATACATTGTTCTCATCTGTATCTGTCTCTTTCTCCCGTACGCGTGTCCTTTGATCAAACAACATTGTCGCATGGTTCTGCTGGACTGGATTGGACTACGATCGAAAATCGACCGACCCCGCGGAACCAATTTCGTTTCGAAGAATTTGTGCCGAAGCTGGACGACGCCTGGGTGGAGGCCCGCTGCCCGGCGCGCATCGACCTATACGGTGGTTGGACGGACACCCCTCCAGTCTGCTACGAGATGGGCGGATCTGTGGTACGATATCTAGACTCTCTATAACGATATCTGCACTCTCTATAATAATGGTATATAAGATACTATGCGGGTAAACATTTGAGGGGCTTTTGTGTCCCGGCCCCGGTAGCTAGCTTATCTTGCTTTTGGCCTTCTCCGAAAGCACACTGTGGGCTTCGACACAGCGAAAAAGAAATCTCACTCAAAATACCGTTTGTATATTCATTTTTCAAAATGAATTATAACCAATTATCTAATAATGACGTAATACGTGGAGGTCGCAATCGGGTCGCTTGCTTGGTATTTTGTTGGTGCTGTTAGTCACAATCTTTAGGTGATATACAGGTGTTCGTCGTGTACACAGGGTGTGACAGGAAGGTTTTTAAAGCGATGCATAGAATTGTAGAGCTCGTTAAAGCAAAGTTTTTTCCAATAGAACATGGTCTCTAAGACGTCTTGTTTCGGAGTGAGAGTGAAAATACTACAATTTGTAACAATGGTGTTTTTGTCCGACATAGGAGCACAAAATGTGCTGTTGCGAGACAACCAGTCCTCCTAGACAGAAACTAAGCACACGTTCGTGTTCGTGATAGAATTCTGCTCCAGCTGAAGAATATGCAAGGCCGGTGCATTTTTCATGCACTTAATCTGGACATCCCGCCGAAAAATCGTAATTACTTCGCAACCACAGCTCGCATGGACATATGTTTGGTACCAAAATCATCGCCATGAAATGCGCATTGGCTGAATATGTCCGTTTTGAGCGCTGTGAGTGGTTGTAGGGTTATGATTTTGAAGTATTTGGCGTGAACGCTAATAAAGAACTACATTTTTGGCGAATTCTCTTCTAAGCGACCATGGGGCGTTTTCTGACCGGCCTTGCATATTCTTCAGATGGAGCATTCAGACAGAAACTAAGCACACGTTCGTGCATGAATTTTATCACGAACACGAACGTGTGCTTAGTTTCTGTCTAGGAGGGCTGGTTGTCTCGCAACAGCACATTTTGTGCTCCAATGTCGGACAAAAACACCATTGTCACAAATTGTAGTAATTTCACTTTCACTCCGAAACAAGACGTCTTAGTGACCATGTTCTATTGAAAAAAAATATTTGCTTTAACGAGCTCTACAATTCTATGCATCGCTTTAAAAACCTTCCTGTCACACCCTGTATGTTGTCTTGAAGCATGATTCTTTTTTGCGTAAGTTTATGGGCATGTGCCGTTGGCCGGATGACTCTATTAGATCGAGATCCGATAGCGAGATCGGCAGAAATTTGGCCTTTTCAAACATATCTCTGTTGTGAACTTTTAGGTTAATATGGCTGTTTTAGTGGATGGAATGTATCCGATTTCGGCCAAAGCCCGTCTAACTTCGCATCACTCGACAATCCGACTAACGCTAGTTGAGAGGAATTTGCCGGAAAAGGTCGTCCAGGTCGACAGCATTCAGCAACTCATGGATTTTGCCAACCCGCTAAGCCAAGGGGCATTATTGAAGGTATAACTGAGCATACGTACATATATGATATATCTAAGTTATTATTAAGTTATTATATATAAGCTATTCTTATTATTGTGAGGTATAAACGTTTAAGCCAGGTTCATCATGCTCTGCTCGCGTTCTATCAATTCATGGCGCCTATGATATTCCAGAAGCCACGTTCGCTCTACAAATAGCTAAAGACATCATTTGTCTCAAAAACATGGCCTTCCATCGATCGCCCCTAACCTCTTCGATACGTATTCCAGTATTATTGTTGCTGGCTGTGTTGTCGCTCTTATTTATTACGCGGCTGGTGTTAAATAAATTGAACTATAGCAGCGTATCGCGATGTGTGCATTAATGTTAATTGTGTTTAATTCTGTTATCGTCCTTACTGCCAGCTGTTTGCCAGCGATTCTTGCTACTGCTGTTACGATCCTTGCTGCTGCTGTTGCTGTTAATGTTAATGTGACGTTTAATTGTAATTACAGCAGTTGGTTCTAAATGTTCGCTCGTCTTTATCTGCATTAGGCGTGCGTGGTAGCATGTGGTCTGGTTGACACCAGCTTCGAGCTCTCCGAGCAGCTTATGGAAGAGTTTGGCGGAGGCCTGGATATAGTTTCGGTCTCCCATTTACCCCACGGCAGCGGGCTTGGTACGTATCAAAAGATTATACCTGGTGGTTAGTGATCTCTTTGCCGATTTTATCTCATCGAAGGACTTGCTCTGATAATCAAATGTGTGCATTATAAAACAAATTGTCAGCTCACGACCAGGAGTACTTTGTTAAGACCTATCTGTAAATACCTGTGTCAGCCCAGGAAGCTTGCACATTGTACCAACAAATTCATAGTTAACGATCTATTGAGTATCTACTGTATTTAAACGTGTAGCGGGAGGTGAACTAATGCGTCGTGTTGTAGGTAGTATGAGCAAGTATATATGCGTGTAAATGTAAGTAATGTAAATATAAGTAAACACTATGTATGCATGCATTTTAAATTGTAATAAGAGCTACCATATTTTAAAGTGTAGCGGGAGGTAAACTAATGCATCGTGTTATAGGTAGTATGAGCAAGTGCATATGCGTGTAAATGTAAGTAATGTAAATATAAGAAAACACTATGAATGCATGCATTTTAAATTGAGCTCTCAATAAGAGCTCTTGCTAGTTAGTCAATTTATACGGGTATAGTTCGGTTTTAGTTTGACCCACATAACGGTATTATATCATGTTTATGATCGGAGACCTTGAAAATACATGCAGAGTGGGAAAAATATTATGTTAATAATATAATGTGGACACATTGTAAATACTTACAACATATATATTTATATAGAAATGCTTGTGTATAGTTATATTTTAGATGCTTTGCACAGGCTTTGCACATTGATATTGTATGGTCAAACCTCGTTACATCTTATCGTTAACACCTTGAGCAAAGCTAAATAATTTCGATGCTTGTTTTAGGCACAAGCAGTATCCTGGCGAGCGCCATTTGCGCAGCCGTGTGGTCCGCAACTGGACGTCTCTTCGACCGGAAATGCCTACTGCATGTGCGTATCATAGACCCTTTTAAGTTTGGAGCCTGTTGCTAGTTCGAAAGAACTTGTGGACATGCTTTCGTAATTTTGCTCCACCAAGCTAACCAAGTTAAACAACGATTTACACATAGCTGTCTAAATAAGTTAAACATGAATACAATGTCCATTAACAAAGAGAGTGTTGATACCAGATGTTTGTAGACTGTATACGTATAGGTCTTGTGCAAAAAAGCGCTTACGAACGTAGACATGGCTTAGCACATTGGTTTTTGAATGCCATTTGAAATTCATTGTAACAAACTTTAGCTACTCTAATTGCGTGTGTGCAATTTCTCTACTATTGCTTATGCGCGGCATAGTGTATAATACGTAAAGTTTAAACAATTATTTTCGAGCGTTTTGTAGCCGGGCACCGAAGAGGGCTCTTGAGGACAATTCCGCCAACCACGAAAAACTCTTCATCTTGTTCCTCGCCTCCTCTCTGTATATATATATATATATATATATAAATGTATATATATTATATATATATGTATATATATATATATATATATATATATATATATATATATATATATATATATATATATATATATATAACTGCATGTTTATTTATTTAATGCTTTTTAGGTTGTTCTAGCTGTCGAGCAGCTGTTGACAACCGGAGGTGGTTGGCAGGATCAGGTAGGAGGCGTGATTGGGGGCATTAAGCGTGGCTTCAGCCGGCCAGGGTTGCCACTACACGTTCGGTGGGAGCATCTTCCTGTCGAAGACTCGTTCCAAGAGCTGATTGAGCGCCACTTCGTGCTGGTCTACACCGGAAAGGTAAGACAGCGGCACGCCTCTACGGTCCTGCATCGCCGCCTCCATCAGCGAAACATATATAAATATATATATATATATATATATATATATATATATATATATATATATATATATATATATACAGCAATGTTATATTATCGCGTGCTATACACGTTTTTGAAAGCCAGTAAAATTGAGTACAATTGAACATATGACAACGCGTACTTATTGACTATTGTGGAAAAGTTGTTTATTTTGGAAATTGTAAACTCAGTGATTAGTAATTGTATTTAAATAAATTTGCCAAAAATTATTATAACAATTATATCGCATTGATGTGGTGCGAGTAAACCGTGTATAGCAAGAAAGCAATTATTGACAATCGTTTTAAGAGCAGGCTGAATTTTATTGGTTGTTCCATTTCGACGTCGGGCGTATCGCGCGCTTTATATCCACACAGTATCGTTAAAAGATCATTCTCTCTATTCGCGCATTGCCGACTTCCATCACAGGCGCGATTGGCGCGGAACATTCTCGACGCAGTGCTGTCGCGATGGCATTTGAATTGTCCGTCGATGCACGACGCCTTTCGTCGCCTTCATACGGGCTCGATGCAGATGCAGGGAGCTGTCAAGATGAGAGATCTCGGCGTGATGGCCCGTCTACTTGTCGACTACTGGCAGCTTAAGAAAAAGCTGGCCGAGGGAAGCGAACCGATTGAGGTAAGACTCGCATGAGACTATTTCGATATTTATATATATATATATATATTCATCAACACCAATTGTATCGAATACGTGCAGGAATAGGGTTGCCCACGTGCTCGTGGGCAACCCTATTCCTGCACCCCTCGCTGCTGCAGGAGAGGGCAATCTGAAGAAAACGTGCGCCTTCGAGGGCGCGGTGAAAGATTGATGCGTTGAGAGTTTTTATGGACCATAGCATGAATGTCGATGCAGACAGCAGTGCTGGAACAACTGTGATATATATCACACTGCGGTATGTCTGGCGGTTCGGTCCATACCAGACTTAGTAAAACGCTTGATTGGCGGTTGTGTCGAACTACTTTGATGCAACACAAACGCACTTACCCAGCTCGGATGGTAATAAAATTAATAAAATATATAGCAACTCACTCTATTCAGTGGATTCCAGTGGACGTGAGCGTGTATTGTTAGCACCAGCCGCCTGCCATTGTTGTAGTAGCCTTTAGCAAATTAATTGTTGCTATATGCATCCCGATCAGATTGCTCTGTGGTGTGTGGCACCTAAGAAGGCTAGTTAGTATGCATTTTTTTTAATACCGTGAAGGATGGCTCATTTTATTCGCATCTAACTAGCCGAAACTCGTGAAACTTGCCGAACTATGGGTGCCGTACAGGCTCACACAAAACGACATGATGAACCTCCTAATGACCTGCGCTCCAGTCTTAAAACGAGCAAACAGCATGTTTTTTAAGAAACTTTGATTAAATGGCGATTGGAACTGAATCGTCTGCTAAGCGAGCCACCGGGCTCAGTGCCGTTGCGAAAGCAGGCATTTTGCAAAGGAGATCATCCTGCATATCTGGTTAGCGTCGTGCAGTAGTTTGTTTAAAACAAGCCATCGTGATGAAACTGAAGAAACTCCCCGAACTATGCAACGCATATGTATAGCATTCCATATGACAACGCCCGTGCCAATGCATCTGTGACCCACCTGATAGAATATTTTCATATTCTGGTAGAATCACTTAAGAGTGCTTTAGGATGAAAAACTTTCACAGTTTGGGGGGTAACGAAAGCACTTTGATTACTTTTTGCAACGAAAATAGAGAGAGAGAGTGTGTGTGTATTAGACGAAGGCTAACTGAAATGACGCACAATTGATGTTTATTCTAGTATTCGGAAATTGCCGTTAGAACCTTCTGGCTGATATAAATTACAGGGCAGTAGTTTAGTGGAATGTGGAGCTCGTAAAAAGTCATCTTTTAATCGTAATGGTGGCGGCATTGTCTCTGGATTGTTACAGGTCAGCAATGTGATCCGAGCCATCGAGCCGCTCTGCCTCGGGTACTCGGTGCTGGGCGCCGGTGGGGGCGGCTTTCTGATCGCGATTACGGCCGCCCCTGATGCCCACCGACTGGTCCGTCACGAACTGACAGCAAACAGGCGTACCCAGTGCGAAGGGATCTCGGTCCACCGCATCTCGCTAGACACGCGCGGAATCGTTTTGCGTCGCGGCGGCGTCTCCATCCGAGTGTAGATGTATATGTACAATATGTATAGAAATATGTTCGTATTTGTATACATATAGGTATTTATATACACATGTAGGTATATATATATATATATATATATATATATATGTATACATATATATATATATATATACATATATACTTATAAAGGTTATATTTATAAACACATATATAAAATATGTACGTACTAAGCCTGCAGTATTTTTCGCTTACCATCTGTATGGGCTGATGTGCCCGATCGTGTACGTTCTACGACGTGACCAGGGACCATTGGAGACTGACACCACTATCTTCATCAATGCATATAGTAAACAGAAGCGGGGTTTGTCTCTGTTGAGACGATACTTATGGCGTTCTGCTAATCGTCTGTGACCGATGCACTCTGCACGTGGGTAGACCTATCCCTCCGCATAGATCAATAAGCAAGAATGATTTCTAATTGTAGAGAGTGGTAACCGGTAGTAGTAGTAGTAGCAGCGGCAGTCATCGCAGTGGCATAATCATTCAGACAAAACTGCTGTGATGATGATGAGCATCCGTCCTGGGATCAGTAGTACCTTTTGATGTACCGATTCGTAGCGCTCAAAAGGTACAAACTCGTTTGTTTGCAATGGCTTAGCATGCCTGCCTTTATCATGTTTCCTATTTACCTTTTAACCGGATGTCCAATAATATAATGTAAGTATATAGATATTTAGCTAACACAAAAAAAGCGTATTTGTTAATATACCGTGCCGTAAGATCGGCCGTACCTACGGCCGCGACATAATGAGCATACAGTGCTTTAGTGAAAATGCATCCTGTATTCCGTTAAGCAGTGGCCGAATATTTTAGAAATACACGTGAATACTATTGGTTGGTGCTAATCGTGTATTGCGACTATCTTATATTCTGCGACGCTTTCAAGATTTATCGGCAAACCCGACTTGGTAAGCATACCAATAGAGATGATACGTGAAAACATATACCGACTTGCGCATATATATACGTAGAGAGAGAAAAAAAATCAAAAAGTTTGTGGAAGTAGACCTCAAACGTATAACTTGTTGATGTGACGCTTTTGACAACGTAAATCACACTATGCTTAACTTTAGTAACAATTTGGTATACTCACGCACATCATGTTAGCTCACATATATAGCCAAAATTAATTAAAAAAATGGTAAACTTAAATACGTTACGATGCCTTCTGCATATAATATATATATATATATATATATATATCAAACTTGGCTTATTCTTGGAACTGTATTTTACAACGTTTAAGTTCTCGGCAAATAAAAATGGTTGAAATAAAATAAATCAAACATCGAGGCAAAATATCGCACTCGACAAAATCCAAGGAATGCTTTGTATAAGTACTACACAATAGGTACTAATATACAGTAACAAGTAAAAACACGGTGAATAAATACAACTATCCAATGCGGGTGGGTGTTTCCCTACACAAGGCACTACAATGTCAATTTAGGATATACCTAGATCACAGGCTTGATTCAGGCTGCGAAACTAGAAGCCATTCTTTTTACTTCGCGAGGAGTGCTTCATTGTAAAACATCTAATGTTTTTGGAAAGGCACGTCCAGGTTTAGGGGAGGCGGTACGCAAGTATGTGCTCTCTGGATTTTAAAGGTGTTGAGGGCATTGCGAAAAATGTTGCACGCCTAGCTGACGTTTGACTGGTGTGGGAAAGTGATCTAGGTAGGTACAATACCTCGTGAAATTTGTTTTGCTAACATAGAAACCCGTAGCGTGTATATTTTTCCCCATAGGTAGGTTAAATCGACTGAATAAATTACGGACCAAATTCCTTCGACTTCTGGAAAAATTTCAGGCTTTTTTTTGGAGTTTTTCGGGGAATTTTATCGTAGCCACCGCTTCAGAGAAGGATACCAAAGTGGGCTCTTCTGGGAACCCCAATTAAGGTAATTCTACTCAGCGCGATTATTACAGCACAGTACTTAGGCGCAATATAATCTAGGTGGGAATGCCACCTTAATTCTTTCCTGGAGAACGAGCAGCTAGCGATCTGCGAGGGCTCAATGTTCCGTATCTTGGGTAGTGGGTTGTCAGGTAAGGCCAGTAGCCTTAGCCTTGAACGAAGAATTATGAAAGTTACTTTGTTAGCATTAACCAAACGTATTAAAAGTGAAGAAAGAAAGACATTTCCGAAGGATAAGAAACATAAAAGACCCGAAAACTGAACTTTGATGAATACCACTATCAGCCTGCAACGAGGACTCCATGCGACCAGCTTGTACGACCTGTCTCCGTCCTGAGAGATATAACTTAAACCAGGTAAATGCCGGCGCGGAGCAACCCAGTTGAGCGAGCATCTGGACCAGGAGGGAATCATCAAGACAACTGAAAGCAACCGACACGCCTAGAAAGACTGCAAGATAACACGTATGTACCTCGACCGAATCGAATACCCGCTGTCATAAGCGGGTCAACGAGAAGTCCGTCGACCTATCCTCACAAAAGCCGAATAGGTTAGGCAAAAGGAATTTGATCGACTTTAAACGTCGGTTCAGACTGACCAGCACAGATTTCTTGATAACCTTTAAGATATAAATAACAAGCAAGATCAGATATAATTGGCTGCGCGATTCCGTTCTGCCTTCTTTTTAAGTAAAGGGAAACACCGCCGTATCCTTCAACCGTGCTGAGAACCTGCCATCAAACGAACAATTTATAATGAGGTAACAACAGGAATCGAACCCGCGTCACCCCGGTAGATGACAACCGATGATGGGTTAGTCAGTGTCATTCAAGATGATTGGCGGTAATCGTCCGGAACAATCTTCGCGACTTTACTCGTAGAATTTTATTGTGTCGGACGAGGGCTTTATGTGCAAATTTTACGCTGAGGAGTGTAGTACATTATGTCACTTTGATGCTTGTCAAGCTTCGGGCAGCCTCAGCTAGCTAGCTAGCCGGCTCTAGATTTTGCACGTGTCCTTACGCAAACTTACTCTATGCAAAATTATTAGCATTTATAAGTGAACGTTTATTGCATATCTGCTTTCGATTTACTTTAGATTGTATGGGAAAGCAATATTAGCGTTTACTAATTAAACTCTACAAAGTGTACAAATGATAAAAGCTTTCTTCCCAGTATTACTTTATCATTAGCCTTGGAAAAGTAGCAACCCTGCCTATCCTACGATCCGTCGGGTATCAGTAAGTCTCAGTTTCGCTTAACAGCTCGCCTCTAGACAAGAAGATTTTTTTTATTTTACTCTGTTTAGGAACACTTCAACAAACAAGAGATTGTCTCTGAATTGATACCGTTTGATTTGTCTCGTGCTGACCGTCGTCGAGAACAGACGTGCGCTCCTAACGGCGTTGGTTTGCCGGCATTTTGCGTGTGCAGAAATTCCTTAGTTGTTGCAGTGTGCTATTCGACGTTGGCACGGTGACCTAGTGACCCGGTGATCTTCCATGCCGTCTACAGTTGGTTTTTGCTAACTGTACGTGAAAGAGTACGTAGACACGCGGCCAGTTGGATGTGCGCTTGGCTCGACGTGCACCGCGCCAATGTATGGGAGACGTGGGGTTTGCCGTGCATTTTGACGTGCGATTTGCCGTGCATGTTGACGTGCGTTTTGCCGTGTACTTTAAAGCGAGCATCGGCTTTTGGGCACTTGGGCGATTGACGTGCGCTTTTGCCGCCCAACGATGGCAGACGATAAGAACGCAGCAGACGACGAATGCAACCATGTGCCTCGATCCAAGGCGGGTCTCTCGCTGACTTCACGGTCATCGTTCGAGGCAAACCCCACAGGACATGAAGCAGCTCCGCTGCGAGAGCAGCATTGAGGACAGAGACGACGCTGACGACAGAGGCGACAAGGTGGGCTCAAAGGAAGAGCACATGGAAGGCGGATTCATAACGCCACATGAGAAGGGACTTCGTTCCAGAGCAAAGTCCAGGGCGATAATTTTCGGCAGTGACATCTGCGACTTGAAGGCGGTTTCCCTAGCTGCTGCTAAGGCGATGAAAGGAACTGTCCGTGCGACCCGGATGACACGCACGGAGCTTATCGCTCTATTCACGAGCCCATTCTAGATAAAATAAAAGCCGTTGCAGTGCTTCCGATGCAACAAATTTGGGCAAATTTGGTTTGCTGCTAGTGCGCCAAGCCCGGTAATTTGCCCAAAGAGTGCAAAAACGACCTGTTGCGTCAACTGCAAAGGTCCTTACTCGGCAAAATGTGGCTCATGCTCGGTCCGCCTCCGCATCCTTGATGCTTGGCGCCGACCGCCGCCGAACTTCTCGGGATTCATCCGAGAAGATGGTGCCTATCATCCGGCCTGTTAGGCACGACATCTCCGATCGCGAGCATTGGGCATTCAGCGCCGCGGCATTAGTTACTTTAAAGCGCGCCTGGAGGCGCTACCCACCTTAGATATGATTACTATGTTACACGTCAACAACGTGCGGCCTTAAGTCAAAATACAACGACACCACGTGCACTAGCAAGAGACATGCATATGTGTAGAGAATAATAGTGAAGCTTACACGGTAAATAAACTAGGTGACGAGGTGAGAGATGCGGCGTAGCCGTAATGCTAATGGAAATGCAATTCGGACCAAAAGGCCACTCGCAGACCAGCAGTCATTGGGAGTGGTTAGCCACCACTCTATAAGGTAGCCACGAGATATCTCGTCTTCGGAGAGATTTGCCAACTCCAGTACGTACCACCTTCGCTTGGCTACCTCGGATCCTCACGATCCACCCCCAGAACTAATTGTTGTCAATTAGTAAAACGCGTTACGTACGTATCAGAGCCCGTCGGCGCTGCCAACGACGGCGTGAAGTTCCGCAATGGTAGGTAATATGCCGGTGTCGTCCGAAACGGCGTGAAGGTGACTCCAACGAAGGAGGCTCGAGTAGCGACGTCGTCGGCTACGGCTGGCCCAGCTGCGCGTCACCCGTCTATAGACGTCAAAGCTCTCACTGCTTCAATAACGGCCCGAGTGCTGAAAATGGTCTCCGCCAAGCTAGATATGATGATGATGACTGGGATCTCATAAGTGCTGTCCAACGTGATCCCACAGATCATGCAGGCGGTTGTCGCATTCCTCCGGAATTTGCCGATTTTGACCACAGGCCTTCCGGTGGTGGGCACATCAGCTCTCCTATGTTTTGCCTTACGAATTTCGTGCAGAGTAGCCCTGCTGGTCCTCCGGGAACAACCGCGCCGCCCCCTTCGCCTTGCATGCTTTATAATAACCAGCATTTCGGTGAACTTCTTAGAAGTGCCGCCCTCCCTCCACTAGCGTCAACCTCAGCCTCTTCCGCTCCATCACTTGCGAACCCAACCTGCAGGCCCCACCGTTGCTTTGGGGACTGCGGACATTTTGCAATTAAGAACGGGGTGATTGCGTTTTCATGGAGCTGCAGCTCGTACATTTAGAACACCCCTTGTGGTGGGCAAGATGCTTGTTTTGTTGACCGCGTTCACAACAAGGCCGAACATGTTGAGAGTTGCAACAAAAGACCGATACCACTTAACTGCTACTCAGGGCCTGCAGTCGAAATGCACAAGCGTTTGGATATTGAATGAGTGGTCTAGAGAAATCAACAAAAATTAGCTACCTCAAGGATACCAAGAAACAAGAATAAAAAGACACCAAAACAAAGCGATTTACTTTTTCTACAAAGTCAGTGCAGCCTGACTTAAAAGGTTAGTTGATTTTTGTGGTTAGCGGTCTGGCAAGAAACATCGCAGAAAGCTTAAGGATCTTATCGGGTACTCCGGTAACACCGCACCCCAGGCCGCGTTTTGTGGCTTCAAAGGCTTGTCTTTGAAGCCACAAAACGCGGCCTGGGGTGCGGTGTTACCGGAGTCCATCCATCTCTATTATGTACACTAGAGATATCGGTAGTACAAACGAGCATAGGCTAATGGCTGGAGATAGAAGTACGATGTTGGAAAACCCGCTCAAGTTAGATACAGTCATATGATTGTGTGGTTTTATCTAACTTTGCCAGGTTTTCCGACATGTAATCGAGCATGAACGTATGGATAAGTGTATCGATAATATGATCCCACGATGGAGACAAGGATATGCAATCTTTACAAGGAGGCTTGGCTAACAAGTTTACATTTGCATCTCCGAAGGCAGCCGCCATACGAAAACAGTGCCTATTAGAGATGGACGGCAAACGGAAGAATAATGTTATTCTCAGTGCAGAGAATGCATAAGTAAGAAATGTTTTAAGCAATCTAATATCAAATGTTGGCAACAAGTCGATGCGATGTCGAACGAATAGGCACTCAGGCAAAAGGAACTTGCAATATACGAAGAACGCTCAGTAGTCTAAAGAGCTGTACCAATCTGAATAACAAAGCTGCGTTTGCCTGGAAGGGCACATCAGGCCTTTCGGGAAAAAAATATTATTGGCAGACGCTGCTGCATTTGCGATAGAGCTTGCATTGTCCGTCGCATTAAGCTATATCGACCCAGAAGCAATCGTTAGCGAAACAAAGTCAACAAATGCAAATTTAAGGAAAACTCTGTAAATGATGCCCCATAAAAAATGTTATGTAATATATTGCAGTACCATTAGTGCATATGTCTAAGATGTCTATTCAGCAAAGTTTCCGAGATCATTTAAAGAACGACATTATTAACAGTTTTATTGCAAAGCATTTTAGACGTTGTGCTAAACAGCAGATTTTTATATATGCCAAACAAATATGGTTTGCTGGCAAATACGCAGTACAGCTTTCGAACTGTAATAGCGATATAACTGAGTTTATGCGCCTGATGGAAGCGATGCGGTTGTAGGAATATCCTCGTAGCCAAGGCCTTTGATTCTCTTCAACATGGCATTTCTTTGGGGTTCTTCTACCTAGGTATAGGTAAGAAAACAGTACCCTGGTTTGCTCCGCTTGTGAGGGACAGGAACCTCTAAGTAAGGATTGGTTAACATGTGTATTTCGGTGAACGCAACAGTAAATGTTGGACTCCCTCAAGGTTCAGCCTCAGGCTCTTTTTGTTTTATTTTGAACATCAATGTAATATTCTGTGCTATAAACATTGTATCTTACAAAATCGGAGCTTGACAGATGACATGTCTGTTCTATGTCCAGTATCAAAGAAATTACTGAGTGACGACATCAGTAGAGTATACGAAATATTGCAGAAAACATGGGGAGCATTTGCTTCGCTTCGCCTAAGCGTGCTGTAAAATAAGTGTTCATTATGGCGATATAAAAATGAACAACAATACCCCGCTAGATGTGGTCAAGTCAGCTTTGTCACTCAGTATCCACTTGACATGAGATAGTCCCTCCTAGCGGGCTCTATGACGTCTACAACGCGTTGCCTCAATTCCTCGACTGCCCAGCGCTGAGATTCTTGCTTGTATGATGATAATATATGCATACGCGACATTTTTAGAACTTTTTAAAGTTACTGCATTGCAGTGTGGGCAACATGTTCACAGGACACTAATATAAATTCCAAATTAAGTAGTTTAAACGATACGCTAAGGGTCGCGCTTGGCCTCAAGTGTCGCGCTCAGACTTGCAAATTCGTAGAAACAATAACATTCTAAGCACGACAGCCTAGTTACTTACGAAAAGTTACACTTCAAATAAGAGTTTAGATGAACAATACATTAAGGGAATACTTCTTGTGTGCTGCTGTAAAAACAACGTTTAAAAAATTAAGCAGGCTCTCGAAAAGTCAAGGAGACCTAAGATGTAACGTAAATTGATAATTGGCAAGCGTAATTGTACACCCTATAAGGGTTCGCGCGGCAGGCTAAGAGCCATCATCCACGACACAAGAAAATTATAGAAGAGTTTCACGAATTTACTTAAATGGATATTGCGAGGCGCACTACCTCACATAGAGCTCTGCAAGATAGCGGAATGTTTATTACGCCAAATGTCATAATGTAATAGGCGGTCGTGACGAAACATGTTGACCGATAAATACAAGTCATATGAGTAGAACGCGGCAAGAGTCACTTCAGAGTTTAAATATTTTGACATAACAGATCAAGTAGGTAGACTAGGTACCGTCAAAATTCGATTCGGCTTATTGGAAATTGCTTTGCGTACCGTTATGTCTGAAATATGACGTCAGAGAGATCTCCGCCCCGAAATCTCCCGCCGATTCTTTGCTATTCAAAAAACCCTTAAAACACCGTCGCCGTTATGTATGCGGATGACATAGTAGTGGCCCACCGGAACCGCGGTGCCATTCGTCGAATTATCGGCGACGCCTATTACTGTGCTAATGTTGAGCTACAGCCTTGGCAGGCTGTAGGGCTATCTTCCAGCGGCAAATTTTGCACAGCTAGAAAGATGTTTCACAATGTATATGAAGCGCGTTCTTTGCTTGCCGCAGACGGCAAGGAACCGCTTTGTATACCTGCTAGCGGGTGGCGGACCGGCAGTGGAAACAATCAGAGTCGGGCTTTAGTCACCTATTACTGAACCACTTCAGCAATTTTTGCTAGAGTAGCAGGGGAAAAGTGACCGAGGCCTCAGCTTAGGTAGCGCAGTTAGATGTGTGCCTCGCCAGGGAGCCTTGGGATGGAATGGCATGCAATAGCCGGTACGTGTAAGAACCCTTTAAATAATATATATATATATATATATATATATATATATATATATATATATAAACCCTACAGAAAAAACGTCGAGGAGCGTAGCACAAACGAGGTGGCCACGGAAGGTCTGCTTTCTGGTAAATCACGCCCCAATTGTTTTTCAACCAAACAATTTTTCATAGTGCAATTCAATGGGCTCCACTCTCCAGAGATATGCATGGTGAAATAGAGAAAAAGAGATGATGTTTATCGTCAGCGCCACCGTTTCGCTATGGCGGAAAAATAAAAAAAAAACCCTCATGCGACTCTTGCCGCATCGTGTAGATAGATAGACGAGTATATGATGAAATCGTAAGCTAGACGTATTAGCGGTACGGCCAGGAAGAGAAACCATCTATGTCTGAAGAGAAACAGGGAAAATAGTGATATACAAGAGCTACTTGCTGGCTACCCCCTAGATATCACAGAGTTAAATCTTCTTCTTTTGAGGGAAAAACTCAATAAAAGCGTGCACCGCGCGAAGAGCAATTTAATAGTGATCATTGTAGGCATCAGCGCGCAATTTTAAACACAGCAGCACTTACACCAGTATAAATAACTGCATCACTGGATTAGATGATCCAACAGCGATCTCGTTTTGTATGATATACGAATATGTAGTTCGCCTTTTACAAAACGTATCCGTGCTAGGCCTAATTGGCACCATGCTAATTATTCATACAGCGTGTGAACGGCTGGCGATTTAGGTAGAAATGAATAAGATGTTGTGCAGCATGGATGCTCTAGGCTTTAATTATATCGTAAGCAATGCTTTGCTGGGTGCCCCGCAAGGGGCTATGGCAACCCAGCCCACCGTAGAAAGGCGCATTCCCTCGGATTCGTGAGCTGAGGACACGACGAGATCAATGAAAGCCGGTAAGGCAGGAGGCTCCTCTCCCACGGCCTCGAAGTAGTGCCACACAATTCCGAACTCTGGGGGGGGGGTGGGAATGATTGAGGTTTTAGTGCGTGAAAAACCCATGCTAGGTGCTGTTGGTTGCCAGTACCGAAAGCGCATTAGCATTTCCAAACCTCCCATAAAAAAAATCACCTGCGCTCCCCAGGTGTGCATTTTTCCGCATCAGAGTATCTAAGTACTTGCGTCCCTCAAACCAGTCAGAGTGGCTGGACATCATCCTGGTGACACTGGATGATCTCTCTGTCTTCTCACCAGCCCCTGCGTACTTTGTGCCCGTGCGGAAGTGGCTCAGCGCCAAACCGTTGGCCACTGTGTGATCCATGTTATCCGGCTCTCCGGAAGTGCAGCGCACATAGGTATCAGTTCGTGATTTACCTATTCTGTTCTATTATTAGAATATTTTTTTTATTTATTATATTACCTATACACCTGAAACTGGTTGTGTCTAGTTAGGATTTGTGTCACATAGTAGCTTAGAGGGCCCTGAATGTTGCATTTGAACCAGATGTTAAGATCAGGGATCAAGGAGCAGGTCCATCGACCACGACTGCCCACGGAGGGAAGGCCTAGGCGATAGCCCAGTTCTGTAGAATCTTCTCTCTCGCCTGCGTCTAGGCGACGTCCCCATCAAGGTGTCGTCCCTCCAGCAGATCCCATGCCAGCTGATGTGCAAGCACCAATTACTAACTAAGTACTAATCGTTCTATATCCTCTGCAGACGCGCATAGCCATGGTTCTCTAGGCGATTCGCAGGGCCATGCGATTGCAACTTGTACGTAACGCCATGTCCGCTCAGACTGACGCTACACAGTGCCGTACATTTGGCGACTGACGCCAGAAGAACGCTTGGCTTCGCCGTGCCTCACAGCATAAGCTTAGCCAACAGTGGCTTCTCGCCCCAGCTGACGAATAGTGGAGACAGGAGAGCACTATCCGCGCCAAGTAGGCAGCGCAGACTAGATCCGACGCGCCTATCCGAATGCAAGACTGCTCCCATAATCACCGACCTGGATCTCTGTCGCCTTTCATCAGGGACGGCGTTTTGCCATTAATTTTGGCTGAAATAGGCCATAGACAATCAAATAAAGAAGAATTATGTCGTTGTTTCAGGAGCCGCCGGACAAGGGAATGGGAGTACCAAAGAAGAAAGAGGTTTCTATGGAAGTCAGCGTGGACGCTGTCGTGACGAAAGAAGGAACCGCAAATAAACTAGCGCCGACGAATAGGGGGAAGACCCCAGAGAGGCAAAGAGAATAAAACTGCCGCAAAGCCAAAAAGGGGAAGAAGAAGAAGGAGAATAGTAAGCTGAACCCGTATCGTTCGGCGAGCTTGCATGCGTTGGGCGACTGACTTGGGGGCCTGAAGCAGCACGTACCACCGCGAACTACACCGACCTTGCCAGGGGTTAGGCACTTGTAGGAGGAAGTGTTGGAGAGTTTCGAAAAGAGTACGAAGGTCGGTCTCTATATTCGATGAGGTGAGAAGCGGATTGATGCCCCAGAGCGCGACTTCGCGGAGCCCTCTATCGGCTCTAGAGTCCGCTTGGTTACCAGTGGCCTCGGTGATAGCCTTAGCCACAGATGCTCCCAGCCTAGGAGTGGTTTTCCTATAGCGGATCACTACATCCCCTCTTTTGTCCTCACGAGGCCCTGCAACGCTGAGCCAATGTCTGCCCGATAGGCAAGATGGTTTGTGAGGGCACCGAGGGTCTCCGCGAAGGTTCGACACTCCCTGATCCGGACCGTGACTGAGATCTCTTCGATCAGGGCGGGTAGGGGAGGGGCCGCCGCTCCCCTCGCAGAGGAGTTCTGTCCAGCATCTTCTCTGCACAGTTCTTCAAGCCCACTAGAAGATGTTTGGGCGATTAGGGCAGCAAGGAGTCGCCGCATAAGTTGACCGCGGCGGCTCACTGACACATGAAGAAGTGGAGGTCAATTTGCTGTCGATTCGGATAGCTGTAGAAATTTCGTGACTACGGCAAGCCTGCAAGACCTGTATAGTTGCTGCGTCTACTGACTTGTCGGGGTCAAGAAAGCCGACTACCAAGTAGCGGCCATCAGGCCCCACACCAGCAGAATCCGCCAGGGACTCACCTGCCTTTGAGGTCTGCAGGACCGCAGCAGTACCCGGCGGTTGTTGAAGCAAGTTGAGTCTATCTCCGCCCCTAGAATCACTAGCAGACCCGGATTGCTCTGAGGGTCGTAATGGCCTCGGGAAATAAGGGCATCTGGCCGTTGGCCAGCTGGAGATCAGAAGTCGCCCAGTAGTGCAATGAGGTCTTCGGGCGTGTGAGCTGCCGCGATGCGAGCGTCCAGGTAGGCCCGAGCTTCCGTCGGGTCCGCTAGTGCGCAGCGGGCACAAAGGGCACACGGCACCTGTCAGTCAATTGTTTGAACCCTCGGACAAGACTTTCCAGTAGCTTACCATAGCGAGACCGTTTAGGAGTGCTAGCTCACCTTCGGTGACTCAGCCCATGAGGAGGGAGATAGGGGCAAGCAATCGGCGTAGGACCAAATTTCGCTGGCGCAAGCTAAGTCCGCCTCAAGGACCTTTTAGCCGCAAGCTTGATGGACTCGATCCGTTTCGCCCACACGTCTAGACCGGGGAGCGGTCTTTGGCTGAACGTCTCCCCGGATGACAACCTTGGCACCTTACTGTCAAACTCGCAGTTTAGAACCGCATGCATCTTCCGCTTGGGCCTTGATGTTTTTGCTGCTCATCCATGTTCTTGTGGCACGAACATGACTAATGCAAAGGGGCACCATAAGCTGAGCTGCAAAGGGACAGCGCCTATGAAGCAGCACGCCGAAACGCCGTGATGTACTTGCTAGAGCCTTTAAACAGGCGAGCTTTGTCGTACGCATCTGTGAAAAATTGCTCATTTGGGACGTGTCCATTCGGAACACTTATGCGGCGAGCTATACGGCAATATCCCGCACGGTGGGCGGCGTTGCACTTAAGGCGGAGAGAAATAAAGCTCGTCACTACGAAGTCTTGGGAAGCGAGCACACCATCTGCCCGTTCATCACTGAGAGACAGAGGGAGTGTGAGAATAAAAGGCCATGGCCATTACGCGGGCAATCGACCAGATTACCGAGAAGTCGAACGAGGTCAAACGATCCACAGCGTTCCTAAGGCAGCGCGTCGCCTTAGGAGTTCAGCGCGGCAACGCGAGAATGATTCTTGACACGCTCCCGAAGGAAATAGGTTTGGAGGAACTGGTGTATTTATAGGGAGTTCAATCTGTAAATTTAACGGCTGGCTTTGATAACAAAATAAACTATTATGAATCAACATTAATATTATTACTATTACTATCATACGTAACGAGCAAGCTCCGGGAGCTGTGAGATACGTCAAATACGGCGGGTGGCACACCATTCTGAAAAATAAGATCGGGGATATCGATTCACAACCATTGGCTGTACTCTGCGACTAGACTAGCCTCAAAGACCCTGCTTCCCCAGGTCATTGTGAAAAATACCTGCAACCACGGCAGGTGGGGTACGGCACTGACAATGAGGCGCACATGATGGTTCATGTAGCTCAAATCTTTCTCGAAAACAACGAGAAATGTTTCCTTTTAGAAATGGACTTTAAGAATTGTAGTGTCCACCACCCCCATGACTGGCCGGCGACCGTTAAGAGTTCGCCGTCCTCTCGCTCAAGCAACACACGTCCTCTGCCTGGCTCGCACCAACGACTACTAACTCATTTATTCTCATGCCTCCTTATATACTCACAGATTGCCCGCGCATTTAGTGACTTCCCGCGTCTTCGCTAGTAGGGTGGCGGCATCTTCTAATTGGCGCTATGTATTTAGCTTGCTTCGGCATTGCCGCTAACCGACGCTGTCTATGCCCGCGCTGCCTAACGGACACTGCTATCCTACATTCTCCCCCCCGTTCGCAGGCTTGTTTTGAATTCTATCCCGTCTTTACTCACGAACTCCCGTAAATGGCTTGGTGCGCGTCTAACCCGCCGTGGACGTCCTTCAGAGCGGTGCGCTGTCGTCTTCATGTTCATCATGTGGCGCACCCGGCGGCGGCTGGCCTCCGTATACTGACCCAGTCGCCGGGCACGACCGCACGAACCTGGTTCCGACTGCCGTTCTTCTCCCGTCTGCGTGCTCCTTCGGTTGGTCCACTCGCGCTCGCTCATCCTCATGTGCATCCTCCGCCGCCTCCAGGCATTCGCCGTTGGCCCAACGATCCCAGCGTGGCCGCTCCTCCACGCCGATCGCCTGCACATTCTGCCGCGTTCGCACACTCCCGGCCGAAATGGCCAAACTTGCCACACTTTCGGCTCCTCACTTGTTTTGCCGGGCACATGTCGGCCCCGTACTCGTGCCTCGTCCATCCGCATGTCCTGGCATCCATCCGTTCCGTGTTCTCGCCCTGCCGCCAGCCTAGGGCCGCTTCGTTCCGCCGGCCCTCGCTCACCAACTCGTGTCGCGCTGCAATCCATACTGGCCTCCCTGACGCACCACTCCACGTGTAACGCGGGCGTTAGGGCCTGTTCGACTGTCCCGTACTCGTGGCTTTTCCATCCGCGCACGATCCACCCGCTCCGCGTTCTCGCCCTGCCGACGGCCTTGGTCCGCTTCTTTCCGGCGGCCCTTCGCTTCCCGAACCTCGTTCACCTACTCGTTTCCTCCCGCGATTCATCTGGCATCCGTGACGCACCTCTCCTCGTGTAGCGCGGCCGTCCAGTTCGACCTGCAAGGCCTCTTCGAGGAGGAGCTTTTCTCTCACCTGTGGCCTTATCGCCCCAGAATGAGGTGGCTCCTCAACACCAGGGTTCGAACGTTGCACCTCACCACCAGTCACCGCAGTGCCGCTAAGTACTCACCGTTGTCTTCACCGGCAACGGCTGCCAAATTCGTCGTCGGCAACGGCTGTTCCCTTGTGTTCCTTGAACATCTCCGTTGAACAGCTTCGTCACCATCCTGACGTAGTCACCTCGCCGTCTTCCTCCGGCTCCGTGCCAGGTGCCATTTCTTCGACGGTGTTGTTGGCCGGTCCATGGATCGCAGAACCGGAGGTGGGGGTGGCAGACCTGTGTGCATTGTTGCATTGCCATTTCTTTCTTCCGGATCCTGTCGGCTGCGCCAGTTGTAGTGTCCACCACCCCCATGACTGGCCGGCGACCGTTAAGAGTTCGCCATCCTATCGCTCAAGCAACACACGTCCTCTGCTTGGCTCGCACCAACGGCTACTAACTCATTTATTCTCATGCCTCCTTATATACTCACAGATTGCCCGCGCATTTAGTGACTTCCCGCGTCTTCGCTAGTAGGGTGGCGGCATCTTCTAATTGGCGCCATGTATTTAGCTTGCTTCGGCATTGCCGCTAACCGACGCTGTCTATGCCCGCGCTGCTTAACGGACACTGCTATCCTACAAGAATGCTTCTAACTTAAACAAATGAGGGCATCTTTTGACAGAGGTTTCTAAGCGCGTCCTGGCTTTCTATCCAATGATGCACCCGGCGTTTAGCAGGCCAACTCCCCTGATATTCAGTGAGATTAAAATCACGTCATCAGCCGATCGTCAGCATGGGTACGTAGCGGCTACTTTTGCGTTCAGCTTACTTTTGCATTAGTACGTAGTATTTGGAGTTCCTCTATTCTACCCCGACAATGGTACCCTTTTTGACAACGATGCGGCAGTGTTACTTAGACATATCAAGGATCTTAGAGCGTATAGAGCGGCTGCAGTTCAAGTTCCTTCAGGGTTTCAAAGACGAAGAAATAGAGCAGGTAATCGCGAAATTCAACAGCAAGCTCCCGGGCATCCTTGTAGCGGAGGAGCGGTGTAAACTGGACCTGCTGGGTACGGCGGTGTTCCCCGAAATGCTCGGCCTGGTTCTAGCCGAGAAGGGAGAGTAGTAATTGTCATACTTGTACTTATTACATACTTTATACAAAAATAAGATTATGTTCGTTACAGGGTGGGCCAGGAACAACAACGCCTAAGGCATACTTTAGTCTGGGTAGTGTGGGACCTTTAAACCCACCCCAAAACCGTCGTGTGGTCTCTAACCTACATGACCGGGATATTTGTGGGATATGACTGCAGTGTTTCTAAGCTCAAGTTATGATATAAACGAGCGCTAGTATTGGTGCTACAACACCAAAAACCGCATGACAAATGACAGTCTAATTGCAGCGATGGCGATGATGTCCCGCCATTGGCGTTTTCGTTTGCCGCTGCTATACAGTGGTTGCTGTTACGTCGTCGTCGTCGTCGCCGTCGTCGTAGTTGCGATGGCGTCCGCCGGTGGCGCTCGTGTCGCCGCCCTCGAGCCCGCTCCGCACGTTCGGAGCTTCGGATCTCGGTTGCGTCCGGCGAAGATCACGACATCATCGATGCAGTGGCGGCGCGCCACCTGCACTCGTTGTAGTTGTCGCAGTAGACGACGTAGCAGAAGAAAAAGAAGAAGAAGTAGTAGTAGAAGCCTCTACGTGGCCGTAGCAGACGTGCTAGACGACGTAACAACAGTAGTTGTGGCATTAGCCGCAGCAGCGGCAGCGGCGGCGGCAACTACAACAACAACAACAACAACAACAACATTAACAGTGGGGACAACAGCTGGAGCTCTACTATTTTCAGTACCACATTCTACTACAACTATTACTACTACTACTGTTACTACTGCTTCGTATTATGGTACTACTGCTACTACTAGCAGAACATTAAAACTAACAACTAACATCAAAAAACAAGCTCTACCACTACTACTACTACTACTACTACTGCTACTACTACTAAGATCGCTTGTTTTAGTTTTTGTTATTGTCGTTCTTGTTGTTGTTGTTGTTGTCGTGGTCGTGATTCATAGGCGTAGTAGTAGGAAGGCAATGTTAGTAGCAGTCATTCCCTGTTCTAGTAGTAGTAGTAGTAGTTGTCGTCGTCGTCGTCGTAGTAGTAGCAGAATCAGCAGCGCGCAGTAGCAGCGGACGGAGCGCCGCCGTTGAGCAGCGGACGTCGTCGGCGGCCGTACCGCCGCTAGAACAAGGCCCTGCCCGTAGTAGCCAGCAGTGGCAGCGGCGGCGGTAGTAGGGACTCCAGCGGCGGCGGCGGCGGCGGCGGCAAAACCAGTAGTAGCAACAGTAAGTGAGTGGCAAGCACGTACAGCCGTCGCCCCCGCCGTCGCCCCCGCCGCCGCCCCCGCTGCCGCCGCCGTCACGACGACAGCAGCCAGCCGCAGGAGCAGCCGAAGGGGTAGCAGCCGATGCAGTAGCAGTACCACTACAAGCACTCCCCGTAAAGTGAGGAGCGCGTGAGGGAGAGAGGGAAAGTGAGAGAGGAGGAAAGTTAGAGGGGGAAAGGGAGAGAGGCCAAGGGACTAGATGGGAGAGTGAGTTGTTATTGTGCGGCGGCGGTGGCGGCGCCCCTGCTGTTTCCGCCGCCGCCGCCGCTGCTGCCGCCAATGCTGCTGGTGCAGGTGCTGCTGTGTGGTTGACAGCGGTAGGTAAAGGTGGTGGCACAACTGGCAGTTGTTGTTGTTGTTGTTGTGTTGTTTGTTTCGTTCGTTTACGTTGCTGCTGCTGCTGCTGTTCATGATGATCATGATGACCATGACGACGATGATGATGATGATGGTGACGACCGTGGTGGTACCAGCACTGCTAGTGAGTCACTGAGTCTGTTGGCGGCGGCGGCGGCGGCAGCAACAACAGCAGAAGCAGTAGCAGCAGCAGCGAAGTCCGCGCCCCTTCGTCTGCCGTCGAAACGCGCGCGGTACCCCACTAATTAACTAACTAACTAACTAACAATCAAACAAACAAACAAACGAACGAACGACCAACCTATCTATCTATCTACCTGCCTGCCTGCCTGCCTGTCTGTTGTTTCTATCTATCCATATTTCTATCTGCCTAACTATCTCTCCGCTGGTAGATAGTTAAAGATAACAGCTGCAATAGCACGACAGATACTGGTCTCTCTCTCTCTCTCTCTGTGCTTCTGTCGCCAGTGTCTGTCTAACTAACTGATTAAGAGCCTGTATCTCTCTCTGCCTGTCTGTGTCTCTGACTGTCAGAGACTGACTGACAGACTGACAGAGTAGTCTCTCATTATCTGTCTCTGTATTCGGTGTGTGCGCGTTTTGACAGCACTAGGTGTCAACCAGCCGCCAGTGATCTGCTAATCAGTGGCGGGCGCGAAGCAGCGAACGCGCGCTCTTTCTGTCTGTCTCCGTGCCGTTCTGTCAGATTCGGTGTCGTCACTCATTCATCAGTCATTACGAGTTCGAGTATTCGAGTGGTGCGCGGTCCTCTTCTTCTTGCTTGGCTGCTGCTGCTCGAGTAGCGTGCGAACAACAAGCATACGGCGTGTGCTTAACGTGTTGCCATTGTTGTTCTAAGGCGGCCACCAGCGGGTGGGCGCTGTCGAATGAGCGTTGTTTTCTTGCGATTACTACTACTACTACTACTACTGCGACTTCTGTTTGCTTATTTAATTGTTGTCGTCGTCGTCGTCGTCGTCGTCGTCATCGTGGTGTTCGTCCTCGAAATTCATCACCACATCAACAACTGGTACGCACGCAGTGTGCTGCAGCATAGCATCAGCAGCCCAATTATCAGCAGACAGAAGAACACCGACAACCGAACGAACCCTTGTGGTTGGTTCACCGACAAATGACACAGAGAGGCAGAAACGAACTCTTTTTTTGATTCGACAACGCCACATTTGCGTACGCACCGAGGACACCGAGAGAAAGAGAGAGAGAGAACAAGAATAGAGATCGAGGGAAACTGTTGACTGTCAGCCAGACTACAAGGAGCCCTTTCTTTTCCAGCTGACTGTTTAGTTAGGTGCTGTTACGTTCTTTAAAGGCGACTGTCGCCTGCCTTGCTGTTGTTGTGTTGTGTTGTAGTTGTTTTTGATTGTGCTGCCTTTGTTATCGTATCGTTGGTTTTGTCGTTGTCGTGGTCAATGTTTTGATTGCTGTTGTTAATGCGGTTTCTCTTCTCATCGTCGTCGTCGTCGTCATCGTCGTAATTGTCCTCCTCCTCGGATGTTGTCATCACTACCCCCCCCCCCGTCCGGACCCCCCTCGCCTCCTACCATAGTATCATTGCCTGCGACCACTGTGTGTACCAGCGCGAGCCTAAGTTCGAAATCATACAGTGGCGTTCAGTTTTTCTTCGCTACCACCTTAAACAACAGCGACGACAACAACAATAACAACAACAGCGTCAACAATAACAACAACAGTAGCAGCGACAACAACAACAGCGAGGACAACAACAACAGCAACAACAACAACAAGCCCATCAGCAATAACAATAACAACGCGTGACTTGCTTGAATTTTGCATTCTCCCGCATAATCTGTGGCTATCTCTAATGGCTTCAGTCGTGTGTCCCGTCACCACCTCAATCAGTCGTTGGTTGACCCATTAGCTGACCGGCCGGCTGACTCACTGACAGCCAGCCATACAGAGGGATAGACCGTCGGTCGATGACGTCGATTCTGTCATCTGATTCAAGGTGTCGAACGGGCTATTGCTGCTGCTGTTTCTGCTCGCATCATTTTCATCACCATCGGGTATCGCTGTGACCACTAGAGCAGTAGCAACAACAGCAACAACAACAACAGCAACAACAACAACAGCAGCAGCAGCAACAACAACAGCAACAACAACAACAGCAGCAACAACAACAACAACAACAACAACAACAATAACAGCAGTAACAGGAACAACTGCAGCGACAACAACTGTAGCAACAAACAACAGCGCTAGCGACAGTGTCCATGATGAGGCCGCTTACGACGAGGAACTAGGAGCTGTTAGCAGCTAGAAGTGTTCAACGAGAAGGTGGTGAGGTGGTAAGGTGGTTTTGGCTGCGCGCGAAGAGTCAACAGTGCGGCTCGCGGACACGAGCCGTTCGACGCCAATAGGCTGACTACAAGTCTTTATTACTCGTCTTCTACTCCCATCATTTCGAGAATCAATCAATCGATCAGTCAGTCAGTCAATGAGTTAACAATCTGCTACGTCGTCTAACAATCGTCAGATGATTTTGAGCTTCAGAGGACGACGACGACGGCTGTGAACCAGATTATCAGGTACAGTAACAGGCAGGCAAACAGACGGCCACGGAAGAGCGCTGTGGACGCAGCGTCAGACGTCAGCCGAAAAAACGTCAGAAACAAAGCTAAGCAAGCTACCGCTAACCGGCCAGCAAACAATAGCTTGCGTAGTCGGTCGGACACAGCGCGTGACAAGCTGTTTCTATTCCCCCCCCTCCAACCAGCCCTCCACCATTCCTCCGCACAGCCAGTGCCAATACTACCGATAGCCAATCTGCTCTCTTCAGCTGCCCGGAATGGCTAGAGAAGTTATTCGGTGAGAACGCATACGACGGATCGGTGTATTGGTGGTAGTCGTCATCGGCCGAATGAACCGGCCTGCCTACCTGGAGATCTACCTAGATCTAGGCAATGAGAAAAGGGTTGCTACAGCCTTAATACTCCACTGCCTACTCCACGTAATGCCTCCACCGCCTGGTTCGCCGGCTCGCTGGATCGATCGAGTCGAGAAAGAAGTCGAGTAAGGAAACGTAGCCACAGAATTGGAAACGCGACTACGAGAATTTGTTGCCATTCCTCTAGACTTGCGTTCTAGTGTAGTCTCTTCTACACTTGTGACGACGACGACGAACGACGAAAGACAACAAAGAACGAAGAGCCTGCGATTGTTGACATTGTTCCGTTGTTGTTGTTGATGTCGTTGTTGTTGATGAATGCTGTTCGCGGCGCCACCCGTCACAGCAGAAAAACAACAACAACCAATACATTTAGCAGCGAGCCCGTGTGCTGTTGCTGATGGTTGCTGAGATAGATAATTGGCTAATTGACCCGACCCCACGTTAGTCACACGTTACCGTCGGTCGTGTGGGGCCGTGGGTGAGCAGGTGTGCGTGTGGGTGTGAGCAGCGCGCCCTCGAAACGGTCACTTCGCGGCTTTGCGCTGCTCGGAGCTCTGCAATCCTGCTGCTGATCGGTTAATGCAACGCGAGCGCGTCCTACAGGGGCCTACTTGCGTTGCAGCAGGACTTCGACCGTCGTAGCACCAAAAATTCGACTTCGGCGATTCAGTTCGAGTTGGGCGAAAAGCAGTCAGCTTTGAAAGCTCGCGGTGGATTTGGCGGCTTCGATCGAAGGAGGAGGAGGAGCAAAATCCGCGTACAGAGAACGCGAAAAGCACTACAACAGCAACAACAACAACAACCATACTACCAACAACAACAACAACAATCACAACAATGGTGATGATGAATGGGGAAAGGCACCCATCACGGCAAAAATTGACGCCGCCGGCCAATTGGTACGCTCCCTTCTCAAATCAAATCTCAGCTAACTGAGCTCGTACCCACACCTGAACGACGTTTCAAGTTGACGGTGCGAACAGCAACTGTACGCACCCCGAGTATGGTGGTGGTGGTGGTGGTTAAGGTGGCGCTTTTTAATTGATTTGCCAATCAACACAATGGTCCGTGGCGTATCAATGTTGTTATCTGTTCATTGTTAATTATTGTTGTTGTCGTCGTCTTTGGCTTGCATTTCGTTGTTCTCTCGTCTCTGTTAAAAAGAAGAAAACCTTACGTACGTGGTCGTAACGCCTGTGGCAGCGGAAAAAAACGTCTCGCTTGCCCATAGGAGTTGTAGGCTGTGAGCACGTGCACTTAGCTGCTTGGAGCGTGGCTGACTGTGACTAGAGCCGGGAGTTGAGTTCATCAGCAGATTCGTCGTTGTTTTCGGCCTTGTTTTGTTTCGGATAAACACGCAGAACAACACGAAAAACACAGCGAAGCAAAACTAGCGAAACAGACGGAAAACAACAAGAAAAAGAAGAAGAAGAAGAAGAAGGAGAAGGAAAACATAAACAACAAGAAGAGCAATACGAAAAGGAAGCAGCGGAAAAGGAAGAGGCTGCGTATTCGTTGTGTTTCTTGTTGTCCTTCAGGAATCCGAGAGCGAACAATTGACTGGGTTGAGAGACGGCTGTTGATTGATATATTGGTTCAATATTCTCATCGTATTACCCCGTCCCCCGTTCAGCCCTGTTCGACAACTGCCCCAGCAGACGCAACAACACAATAGCTAGGTTGTATACTGGCCATAATCTTCGTCGACATTGTCATCATCATTGTCGTCGTCAGCAGCAGCAGCAGCAGCAGCAGCCGCCCCGTACAATTAATGGTCAATCGGTCAATTAATGCCAATCGTCGCAAACGCATGTCTACCTACCAGCGTCTAATTAACGTGTGTCTACTACGCCCACTACGTAAGCACGTGCTGCGCCGGCCTGCGCGTCACCACGCGAACGCCAACTCCTGTGAGTGCGCGCGGAGATCGAACGGCGCGCGCCCGAGAGAGAGAGGGGAATTCGCTCCGAGTGGCGCACAATTGCTTCGCGTCGTTCAGATCGCGTTTCGAGCGTCTCGAGATCATCACTTGGTGGATCAGTGGGGGCAATCTCATCATCATAATGGTGTAAAAATTAGAGAGAATAATTGTTAAAATAATAATAGTAACGAAGCGAAGTAACGCGATCGATCGACTGAGAGCACACAACACAGACAGCCAGACAGAGGGAAAGAGAGAGAGACAGGCGGGGGCAGTAGACAGGGCGAGAGAGTGGAAAAGCGCTCGTTTCCTCCCGCCCGCGATAACCGCAGCGACGGACGGAAGGACGTACAGGCAGATAGACAGGCAGAGAGACAGACAGACAGACAGAGAGGTAACGGTGGCGACGACGAATGGGAAAGTGTAACGGAGGAAAGAAGGAAACCGCCACCACCACCAGCAGCACCACCAACGAACAAGGAAGAGCAGGAGGAGGAGGAAAGGGCCGAACCCGAACGAAAATCGCCATGGAAGTCGTTTGACGTCAGTGACGTCGCAGTTGATCCGTCCGCGCTTCGTGGACGGTCGAGGCTTCGAGCTTGTTTCTGCTCGTCGTCGCCGTTGTCGTCGCTGATCTCGTGGCCTCGTCGTTGTTGAAATCGTGGTCTCATTGTAGTTATCGCTGTTGCTGTTGTTGTTGTCGTCGTCGTCGTGGTTGGTGCCTGGCGGGAACGTTCGCCAGTGACGACACCGTTGTGTTTGTTGCGAGACTTGCCAGGATAGCAATTGGTGCTCGCTAGTTGTGATTGTTGTTGCAGGCAGCCGGTGTTGTTGCTCCAGCATCTGCTGCTGCTGCAGCTGCTGATTCTACTGGTGGTGCTTCTGGTGGTGGAGCTTCTGTTTCTGGTCGTGGTGGTGGTGCTTCTGCTTCTGTTGCCGTTGTTGTTGTAATTACTGAGTTTGCTGTTTTTGTTGTGTTTATTATTGTTTCTCTCGTCGAATCTTGTCGACGAAGTTGTCGTCGTCCCCATCGTTGTCATCGTTGTCGTCGTTGTCGGGCCGAGATCGTCGAATCTGCTGTCTGTCGCATCACGCATGGCGTTCGCGCCGTTTGCGCTGCATGTTTACGCCATCACAACGGCAACTGCAACCCGCCAACAACAGCAGCAGCAACAACAAGAACAAAGATCTCCACAACCAGAGGAAACAATCCAACACTACAATTGGGCTGTGAGCGACACGACACAGCTTAGTTCTCCATCGATGACGGTTCCGTTACTCCGACTCCGAACGACGAAACCCACAACGAACCCAACGGCGACGCGGTAAAGGCACCATCAGAAGCAGCGGCAGCGACCACAGCCGCCGCTGATCAAACAACCGACCGAGGTGCACTGGCGACGACTGGTGGAATGGACTTCATCAACATCCGTGCAGTGGTTGCAACACAAAACAACCCCCGCGGATTCATTGCACACGCTGTACACGTCTGTAGCGTATGACTGTAGCAATCGTCGTCTGTGCTGTCATCATTCTATCTATGTGCTTATCTGGCTCTCGGGTTGGCTCGAGTCCGTCAAGCATGGCATTCGCTGCTCACGCAGTGCTGTAACGCGACATTTGCGCGGTGTGCTGGCTTGGACAAGGCTGAGTGTGTGTGCTTGTGTATAATAATACATCGATATCTACATCGTCGATATATTCTCTATCTCTCGTCGTCCTCGTCTATCTGTGTGTGGAACTATCTGTTTGTGTGTGTGTTCGCCTGCGTTCAAAGTAAGTTTCGGTGGCGTTCGGTGGTGGTAATCATTTGGTGTTCGTCGTGATGGTAATTGTGTGAATGAACTTGCTGCCGTTGTTTAGCACTGCACCACTGACCAATCCGTGTTGGTGTGTCGCGAGGAACGTGTTTGTTTCGGAACGACGGAATTCTTAGTGTGTAGTTTTTTTTTACCGTGCCAGTGGGCTCATTCGCCAGCCAGACAGCCATCCAACAGCCAGTAGCCATCTCCTCTCACAGCCAGAGTACAGCCAGAGATTCGCGGACAGACCCTTGAAAGAGATCGCCGCTTAGGTCGACCCTTCTTGCAACAAACTGCAAGAAGAACCCGGGTCAACCGGTACTCGGGAGATCCTCGAGCGTTTCGGGGTCAATTCCACGACGTTTCAGCCGTGCGCGATCGTGCTGCATGAGGATCCCGCCTTCTTGCGGAGGGTGGTCCGCGAAGTTGTCGTTGTCGTCGTCGACGAATGGTTTCGTGTACTGTTTTTGTGACTGAAGCCACAGAAACAGCTGTAGCAGCAGAAGTTCCCCAACAGCACCACCACCGACAACAACAACAACAGCAGCAATAATAACAACTACAACAACAACACCAGTAGCAGCAACAACAACAACAACAAGAACCACAACAACAGCAACAATCACAACAACAGCAGCTAAAGTAGTCGCGCTGGTAGGCCGGCGCAACTCACTCTGTGCCGCCAACCGGTAACTTGGCGCGCGAAGTAATCGTTACCACTGCTCCCATTACCACCACGGCGGTGCTGGGTGGCTTCATGAAGTTGCAACTTCGTCGCTGTCGACGTTTTTGCTGTTATCCCACGGAACGGAACGAAGTCGACCGGTGCTGCCACTTGTTCCAAAAGACAACGGCGACGACCACGAAAGACGTCAAAAACAACAACAACAACAAAACCTGTTGCAGTAGCAGCAGCAACACCAGCGACAACAATAACACAACAACAACAACAACAACAGAACAACATACCACACAAGAATAATAACAAACAATAGCACAGCAGCAAGAGACAACCTCGCTACACAACATTAGCAACAACAACAACCGGAGCTGCGACTTACTAATTGTACGACGATCTTCGCTGTTGCTGTTGCCCGGCTACTGCTACTGATGATTGGCTGACTAACTGACTGGCTGGTGTCAATCCATTTCCGTGACCGCCGAGCATCATCACCACCATCGTTGTTGTTGTTTTTAGTGCTATTGTTGCCGTTGTCCTTCTGTTGTTCTTTTTCTTCTTCTTCTTCTTATTCTTCTTCTTCTCCTTGTTGTCGTTCCATTCTTCACTATCACCATCTTCTTTACCATTATTATTATTATCAGCGTCTCGATCTTCATCTTTAGCATCTCGGCGTGTATCAACACCGCCGCCACAGCGCCGCATTGCCGCCGGTGCCGACGTCAACAGGGGCGGACAACATCGCTAGCGACGTGGACTGTCTACCCGTACGCCTGGCCTACCTGGCTCCCACAAGAGCGACGACGGCGCTGCCGCCGCTGCCGCATTAACAACAAACAACATCCAACCGGAGACACGAAAGAAAACAGCGCTCATAGGATCGACGACAACAACAACAACAACGAGAACAACAGAGACAACAACAACAACAACAGTATCAACAAGTGAAACTTCAACAACAACGACAACAACCGCAACAACAACGACAGCGTCAGCTGCCCCTGCTACACAGTCAGCAGGAAAGAGGCAGCGCGACAGTGGGCCTAAGTGGAACTACTTCGACTACTATTACTACTACGACTACGACTACTCCTACTCTATTACTACTACTATTACTGCACGATACTGCTGGAAGAAAGACACAACGCCACCACCAACCTACAGACAGGACGACCAGCATTCTGACAGACTCCTCTGCAGGTGGGTCAGTACGCAAACCTGTAACATGAGATGATTCCGGTAAACTAATTTGTCTCATAGGAACATCATATTCTAACAGAGCTGAAAACGAGCTTGTCCAGGTTGCTGCAACCAAGAGGCTGCTGCAGCGATTCCAGCGGCGGCAGCAGCAGCAATTGCGAAAACAACAATCGCAATGGAACATACGATAAACGCAATGACGTTGCTCACGCTATAATAGTCATTCGTTGTAATGTTGTTGTTGTTGTTGTTGTTGTTGCTGCTATTGTATGCTCATAACAAGCAGTACGCGTTGCACGTGTCCAATTTAGGAACAAGTATTTGTTATGGTCAAATTGTTGTTGTGATGGTGATGGTGTTATTTTTCTTTGTCATTTCTGTGGCTGTTGTACTTAATGCTGTTGTTGTCCAATTGTTGTTGTTGTAGTAGTGGTGTTAATCTTCTTTGTCATTTCTGTTGTACGTAATGCTGTTGTTGTCCAATTGTTGTTGTTGCTGTGAAAAGGCAAAACAAAACAGGAACAAGGCAAAGTAAATGTTTGAAAAGTATTTGTAAAAAAATAGATTAGCTGTCACTGAGTTCGAGAGCTCGAGATGAGGAATTGCTGAGTCAACTCGCGATGCGCTTTTTCATGACTTCCACACGAGATGAGCTTTCATTGACTCCCATCTCGAGATGACGACAGTTCCTCGAGTTGAACCGAGTTAAAGAACGATTCTCGTCGTCGTGGTTTGGTCGGATTCGGAGCAATTTTGGGATAGTTTCAAAGGCGAACATTTATTTGGCTTGTCGGTTTGTATGGCCAAAAGCGACATTACAGCTTCGGGCGTCCCTGTCACGCGCCAGTTACTACGCGTCACGCAGAGAGCTATTTGCATTATATGGCGTCTCGTTGTTGTTGTTGATGATGCTGTTGTTGCTGTTGCCATTGCTGTCGTTGTTGTTGTTGCTGTCGTTGTTTTGCTCGGTCATTGTTAGAGTCAGTTTGTGCGGTCGTGATTGTTCGTCGTCGTGTTCGTGAGTCGCCCGTCACACCAGCGTTATCCTTGTCCAACAGCGAGAGAACTATCTAGGATCTGATTATCCCCTTTCTACTGAACTGGCGTATACCACAGCAGTGCACACGCCGCGGGGCGGCGCTAGTTACAGTTACAAACAGTTACGAGTCAGTAGCTGCTGTTTAATGTAATAATTACGTTGATGTAGTTCAGATGAATTTTATATATATATATATATATATATATA
>QVRM01007151.1:0-17356 GCA_003439945.1 Dermanyssus gallinae | reverse complement strand
ACTGGAGGTGAAATTGATGAACGCGACATCGACGTCGCCCACCGCTGCCCCCGAACTCGTATGATCAACGGGAAAAACTACCGACCGCTCCCAGCTGCTGGTGCGGTTTGTTGTCGATGGAAGAAACTTGAAGTGCAACCAGATGCCGGGAAGTGAAGCCGAGGTCGAGCCTTCTAGGCGGCTGCCAGGGAAGCAACAACAACATCTACGCCAATGACCACTGACACCCGCAACGCGAGCCTGCATACCGCCTCCGTCGCCTCAAGGCCAAAAAGAAATTTCTGACGTCCGAACGTCAGACTGCCGCGTAAAATCCGTCTCAACAGCAACGCTCCCTGGCGGGACGTGACAACCGACACCGATATCGATGCCCTTGTCGGTCGCAAATAGTCGTCACTATATTATTACTATATGACAGCTAGTCAAACAATTAATGTCACAGAACTTAAAATAGAACCTGACTCTTTTACGGAATACACTGCAATATTAATGGTGCCAAGTCTCATATACACGACATTGAAACGATGATGTTACATTTGCTTCCTTACCCTCCGTCATTTATCGCTTTGTCGGAAACTCGTATCTCGCGACAAGAGGCAGCCGCTTTTCAGATTAATAATTATAACCAATTTGTTGATTGCCGTAATGAGCCGGGGAGGTGTGGCACTGTTTATTAGACATGATTATGTGGTACGCGAGCGGAAAGATCTCAAACTACTCCTTCCGGCAGACGCTCGATGCGAAAGTATTTTTGTTGAGGTGTTTGCCGATGGTCAGAGTACAGTTGTGGGAGCATTTTATAGGACAACCGTCGGGGAGGCCCTTGGATTTCTTGTGTGCACTACTGCCAAAAATGAATAGCCTAAACACAATATGTCTCGGTGATGTGAATATTGACTTGTTAGATAAGGGCTCACATGCAACTGACCTGTATGAGTTACTACACTCGTATGACTTTCGAGAGATTATTGGTTTGCCGACTAGAGTGGCTTGTGTGGACACTGCTCACGGCCAACGTATCACCAAAACATGCATAGATCATATTTACTGCAATGTTTCACCCAAGACAACTATCGCCTCCGGCGTTCTTACGACCACTTTTTCTGACCACTTTACCACATTTATTTGTCTAAAATCTAAGCCGTCGGCCGCCAACGAGTGCCCACAATTCAAACTCAACTATGATCAAATAGTCGCCGAACTGTCATCGTCTATGTGGGACGACCTATACGGACTGCATGACGTCAACGAGGCATTTGAATTGTTTAGAGTAAGAGTTATGTCGGCGGTGAAGCGTAATAGTACTGAGATCAAGAATACTAAGGTCGAGAAACGTAATTCGAAAAAATTGGGTGACACCGGAATTATATGCCCTTATTAAAGAGAAGGAACAGGCGTACGCAATACACAGAGCTGACCCCACACACAGCGGCAAATGCAAAACTTATCGTATACTCAGGAACAGGGTGACAAGATTCTCACGCAAATGTAGAATGGAAGCGAACTGCAACATAGTTACAGACAGAATTAATAACCGGAGGGGTCCTTGGGAGGCAATCCAACCTGTACTTGGAGGTGTTCAGGATAAAAAATGTACCAAACTTCTTGTAAACGGGGAACTCGTCACCGATGAAACTTCGCTAGCTAACATATTCAACCACTACTACGCAACATGTGTGACCCGTTACAACGAGTGCTCATCGAGCTATGCCATTCCGGATAACTTCTCGACGCCTGCCGAACAATTCTCTCTGCAGCCAGTCAACGTTCACAGAATTCACCACCTTTTACAAATGTTAAAATATGCTCCACCGCCTCCGAACAGATTCCATCACTTGTTCTTCGTAGGGCTGCGGACGCACTCGCATCGCCTCTCGAGTATATTATCAATCTTTCCATCAGAACAGGAGTATACCCCAATGTCCTAAAGCTATACCGTGTGGTTCCATTGTTCAAGGCGGGGATCGCCTGTCCCGAGACAACTATAGACCTATCAGCATTCCCGCGCCAATATCGAAGGTCTTTGAAAAATGCATTTTTGAACAGTTTGCAGATTTTATCGAAGGACACAACGTCCTACATTGTAGGCAGTTCGGTTTTCGACCTAAGATGTCGACGGTTGTGCCTGTCATGGATTTTGTCGAGGACATACGGAAACACTTAAAATCAGAGAAGACTGTCGCAGCGGTATTTATTGACCTTAGAAAGGCGTTTGATACAGTTGACTTAGACATTCTTTTAAAAAACTCTCTACTTATAGGGCTAGTGAAAATTTTATAAAGTGGATGCGCTCATTCATCTGTGAAAGACGCCAAGTTGTCCAAATTGGACAATCTTCTTCTCATATAGAAAATATATCGATTGGAGTGGCTCAAGGGAGTATCAGTGGTCCGCTATTATTTAATATTTTTGTTAACGATATTTTTAGTATTCCTAACCACGCAAAACTAACCTTGTTTGCTGACGACACAACGGCTCTATTCGTGGGCGACTCTCCCCAACAAGTTGAAACAATGATTCGTGAGAATATTGAAAGGCTATCTCTATGGTTCAGAAATAACGGCCTCTATATTAATTGGTCAAAAACAGGAATTGTTCAATTTAAAACTCCAAGAGGCCAATCGACAATCAATCCTGAAGCTTTTGCATGCGACCGCAGGCTTAATATACTAGTTGAAGCGAAGTTCCTGGGCATTGTTCTTGACGAACATCTGACGTTCCAGGCGCATGCGAAACATATCAGGAAAAAAATTGTCAGTGGCGTAGCCGCCATATACCGCACACGCAAAATCCTTCCCCGCCAATGCCTTACGGCAATGTACCACGCGTATGTACAGAGCCACCTAACATACGGTCTGGAGGTGTACGGTCTTTCTTATGCATCTAATGTAACTCCGCTTCATTTGCTTCAGAAAAGAGCACTTCGTCTTGTCTTAGGCCTCCCACATCGCGGCTCAATAACGATAGAACAATATAAGGAACTCTCGGTGCTCCCGTTACCACATCTTATTAAATTTACCATAGTTGTCGAAATAAAGCGTATTCTTCTTGGCCATCATCCCAACCTGGTTGGCCTTATCGAATCTGCAAGGACCCAAAACACCCGAGGCTCGGCATCTCACTTGCTTATTGTCTCCCCGGCCACAAGTACGCAATCAAGGTTTGCACTATGTAATTCAGGTGTTACCTTGTGGAACAAGTTACCTAGTGACATTAGGACACTAATATCGCTTAGTCAATTCAAAAACACTGCTAGAACGCACTATCTTACCTTACTTGCGTCTGATTAAACCATATTTATGTAATCATGTACACAATCTATAGATAAATAATTGCAATAACACGAGATACTACGGTGATAATGTATAAAATCTTACTGTAACTTGTACATATGCTTCGCACTAGCCTGTGGCTATATGAAGTTGTAACACAAATGAGAAACTACAATTAAGAATGAATAAACGTCATATCATATCATATCAATAGCCGGCAGGGGTCCTTGGGAGGCAATCCGACCTGTACTTGGAGGTGTCCAGGAGAAAAAATGCACGAAGCTACTTGTAAACGGAGAACTCGTCACTGATGAAACTACGCTAGCTAGCATCTTCAACCACTACTACGCGACATGTGTCACCTGTGACAGCGAGTGCTCATCGAGATTCGCCATTCCGGATAACCTTCCGACGCCTGCCGAACAATTCTCCCTGCAGCCAGTCAACGTTCACAGAATTCACCACCTTCTACAAAATGTCAAAATATGCTCCACCGCTCCCGAACAAATTCCATCATAAGTTCTCCGTAAGGCCGCGGATGCACTTGCATCGCCTCTTGAGTATATTACCAATCTCTCCATCAGAACAGGAGTATATACCAGTGTCCTAAAGTTATACCGTCTGGTTCCATTGTTCAAAGGAGGGGACCGCCTGTGCCGAGACAACTATAGACCTGTCAGCATCCCCGCGCCCATATCGAAAGTTTTGAAAAATGCATTATTGAACAGTCCAGAGATTTTTTCGAAGGACATAAAGTCCTACATAGTAGGCAGTTCGGCTTTCGACCCAAGATGTCGACGATTGTGCCTGTGATGCACTTTGTCAAAGAAATACGGAAAAATGCCTTTGATACGGTAGATCTAGACATTCTTTTAAAAAAAAACTCTCCACTTATAGGGCGAATGAAAATTTTATAAGGTGGGAGCGCTCATTCGTTTCTGAAAGACTCCAAGTTGTCCAAATTGGACAATCCCTCTCCCGTATCGAAAATATATCAATTGGAGTGGCTCAAGGGAGCATCAGTGGCCCGCTATTATTTAATATTTTTGTTAACGATATTTTACTATTCCAAATCATGCTAAACTAACCTTGTTTGCTGACGACACAACGGCTCTATTCGTGGGCGACTCTCCCCAACAGGTTGAGGCAATGATTCGTGAGGATATTGAGAGGCTATCTCTATGGTTAGAAATAACGGCCTCAATATTAAGTGGTCAAAAACAGGAGTTGTTCAATTTAAAACTCCAAGGGGCCAAACGAGAATCAATCCTGAAGCGTTTGCATGCGACGGTCTTTCTTATGCGTTTTATATAACTCCGCTTCATCTGCTTCAGAAAAGAGCACTTCGCCTCGTCTTAGGTCTCCCACATCGCGTCTCAATATTAGTAGAACAATATAAATAACTCTCAGTGCTCCCGTTATCATACCTAATTAAGTTTACCATAGTTGTCGAAAATAAAACGTATTCTTTTGGTCACCATCCCAACCAAATTGGCCTTATCGAATCTGCAAGACTCAAACACCCGAGCTCGGCATCTCACTTGCTCATTGTCTCCTTGGCCACAAGTACACAATCAAGGTTTGTACTCTGTAAGTTTAGGTGCTACCTTGCGGAACAAGCTGCTTAGTGACATTAGGACACTTTATCGCTTAGTCAATTCAAAAACACTGCGAGAAGCACTAGATTATAGATATATATAGTTTTATTTACCATTCCTTTTGGAATATCTTTTGAATCAGATGCGCTCGCTGTGTAGTATGTCACACAGCGTGCTGCTGGCTTCGTATATAGTTGTATATTATTGCTATGGTATAATTATATGTATTTTAACAAATATCCCTCGTCTGTTGTGCATTGATAATATTAATTGGATTATGACGATGGTTATATTACTACCTAATTATACAATAGTTTGCTTTAGCGGGGCGTACTTCCCATAGTTTCTTACAATCTGTGCCATTTCCCTAGCCTGAGTTTGGTTTCATTTATCTCTTGCCATAATGGTTTATCACCGAAACCTAATGCCTTCAGCTATGGACACTGTTCTCACGCCACCTAGCTCGTCGCACTTTCAGCACGATATGTTCGATGGATTCTTCTTCTATATCACACACTCTACACCGAACGCTCTCAATTTCCGACGTATCTGGCCGCCAGCAGTCGGGTGTTGAGCATACCGGCCCTACAGTCAGCGAATAGCCCGGACGCTTGCGAGTTCGAATAAATGATATTCTTTTCGGCCGTTTCCTTTTTTTGTTGCCTGTACAATTGCAAGGATGTCTTTCTCTCCATATCCTCTCTCCACCTTTTTCTTCGGCTGTTTTGTCAAATTTCTTCTTCACATCTTTGGTTGTCTGTTTATTTGTTATCACCTCGTGTTCTTCAAAATCCATCGTATTGCACTTAAATTTGCGTTCAAGGAACTTTTGACGCCTATCCCATTTGCTTGTATTTTTTTCGCTCAGTTTTGCCTGTGAGCAGTTATAGTAGTTACTATCTAACCTTACTTGCGTCTGATTAAACCATAACTATGTAAACATGTACACAATAAATAGATAAATAAATGCAATAATACGAGATACTACGGTGATAATGTATAAAATCTTACTGTAACTTGTACATATGCTTCGCAGTAGCCCGTGCTATATAAAGTTGTAACAAAAATGAGAAACTACAACTAAGTATCATAAACGTTATATCATATATCAATAGGTGCTACTTAAAATGTTTGTGCGTGGTAAAAATAGCCAGAAGGGTGCTTACATCCTCCATCCAAAAGATAAACAACAATATTCTTGACACTGGCTCTGTTTCTAAAGGGTTTTTTTATTTGAGCGCGCAACCTCATATCAACTGCCATGCCCGTTCTCTGGAACAAAAAGTAAACATCAGCATCATCATCAAATGTTTGGTTAGTTGAATACGTTAAACAGAAGAAAGAAGAATAAATCTCTGACACTAACTCTGGCCTAAATAAAACAATATGGTTAAATTAATTACGCTTACGCTAGGCTTGTTTGTTACGTTTTTATGATCAGGGTACCTTCGAGAATATAAAGAAGGTTGATAACCATGCTTCCGCCGAGCCCATGATGTAGTTAACCACCTCTCCAATTGGGCGACCTCACACGGCCGTATTACATTTCACGTTCCAGAGAGACTTGCAGCGCAGAGCAATATGTGTCCGTGGGCCTCGTGACGCTTCTGGCCCTGGTAAGGTCCACGTATTCGCATCTTCTTCTAACAAGTTCCATTGTAACATCTTAGCTAGAACCAACAGGTCAGGACCGTCAGGTACGCCCGGCTAATCCCGATTGCTAGTGTCCGTTGGGTGGATCTTAGTGCTCCCCTATTTCTCATCGTCCGCAGCGTCATGTGCGCCCAAACAGGCGGTGTATAGAAAACCGATGATTCGGCAACCAAAGCTGGAAGCCTTCGGTTATACCCCGACACTACCCCCATTTTTAGCGTTATCCGCGACAGGTGCATGTCTGGATCTTCGCCGCGCGACATGCTTTATATGCGCCGTTCCAGTTAACTCCGTATCGAGGATTACGTCAAGGGGCTTTATAATCATTCGATTATTCCACGATCGTAATACGTCGTATCAAGCAGTCTGTTTTGCATTGAACATTTAGATAATATTTTGTTTTGCGGGCATCATATGCTTTGAGAACTAACGGTTTAGCTATGCCGGGACAATGCACGCATATTCCTTGTAAGAGTACCGCTTAACATATGACCGTCAGAAAGGACGCAAAAATAAAATGATTGTAATCCTAAACGAGACAACGACAGAATACATTTCTAATAAGAACATTCTAATGCAAGAGCACCCTTTTTGACCTTATTAAAAGAAAGCCATCAAAACGTGCTACAGATATATGGTACAAATATATAATAATAACCTGTTTCCTCTTTGTCTTAAATAGACAACTCTAAGTATATCAAAAATGAATATCCAAAGCATTGTCAACAAAAAAATATGCATTTAAATCAGACATAGAAAAAATATATGCCAGATGATGATTAGACTATACACCACCACACTACCACTATACAGCGTTACATAAACGAAGGTAGCTGGGTTGACAAAGTAAATGTAGGGCTCACGTAATACTCAACTTGTAATTTAAGTATTATTACATCACACTATTTGTGTTTAGTGGCAATCTTTACGTAGGTAAATATTCCCACGAATCACAACTAGTGCTTAGTGAGAATATTTACTGATGGTAGCCAACACATATCGGTAAAGTGGTTTAATAAAACCTACGGCATGAACGTCAATATCGAAGTTGTGTCGTTTCGGGTCAGGTTTCAGACCACTGACGTTGGCTAGCAGCGCTGGATCCCCGTTAAGAAAGTGAGGTAGGCTAAGTACAACTGGAGACAGGAAGTTCAGGGGCCCGTCGATGTTGCACCGACTTGCATCCCACGTCCCAGTTACGTGTGTCGGTTGTGCGTTGCGGCATCTGTACGAAACAAGGTGAGCCACACTACATGGTAATATGCTGAGTGCCTTCACTTAACACATACGGATGCGTTTAATATAGCCGAGTGTGCGCTTCAATTCAAGTATGTGAGAGGTTCATAAATGCTGGTGGTGCCCTATAACGTTTTGAGCAGAGCGAATCTAAAAATAGAATACAGTCGGTATAGGTGAGGGTAGAACAAATGTGATTTCGGCATTTGTGATAAATGCGCTATTTGTCATTAGGGATCCAGCCGAAATTCTACTGCAAAATGACCGGAGAGCGCCGGGTTTGTGGTGGTAGCATAAGTCCGGACATAACTCCTTCACGATTAGTTAGACAAGAACGTTCTTTTGTAATATGCAGCATTCTCAATGTTACATATTTAGCAACAGAGGCAATCTTTCCGACTTAGGTATATAAGCTAGCAGTTTGCTAAACCATTCGTAGACTAGACCAAAACGTTTCCCTGCATATTGTCTTATCTGGATTTTCGGTCTTTCGGTCTCATCCTTTATCTAATGCGTAAGTTGTGGTCAAGGTAGAGTGTAATTTGTCAGAACAAGTATCCTATACGTCTGGGGCAACGCAGGACTCTACATAGATCCACGATTACACATAATACTTGTTGTTGACTTTAGAATAAAGTTTCATTCTCTTTATCGTAATAACAAAATAAACGCCAAAAACCATAAGTTTACAAGTTATTGCCGTTTACAACGAAGATGACAGAGAGTATCAGAAGAATACTAACTATGTGTCATTAAACGTTGTGCAATAAACAAAATGACAATTTGCGTTTAATACTAGCCTCATGGTTAAGCAATTCCTCTAGTCCACTTACAACAAGCAATTAGGTGTTATTTTGCAGGTTCAAGCATCCGGACGCATGGCCAAGACGGCACTGCCTTAACAATTATACTACGAGAGCTTCGATCATATAGAACGTTAAAAACGTTAAACTATACTGCGCTCTTATTAAACTCTTACTTTGTATACATGTAAAGACGCCATTTGTAAGTCTTGTAGCGGAGTACGTTTGGTTGCAAGCGACGTCGTTCGCGACTGTGAGGGGTCGTTAGAGTTTGTTAACTTAATTAATATATCTGGGTCTTCGGACTTACGATATGGGAACGTCATTCACGGTGCACGTATCGAAGACAGTGTGAGTTTGGCACGGGTAGCTCTCTACGGAGGGGTCGAAAATGAACAAGGCTGTCCGTCGGTACGGGAGTGCGCTCGTTTATGCTAAATATTCTAAGACCAAAGTGGGTTTAGACAAGGTGTGGCAGCCTCAAGCAAATTTTAGGCTACATGTTCCTGTAACGGAGCCACTTAACTAGTGTTTGGGAGAGTAAAGACGCAAAGTCATGAAGGCAGCGACGGAGATGATGGCGGTCGACGTCTTTAATTCTTCTTGGCTGTGAACCGGGGTGGTCTGCAATTACCGGCACGTATATACCTGTTCTTTTCTGTCGCAGAGACATCCTTGCTTCAGAGACCCCAGAATTTGTTTAAAAGAAGAGTTTTCACGCGGTACAGTTCTGTCATAAATGGTGTCTGGGAACTGTTGATGATCGGACGTGTTTATTCCAGCTCCCGAACATGATCATTTCGATGCCTGCTCTCTTATTAACCCTGACATGCGGCTTACTTGCTAAGGGGTCACCAGTGTACTTCTTGGTAAGCTGAGGGCACTAATCTCTTTCTAAACTCAGCTACGATATAACCAATACATACGCTCAAAGCTCTCAAAAGATTCTTCGCTAAGGCTTTTGGCAAACCCTGTAAATCTAGACGAAGTCAATATTGCCCTCGCTTGTCTACTAGCTCTCTCTGAAACAAGAAGGCGTACGGGCCAGATCTTGTGAGAAATAAATAAACGCCTTTTGCAGAGACATCTCTGCCCATATGGCAGTCGCTTTTGGGCAGATCCTCTTTGAGGGCATCCTGCCAGCCAAGTAATACGAATGACTTGTAAAAGGTAACCCAAAAGAAAAAGGAGACCTATCGGACCTTTCTACGTGACGGCCAATACAATGAAAAATGAAATTACTTCACAAATATCCTGACAGCACTGGCTGTCCTTCCAGATAAGCAGAATGGCTTCAGAACTGGGCGCTGTACTATTGCAGCCTGTGATGTACCTATGAAGCAGACCACAGTCTCATTAAACCGGAAAAAACTTTTTATGTTCGCGGTTTTTATTGAATTGAAGTATGGTTTCAATAACGCATTCTTGTCGCATATCATCTTGATGAAGCTGGGGCAGCCTGGAGTTGAACCCCGAGAAGTAACTTTACTCAGCGCACTTCTGAGGGCTCACCAGATTATTGTTAATGACTGCGTGTGTAAGCTTAGCACGTTTTGTCAGAGACTGGGTATACGTAACGCGACAATATCAGCACATTGTTATTTATAACGTTGCTCAAGGATCTGCCATGTCGTCATGGTCCTGCTTTACGCAGACGACTCGGTAATATTGTAACGAAGTTACTGTGTACGCATCATAGCGCAATTCAAATAAGTTCTAACCGACCACGTCCAACGGCTACAGCGCCCGCGCCAGAATCTCAACGTACACAACGTTCACCGAATGATGCATGTCTCAACCGAACAAGACATGTCTCAACCAGCCAGCCGAGAACAGCCACAGCCTTTCGCGCCGAAACCCCAACGTCCTCCGCCGTTTAAACGATCATCGGCCGACACCGGGAGAGGGTCGACCTATGATCGGCAGTCCAAGTCAAACAGTCACTTAACCTGTATTCCTATACGAAACAAACACAAACTGCTGTACATTTCGACCGATTGGGGAGCGGGTTCTGACACCTTTTGGGGTGTCAGCACGCCGCGGTGCCTCGTGAACCAATAAATAGACTGAGCAGCATGGCTTAATAACCATCCGTTGCTCGGCCGTGCTTTGCATTAGACCCAATGCTACGTGTCGTCATTCATTGTTCCTGAGTCCCTCGGGCTGCAGTACCCGTCCGGATGAGTCTACATCCCCAAGCTGACTTAGCGTAACACAACAACGTTACAATATTAAAGAGACGTCGAAATATGTTAGCACTTTGCATGTATGGCAGTTGGATATGGTGAAGCCAGCATTTCTTAAGCGAGTACATGATATTTCGTCGAATTCGTGTTTTCTACTCATATTTGATACAGAATTTAAAACAACTTAGTTTCTAGATTCCTATAAGTATTGTTGTGGCTACTGCATACAATCTGCCATGGATAAGATAATTACCACAGCATGTGTGGTTTATGGTTTGCACATTTTTCTTATAAACGGCTTCTCTAATTGTAATTTTGCATTTGATGTCAGCCCTCTTTGTAGCTGATGCTCAGTTATTAAAAAAAATGATATAAAGCGTGCCCCTGTTCTAGAGAAAAGCCAGAACGCCCACTTCATATAGTGCAAAATGATGACTTCAATACAACCGAGAGCATACGCTAGTTTATGAATGTCCCTTTTCTTACTTTGGTTTGCAAGTTTTATTTTGTAGAGTGGCGATCTTGTCAATAAAATGTATTCTTATACCGAACCGAGTATACGAGGTCACGCGCAATGACCACAATGTCATTGCAAAACTGGGACACATATTGTATGTGTTAATAAATGAATAGTTTCTCGTATTTCCTTCTGCATTTATTTTATTGTTACCGACGACTGACCTCCAGGCTACTCTAACTGATAGCCCGATCTCTAATAGAGGGGAGACTCTAATCCCGCGCCCCAGTATCTACAGTACGTATGCGTTTAAGTTGCGGGCGTCTGTTCTGCGGACGCAGTTCTACCTTTAGCTGAAATAGCCCTGACCTGCGCTACATTTAGATGGTAAGTGCCACGTGCAACTTGCACTTCCGTGTGGAACATAGTCGGCGCAGTTTAGTCGATAGCTTTATCGACATTCCTCATGGTTTCATTTAAACATTATTAATATTATTGCGCTGGTAACAGTCGACATTGGCGTTCAAATGATCAGACGATGGGTGCTGCCCATCCGTACACACACCCCGAAATGCCGAGGCGCTTCCGCACTTCGCGTAGAAGTGTGATCGGTTGTATGGATCAAATGTGATCTAACACCACTTAGCTATATGTATGCTTTCTGTGTGTTAAAGCAAAACACCATCTGCATTAATTGACACAAAGAGGTTTAATAAGAGTGTAGTATAGCATAAAAAAGTTTTCAACGCACTCTAAGATAAAAGCTCTCATAATGAAATTGCTAAAGCGCGGCACAGGGTAGTGCCGTCTTGACCGTCGGTGCGGAGTCTGTGAAAATAATAACACCTATTGCACAACGTTCAGTGAAACGCAATGTATCTGTTTCTAGATATCTTGGTTGCAAGGGATAACGACTTCTAAACTTAAGATTTTACTGCAACAACGAAATTGGAACTCTTATCCGAAGTCAGAAAAATACTATGTGTGATGATGGATCTAGGCAAAGGCTCTGCGGCACCCTAGACAGATAGAATACCTGTTTTGATAAATTACACTCTACCTTGACTACAACTTGCCTAATAAAAGGTGAGACAAAAATTCAAACATGAGAACATGTAGGTAAACGTGTTGGTTTGTGCTAGGGCCTAAATGTGTTACTTACAAAGGCTGAGTAGCTTAAGCTGGTAAACCTTGTACTGCGGTCTAAACTTTCCGGTTTCTCGTATTTATTTTAGTTTTTTTAAGTATTGCAAACGGATAGCTCCGTCCTCAGTTATTATGTCTACGTATGAACAAGTGTTTCGCAGCATTAAAAAACTTGACAGGAACTAGGTACATAAACTATTAGCTTTTGTATCTAGCTATGGACGCACTTCTAAATATGTAAGTTTAAGAATTTATTTTCTAAATATGTAACATTGAGAATACGGCATTTTGAAGAAACGTCCTGATCTTACTAATCAAGAAGGGTTTATGTATAATCCCTCCACACCCAAAGCCCAAGTGCTCTCCGGTCATTTTACAGTAGAATTTCGTCTGAATCCTTCATACTTCGCTAGATAATGTTAAAAAGAAAAGCTCAACCATCATAAAACCGACCTTGGGAGCATTTGTTTTACACTTGCTTATTCTGAGTCGGATCTGTTTTTAGGTCCGCTCGAGACGTCGTATAACATCACCAGCATGTTAAGAACTTCTCACATACTTAGTTTAAAGCGCGCACTCGACTATATTAAACTCATCTGTATGTGTTAGGTGAAGACACTTATTAAATTACCATGTAGTGTGATTCGTAGGATGGCTAGTTTTTGTAACACGCACCTCGGCGGCGGCGAGAACTTCATAACCCAGTTGTGCTTGGGTTATCTCTCTTTTCTAAACGGGGATCCAGCGCTGCTAACCAATGTCAGCTTAGTTTAGTCAAACTTTGAAAGTAGAAAACGTCACAAGGGGCAAAAGCAAAATATTCAGGTAGATGGAAGAGATATTAAAAATAATTTGTGCTTAATTTTCGTGCGTAGTTTTTACGAATACATTTTGCCTTAGAGATACCTGCAATATCAGTTATATAAGGAACCTTCATTGAAAGATGACTCCATGATGATGAATTTTGTTATCCATCCGCATTTAAATGTATCATTCCAACAATTCAAAATTTCTAACGCTGATCAACTTGAACGTGATTGACATATTCATCTACTTTTTAATTACTATACTATATATTCCATATACAATATAGGGTAATATTCTCAATAGACAAGTTCTCAGTCGCTCCACTTATATTCGTAATAAAATAAATCATAATATTGTAACGATGTTTGTTACGCTGAGTAAACCGGGGATGTAGACTCAGTAGAACGGCAACTACTACACGAAAGGACCAGGAACATTGAACGACGACACACGAGCCGAAGTGTGGCGCGTACCACGACCGAGAATGATCTTCAGCCATCCTCGTCGGTGTATTTATTGGTTCACGAGGCACCGCCGCGTGCTGGTGCCTTAAAGGGTGTGTCCCAGACTCCGCTCCAAATTTACGGGCGATTTGTGTTTGCTTCGTATACGAATACAGGTTAGGTTAAGGTTTGACTCGGATTAAGCGGCTTAGGTCGACCCTCTCCCGGTGGTCGGTCGATGACGTTGGGGTTTCGGGGCGAAAGATTGTAGCCGTCCTCCGCTGGCTTGGTTGAGACATGTATCGGCTGGTGGACGCTCGGTACGATGAGGTTTGGCGCGGACGCTGTGGCCGTTGGACGTGGTCGGTTAGGACAGATTTGAATTGCACTATGATGCGTATATAGTGTAGCGCGTGGTTGGATCATCGCCAGTGGAAGGGGAAACTTCGCCACAATATACATATATATATATACGAACATTTATCTATAACGGCAAATCTACTTATATTCAATATACATCAATGAGCTTAAAATTTATATAATTAACAAATGTCCACACCACTGTAACATATATATATATATATATATATATATATATATATAGGGTGGCTTGACAATTTTTCAAAAGTGATATAAGAAAACTGTAGAGCTTGTTCAAGCAAATATTTTTTTACTGTAGCACGCTTCCGAAGAAGTCATGTTTCTAGGCATACCGCAGTGTTCGTGAGAAAATTGTAATTCCTCTAAACAAAGCCGGCTATGAGATGCGACATGGTCGTTTAGAAAATAATTCGCAAACATTTAAAGTTATATTAATATCTCTCGATTTTAATAACTCAAAATCGCAACCCTATGATCATTCACAACTGCTTAAAACTAACATATGCTTACCAATGCGCATTTCATGACGATCATTTTGGCTACAAAATCTATGTCGATCTGGTCTGTGGTTGAGAAGAAAATAAGCTTTTCCGGAGAGCATTTCGAGATTAATTGCAACGCATTAATGACCTACTCCATCAGATCACTCGTAACAGCTCTTGAGCACACGCTATTTATTATTATTATTATTATTATTATTATTATTATTATTATTATTATTATTATTATTATTATTATTATTATTATTTTTATTATTTATTATTATTAATTTAGTTAATACAATTGTGAGGTATGAACGTTTAAATCATGTTATCCTGCTCTGTTCGCTTTCTGTCAGTTCCTGGCGCCGATAATGGAAGCCACGTTCCCTCTACACACGGCCAAAGACATCATCTGTCTCAAAAACATGGCCTTGCGTCGATCGCCCGTAACGTCTTCAATTCGTTTTCCGATGTCTTGCAGGAGTTTTGCTGTACCTGTGCTGATGGGGCCGAGTGCCTCTAGTGTAATGGGTGCAAAGTGGTAGCTTCTAGATAGTTCTAGATACTTCCTCCGTTTTTCAGAATCCGCACGTTCTGCTACCCATCCCGATTCGACTGCGCTGTGGCGTAAATATGATAACGCCGCCGTGCATGACACCGTTACATCCCATACAAGGCATTTTCCGTGCGACCACAGCGGGATGGTGACCCCGTCAGGTCGCCAACTCACTGCTGCCATTAAGACCTACTGATTCGGGCGTAGATGGTTTATCCCTGCCCTTCTAAGGCTCTTCTCACTATGATGGGATTATTATTATTATTATTATTATTATTATTATTATTATTATTATTCATTCAATTTTTCAGTATTTCCCTACATTGTGGGACCCAAACGTGTACCCGCGTAGGCTCACCCCCCCTCCTCAATCCATAGAGCCGATGATAGCGGCGGCGTTTCCCCTACACACTGCGAGCGAGAGTTGCTGACGCAGAAACTCGCCCTCGCGCTGGTCACCCGTGTTAGCACTAATTTTGACAACTAGGTCTTTGAGGAGGATACTTGTGCTCTTGCTGATCGGGCCCATCGTTTCCATGGCGACGGGTACGAAGTGATATCTCCTCCCCAAATCCTCCCCAAATTATTATTATTATTATTATTTTGCAAAGCTGCTCGACCAGTGGCGCGACACTGCACTCTACTGCTCTTCTGTGTCAGCTGTATGTATTGTCTCTCATAGGTTGTTCCCGAATGCGGTAGATCCACCTCGGTCCAACCAGGTAAACATTTCTATCGAATCTTCGGGACGTTTTTCGTAACTAAAAATAACTACTCGTATCTACTCTCGCTCTACTGCACGTTCGCAGCACGGGCGCCTAGCTTCGACAGTCGTGTGTCTACCTTAACGACCAGAGACACCTTGACACACCGCCCGACGCTAACTGAATCTTTTTGTAACGATGCTTCTTACGCTAAGTTAACTTGGGGAGTGTAGACTAAGCGAGACGGGCGAACTACTTGGCAACGATGAACGATAACACGCGACGTACGTCTAGTGCGTAGCGCAGCCACGCAAGTGATGGATTTTACGCCATGCTTCTTCGGTCTATTTAGTCACTCAAGGCGTTCGTATAGTACGCTATATTTTACTTCTAAGTAAAACACAGGCCCCACATTTTGCCGAGGTTTTTCAGCTAAAGAGACGGCAACTCAACATTGGTTCCTAGCTCATTCTTCAACTCAAAGAAACGCACTGGTGATCCGACAAATCGAATCTCCTCGGACATTCGACATCTCGAACGTTTCATTTGTCTTTCTCTTCGTTGATTGATCGGTATCAGCATCGGTCATATCGGCAGTATCAGGGCGTGCATTGTAGCAGTCTTAATGCTGTGACTGGTGACGGTTCTTTAGTCGTGGCGGTGCACGTTCGATTGAATGCTCAGTCGACTTACTGGCCCCGACGGCGTAGCAGTTGGCTGTTCTGTCGCTACGTTGTCTCTAAATTCGTCACAATATTTCTACGATTGTGGTCGAGAATATGGTGCTTGTCTTTATGTGCTCTAATCTTAATCTTTCCAGACTAGGCCCTAAGCACTATTGTGCCCCCTAAGATCAATATTTATTCTTTCTCTCTCTCTCTCTCTCTCTCTCTCAGCTATAGAATATTATATATATATATATATATATATATAGATTATATATTGTATATGTCCCACGACAGTTTGAAGACCGATATTAAAAATTGTAGCGCTCGTAATTTTTTTTTCAATGGGAATTCTTTGAGAGTCTTGTTTCGGAGTTAGAGTGAAATTACTACAAGTTGTGACACTGGTCTTTACCCGACATTGCAACACAAAATATGCAAAAATCAAGTTATTTTATTAGCTTTCACACAAAATACCTCAAAATCATTACTGTACGACCACTCACAGCAATCAGAACTAACACATCCAGGCAAACGCGCATTTCATACGTATGGCTTATGCGAGCTGTGGTTGCGGAGTAATTAAGCTTTTTCGGCGGGATGTCTAGAATAAGTGCATACATAAACGACGCTGCGGCTGACGCGCGACACGTCGGGGGTAGTAAACGTCGCCTAAAGAATATAGACAACGTCACAGTTTGAAGCCGGGACTATCAAAGTTTAAAAACCGCCCCCTAGCCGATATGCTGCAGCGGCTGGCGTCGCTCGGTGCCGATTATGTAATACGCTCCTCCTCTGTGGGAGTCGATAACCGGTTGAAATGTGTTGGGAAAGTAATAAAATGTTAACTAATAATTCTGGATCTTCACACACTTGGGGGTTTACAGGACTCAAACGCGAATTTTACGGCAATTACTGGTGATTAAACTGTCGCAGTCCGTACAACAGTAGAGTTATATATGGTGAC
>QVRM01007150.1:47500-49502 GCA_003439945.1 Dermanyssus gallinae | reverse complement strand
GCAGATACAGATCCGATAGAATAAAAATAGAGTGTGAGTGGGCGAGTTCGAGAGTAATAGCCTGGGAGTTCGGGGGCCAGAGTACACGACATGAGCGTTCGGCTCAACAACTCTACGGCTACTTGGCAAGCTTTAAGGGCAACTGTTGAATGGAAACGCTGGCCTGCTGCCTGGGTCACATCTGAAACTCCTACGACTTCGACTATTACGACTTCGACTACTTCTTCTACGACGCGTAGTCGCTATTACTACACCTACGGCGACTACAGTCAGCATCACTGCTGTGTGCGGACAGTGGTGCTGTTAGAAGGAAGAAACTGCCGCCGCCGCCACCGCGCAAAAAACTGCTGCAATTGCTACTGCTTTCCGAAAGAAGCACGGCAAAAGCGCACTAGGCGACGCGAGAATGGTGGCCGGTAAAAGACCCCGTACTTCTTCCCCGTACCTATTCCACCACAGGGGTTGTTGGTATAGCCAAAAAAACGGAAGAGGTGAGAAGAGGCAACCGTGCAACGTATGCGCCTGCCGACAGACGAATGCATCGACAAGCCGCCAGCACAGACGTGTTGATACGGGGGCGTCTCATGATATCTTTATCGAGCACTCGGCTACGACCTCAGCGGCGGTATATATATATATATAGGGTCTCACAAATTCGTCCGACAAACTTTGGGATCTGGTACAACTCGGCGAAAAATAATTTTTACAATGGGACAGAGGGGGCGGAAATGTCTTCTAAAAATGGGTAATTGATGTGAAGGCCAAAATAAGAAATGCAAAGAATTCGTTTCTTGCGAATTATCTTCAATACAACAATTCTCTCTGCATTGAGCTAACGTGAAAAGAAATTCAACAGATGCAACCATGTCCAACATTTTTAAAAAATCCTCTAACTACGCAGGTATGATTGGTTTGTCTTCGGATGACTGGGGCTTTCGCAATTGCAGATCCAGTGCAACATTATTACCGTACGGCAATTGCGGAGACTGAGAGTTGTGAAGGACCAAACCAGTGCGGCAATCTGTTTTCCTTCCGTCAATGTCACCGACCACCCGATTGCAAGCTTCATCACTAAACACCCTTGTTATCTAGCCCAGTTATTGCATCTGTTTTTCCACTAAAAATAATTGCATACCAGAACAACAAGCAAACAAACTTATAGAAATATTGACTGCACACAAATCTAGTCGTGTTCCTAGAGAGGAGCGGCACCCCATCCCCTCGTCCCTGCTATTACCTCCCATTTCTACTAATTACCTAGTTTGTAGCATTTTGTGCATATTGTTTGTACATTGTACATACTATATTCCGTGTCTTATCTCCTGAATGAAGCGGGATCATATGACAAAGCATTGAGGCTTGCCGGATTCATTTCGATACATACCTGTAACGAAATGGCATTCCCCCAAGGGGAAGTCGCCAGTTTGAAGGCCATGTTTTACCGACGGCTCTACTTCAATTCGGTTTGAACATATCCTGCAAGGGGGGGGTGCGCACACTGGCCACATAACGGGTATTTTAGCACCAATTATTGTAGCAAACTCATGAAAATCTCTCAAAGATCATAATTGTTTCAGTGCCCAGTGCACCCAATTTGTTCTCTTTAGAGTTCTGTCCACTCTGTAGGAGAACGTGTTGTAACCCTGACCGTCCTAGCTATCCCCGGTTGCTAAGATAATTACAAAATCATTGTGTGCTAATTTTACTTTAAATAGCTTCGTTTTGCTAAGAAGTTCTAGCGGTTGAACACTGTCCAACTATTTAGCAAGGTTAGCAGCATACACGATGAAAGCTCTCTTGTTATGAATAGTTGTTGCCCAGCTTGTGTCACGTCGGCAAGTTGCGTAGCTGTAGACCCTTTTCTTTCGTAAAACCATGCAAAATACTCACATATATCAACAGATTATCAACAGTATTATACAGATAATTCGGGGATTAAGCACCGGCCTACCGTTATCTACTTATCTTGGCTCTATCTCTGTCAGAAATAGGCCTCACTACT
>QVRM01007150.1:27500-45000 GCA_003439945.1 Dermanyssus gallinae | reverse complement strand
GCGACATTTCACGGCAGCTGCTCGTCTCACACGGTTGCGTGTCGAAGATCCTGACCCGCTTCTACGAAACAGGCTCCATCAAACCTGGCTCCACCGGAAGTCCGAAAGGAAAGGTTAGTCGTAGTAGTTAGTATTCGTAGAAGTAGTGACGCTCTATGCACTCACTGTAGTAATACCACAAATATCCCGGTCATCTAGGTTAGGGAATCACCAGGTTTTTTAGTGGGTTGAGAGTACCACACTACCCAGACCAAAGATTGTGTGTGTCATGCATTCTTGTTCCTGGTCCCTGTAAAAACAATAGTACTCTATGCACAGAAGAGTGTGTCACTGTGCGGCTTGCTTTTTACTCGTAGGTCCTCCGCGTTCGATCTCGGTTCTTGAGCTAGCGTAAACATGTGCCAGTGAGCACAGCAGAATAATAATAATATTTTCAGTATTTATAAGATGCGCGTAACTCTAAGCAACACCTTCAAAACACAAATTTCTTGTTCTAGATATCCGGCCGAGGTCAACGACGTCAGTACAACTTGAAGCGTATTCAACAGAGTGCAAACGCTTCAGAACGTCCCGATTCATCCTTTACCGGGCTCGATCTCAGCAGCGCCGTATCGCCTTCACAAACACAGGTTAGGCACCATGCTTACTTACAGCTTATATATATATATATATATATATATATATATATATATATATATATATATATATATATATATTGATAAAGGGTGTGAAAGAATTACTCCCCGCAATCAGGCCAGGCCGCTTGCCTTTCATGGAGTTGTGTAGGCTACGGGTGTCTCAAAGTTCACATCACTTTTAATCATTTTTCCTGCTCGAGAAGTTCGATAAGTATTAAACCTTCGTCGTCGAAAAAGACGGTGAGCATCACCTTGCCTGCTGAGGGCCTGGCTTGGCCTTGGGTTATAACGCAGACACTTGCGGCCTTTACTAAAGCGGGCATTTCACTTTTTCACTGAATGGTCGGGCATACCATCTCCCCCGGATACGGTCACCATTCGGCGATGAAAATAGAAGTAGAATAGAAAGCGGCGTAGAACAACTTCCGCAATCAGAATTCTGATAACTTCTCGCTGCTCTTTAATTGTCGAAATTTGCAATAAGAACAGTATGATGGCACGCACTGTTTTGTCTAGACGTCTCGCCTAGTTATCCCAGAGCGGCCTGTCTAAATTTTAACCAGTTTCGTTGTTACGACGTTTCGCACCTTTTCATTTGAAGACGCCTTTGTATATTAATTAGCAAGCATATATGTATTTGAATACATTGACATGTACATGTGCATTTGTCTGTTTCTTCAAGTAGTAATATATAAGCAGAAGTGCAGCGAAAACGAGAAGCATTTCCCGCGTCGTATTCCTGATATTTAATGACTATTTATTCTATACGAAAATGGCCTGACCTTTGTTGAACAAAAGCTGTTTTTTTCGTTTGATATAATAGGATTGCACATTCCGGTATAAAACATTCTTTATTTTTTAAACTATGTACACATTTTCTGGTATAAAATATTACACAATATCATTCATTATCTGTCCGTGGCGTTCTTCAGCGCAGGTGCGATTCAGCGATCTTTCAGTCATTAGACCTCTAGGTCCGAACACCTAAAAGGCGAAAGGTACGAGGTTGTAGGTATTTTATGCCAACATTTGCGTACTTACGACATTTCCGCTTCTAAGTCACCTCTGCTACGTACCGGAGTGCGCTGGTCGAGCCATATGGGAGTGAGTCCGAATTACATCTTCTATAACAGGGGCTTTCCTGACGCGAACGAAATAACGTCCTACCGCCAAGCCATTTTCTGTGGTTCCGGGACTAGCTCCGTGGCCCAAGCACCGCTGGGAATCCAGCCAATTGGAGAGCCCTTTCAAAAGCGTCGTTGATTCTAGCATGTGTCGACGCAACGCCACAGTTATGGATGCGTGAAAATGTACGATGTGCCCGTTCTCCGCATCTGCACAGACAGAGCCCTCGATTGCGCCCAATCGACGGCCAACACAAATCCCCATAATATCGTTGCTTGCAGCCAACTCCGGCGCATCTAGCTGGCAGTGCTCTCAGGTGGGCTCTGGCCGTTTAATTATGAGCCGAGCGCATTAAACCATTATATATATATACAGGGTGTATCGTAAAAAGTTGTACTTCTTTCGAGGTTTGATAGAGCTCGGCAAGAAAATAATTTTTCCCAATGGGCGGAAGCCAAGAAAACGTTTTGTTTAGGAGTGAGGATGAAATTTAGAAAAGTCGTTATTCTGCCTTATTTTCTCCTACATAGTTGTACAAAATCTACGTTTGCAGTAGAACCAGTCAACGCATGAAGCAACCGATCATACCAGTGTGTTCGGCGGAAAATTTTGCATAGCCTAAATGACACCTAACGCAAGCTAGCAAAAAGCAAATAGGTGGAATAAAAAAATCATAAAAAGTCGATTTGTTGTTATAACTTACGTTGAAGCTTTCACGTGCAAAATCTAAAAATTTTGCCATTGCGCACAAATGACGAACACTCTCTGACGATAGCAAATTTAATGCCCGTCATTTTCGTACCAAAGTGATGGTGCTGCGCTACGTAGTTGCTGGGAAACTAGGCTTTTTCGACAGCCATATCAAATGCAAAGGCATGCATACTTCCTAGCATCTTGACCTGCTTTACCACAGAAACCACTTGCGCACGTCCAGAAACACACCAGCATTTATTTATTATAAGAAGTGCTCGAAGTTCCGTCCGCCTACCACTAAACACGTTCTGTAGCGATTGCACAGGCTCTCTTGCACTCGTGTAAATATGTTAGGCATTGCCCTAACGGCGTCAGCAGCGTTGAATATACGGTCAACCAGATCTTCACGCGATTCAACGGGGGTTTCGTAGACAACACTCTTTGGGTAGCCCCACAAAAAAAAATCGAGGCTTGTTAAATCGGGGGAGCGAGGTGGCCAAGCTATAGACCCGCCTCGGCCGATCCACCGATTCTTGAATGCTTCGTTTAGGTATTCTCGAACCGTAGCAGAGTTGTGTGGCGGCATTTTCAGACGAAAGCTTTCCAGGATGCCTTCTAACAACTGGGTAACGTATAATCAAAAACGCGCGATACGCAGCTGCATCTAATCTGGCGGAAACAAACACACCAGCATTGTTTACGCTGAGCAGCCGGCTTTGTTTCGAAATTATTCGCCGTTCGCACAAGCTTCTATCGGAAATTTGCGCGGGCTTTGATTCGGAATTCGTCATTCGAGACGCCAAAACACCATAAGAAAAACCGCCAACGCCAAAAGCATGATGGTGCGCCGCCACACAACTCTGCTACGGTTCGAGAATACCTAAACGAAGCATTCAAGAATCGGTGGATCGGCCGAGGCGGGTCTATAGCTTGGCCACCTCGCTCCCCCGATTTAACAAGCCTCGACTTTTTTTTGTGGGGCTACCTAAAGAGTGTTGTCTACGAAACCCCCGTTGAATCGCGTGAAGATCTGGTTGACCGTATATTCAACGCTGCTGACGCCGTTAGGGCAATGCCTAACATATTTACACGAGTGCAAGAGAGCCTGTGCAATCGCTACAGAACGTGTTTAGTGGTAGGCGGACGGAACTTCGAGCACTTCTTATAATAAATAAATGCTGGTGTGTTTCTGGACGTGCGCAAGTGGTTTCTGTGGTAAAGCAGGTCAAGATGCTAGGAAGTATGCATGCCTTTGCTTTTGATATGGCTGTCGAAAAAGCCTGGTTTCTCAGCAACTACGTAGCGCAGCACCATCACTTTGGTACGAAAATGACGGGCATTAAATTTGCTATCGTCAGAGAGTGTTCGTCATTTGTGTGCAATGGCAAAATTTTTAGATTTTGCACGTGAAAGCTTCAACGTAAGTTATAACAACAAATCGACTTTTTATGATTTTTTTTATTCCACCTATTTGCTTTTTGCTAGCTTGCGTTAGGTGTCATTTAGGCTATGCAAAATTTTCCGCCGAACACACTGGTATGATCGGTTGCTTCATGCGTTGACTGGTTCTCCCGCAAACGTAGATTTTGTACAACTATGTAGGAGAAAATAAGGCAGAATAACGACTTTTGTAAATTTCATCCTCACTCCTAAACAAAACGTTTTCTTGGCTTCCGCCCATTGGGAAAAATTATTTTCTTGCCGAGCTCTATCAAACCTCGAAATAAGTACAACTTTTTACGATACACCCTGTATATATATATTACATACACGACGTAAAAATGTTCACGTGGCCTCGTAATATGCGCCTTTTATCTGATTGGCAAATTCTTCAGCGAGCAATTTCTACTAAACGAAACCGCAATTTGCCCCTAGAAAGAAAAACATTTTTTAAGGAGGTTGTTTTAAATTCTAGACTATCCTCCGTCCTTTACGGGCTTGGCACTTAACCTGAGGTATATCTTTAATTTGCCCCTGGTCCTTCTGTTCTATTGTTCTAATGCGAAGTCCGAGTAGCCAAGCCGTCTCACATACGTACACCGATCGCCGTATAGACGCAGACAGGATAGGTCCTTTACATGACCAATAAAACTTGTTAGATTACTGCCACGGGCCAATAGGTTTTGACCTGTTGTTGTCTGTTTGTTGCTAGCAGGCATGCTTATTGCAGGCAGCCCTTGTCAAGCCGCGCCGCGATGAGACACGCAACTGGTGCGTAAGCCCTCTTTCTTACAGTGGACGAACCTTGTGTATCGAAAACATTCGACTGCGTTCGACCGCGATACGTTCTGAGCTGATTTGTGAAAGAACTGCCTAGAGTTAGTCAGTCGTGCTTGTGTGTGAGGATAGCGCTAGTGGTTGTGTGAACGAACATATACATGCTCCTATTTCATTCTCTCTCGCTCTCTTACCGTTGCGCATGCGCAGAGCTCATCTTGTTCCTAGTCCTGCGGCCTCTCTCGCTTCCGATTGTTCCCTGCTGCTGCTGCTGGTTTCCTCTAAATCCCCAGCTCAGCCTCTGTACCCCCCCCCCCCCGGCACTGCGTGGCACTCGCTTGTGAAAATCGTCGCGCCTCCAATGTTTGGTGGTGCCGTGGAGGAATCCACACTACCAAGGCACGGCGGCCGCTACGAGCCGCGAAGCCACCAAGGAGGCGGAGCTCTAGATAGTCAGCTCGGCAGTCAGCCCAACCGACCGGCCACATTATGAAGGCAGCAGCAGCGGCAGCGGCAGCAGCAGCGCTCTGAGAGGCAACCACCTCCATCGCCGCGAGGAGAGAACGACGGAGCAAGGAGAAGCGCGGGGGAAGCGGAGGGAGCGGGGCGTGGATACGCTTAGCCTAGGGTTCTCCACACTCCGTACTCGACACGTTCACGTCACAATTCAACACAAACAGTGGGAAGAAGGCGCCGCCATATATCCGCTGGCGTACTTCACAACTGGCCGGCAGCTGAAGATGGTAGGAGGGTGATGATTCTGATGATGATGATGAAATCGTTGTTGTTGTTGTTGCTTTTGCTGTTGTTGTTGTTGATGACGATGATGATGATAATGATGTTGGTAGTGAAATTACATGTACGTATATCCCTTCACTATCTTTTGTATGTATAACGCATGTCTACACATGGTTACGTTTAATGTCCTGACAATGCAATCACCCTTCCTTCCTTCAGAGGCGAGCATGGCTCAGCGCAGATAAATCCTGTTTCCCTTTTCCAGTGCTCCAAGAGCCGGTTGAACATGTCCGTATGCATAAAGTTCCAGGCGTCCGTCACGTAAATAATCACTGTCGTAATTTCTCAAAACGATTTCAAGTAGTCTTCGGTACGCTTTTAGGAGCTCAGACGTTTTAGAATGGTCTCTCTTTTTTGTTTATGCTCATGTCGCTGCTATCATAGTTCTTCTGAAGTATATTTCAGTAATATCGGCTTTCGTAAGTGAAAATTGCTGATTGCGCTGACGGCACACAAGAATACTCGGGCCGACAAGCCCAAATCAGAGCGACGGTAAAAGACCGTATGCTCCAAAGGCTTCTTCAAGTGTCTATAAAGAACAAATGATTTTTCCCTTCCCGTACGGCAATATGAATTTCGAGTTTCATGGTCGTTGGCAATGATAATGTAGCCGTTTGCCGAGCTCTGCCCAAAGCGTGTGGGCGTGATTCGGTGAAATATGTCCGTTCTCCTTTGACTCGACTATACAGAAGAGAACAAGGCCAATGAGTGCACACTAGGTTTTCCAATATTTGTATTTGGTCTAGCACTAGTAATCTAGGATTTTGTCATAAGATGGACGGTGCGTCTCTTCAAGGTTCGATACCATTGACAAAATCCTATTGAGATGATTCGCAAGTCTACCTACGCAACCTATCAGCCAGCGCCATACGCTATACTTATTCGACGTTCAAGTATCGACAGACCAAATGCATATTAAAAAGTAAAGGGCTGCAAAAAAAAAAGATCAAATGTAGTAGAAACTCCCTATAGTAACATTCCCTTTAAGTCCCGTCTGGCCATGGGAAGCAAGATATACAGCATAGATATGTATATAGCAACGAATTCATATTGTCATATTGTCGTGGTTCACTTGAGAACTTGTAACGCTTACTGCGTAACGGGTAGGTGTCTGCGCACTGGCTTCAGACCGACTAACCTAGCTAGCCTGGTGGTACCCGTTGGGATGCCTGCTGCCTTGACTTAATAGGTTTATTGCCAAGAGATTCTCTTCTACGGGAATTTGTAGTCGGCGTGTCACAAATCGATTTTTTCTTTGTGTCACCTGTATTTACAACGCTTGGCTCTCCTATCGTAGAATATACGTTATGTTTAACTGTTTAGTTCGCTGCGACGACCGACCGTTACTTACGACCGACTTCTTTAAAATCTCTAATTGTGGCGATGTTTTTCACCGACATACTGATGGGCGACGAACGAGGAAAAGATGCGTCCGTGCTTACAGGGAGTATGGGAGGTGCTTGTTGGCATCTTGTTTTTCCTGCCTGCTACTTTCACCCAAAGTGTATCGAGATCGCTAGCGCCGCTTTGCTGATACTGAAACAAGAAACGTTTTAGTTTAGAAGACTAACAAAATAAACGCACATTCATTAGCAGCTTCCGGCTTCCGTTTCACTGCCGTGACTCTTAAATCCTATTATTGGTTATTATTGATGTGGTTAACAAATCAAACAAACAATGAAGTTTCACTCAACTTGTGTAGTTAACGAAACGTAGTCTGTTAGCGTAGCCCTTGTATGATTACCACCGGCCCGCTAGATTTCCATAGCAGGTCATTTATACCGTGGCCCTGTGCCTTTCAACGTTTTTACCTCCTCTCTCCCTCTCTCTCTCTCTCCATCCCTCTCTACATATATAGATATTATTTATTTTTCGTATATTACAATATGTATGTGGGGCACATACGAAAGCTTAGCTTTGGCAATATAAATATATATATATATATATATATATATATATGTCTTTCTTGCCTACAAAGTAACTCTGATGGCCGAGGTGACTCTTTTCCAAGTTCTTCGTCGCTGTCGTCGTCGTCGACCTCATCATCTTCTTTCAACAATGCATACGCATTGAGGTGTGCCTATCTTCCTTGGCCAGATATGCCGTACTGAAGCCAAACGAGAAGCGACCCCCCACGCCTCCCCCCCTCCGCCGCCAGGGTTTCTCCCGGCCATAGCTGCCGCTCGCATTGATTGATACTAGATGTCATCGTTGACGGCACGTGCCGCCACTTCAGAGGCCGGGGTGTCGTTGCACGACCCCACCGCCACAGCTGCTCGCTCAGGCCTGAAGTCTTCAACGCAACGCTATCATCCCCACAAACCCCCCCCCCCACGGCAACCGCAATCACTGCCGTTTTCGTCGTCGTCTCCGTCGTCATCGTCTCCACCACCTTTCACTCGTCGTCACCTTGTCGTCTGCTTGGGCCCCTGCTCAAGCTGGTGTTTATCTGTGTCTGCTGTATCCTTCGCTCTCTCTCTCTCTTGTCACTCTGGTTTGCTCTGCCTTTGTTCTCTGTAACCTACTTTGTTCCTCGTTTTGTTACACGCTCTCCCTCTCTCTCTCTCTCTCTCTCTTCTCGCTCTCTCTCGCTCTGTTTATATACATATATGACTATGTCTTTATTTGTCTTTCTCTTCGTGCCTTTAGTTGTACAATCTTGACGACATTCCGCTTCATGAGAGCATGCCAACGTGCCTCCCTGGCGTGGCTGAGAGCAGGACGCTTGCTACACGTGCAAGCGAAACCATTCGAGCGACTAATACGCGACACACATCACTTGTGCGATAACTTTGCGACCAAGTTAGGCTTCTCATGCCTCAGCCTGCCAACGAGGGCAACATTGCTGTGTTTTATTTCATATCTAGTGGCAAGGTGAATGCCAAAGTGAACAACCATGATTGATTATGTTATGACATAAATAAATATAGGTATAGAGTGGCGTAACACTTGTAGAGTAGAAATAGTCGGTTCCACTTTATGCATTGAATCAAATATCGCAAATGAAAGTATTTTTTTCAATTGCAATTGTTTGAGGTGAGAATGTGACCCCTAAGCATCTGGGCACAAGGTTACACACACATACCACAGGCCAAATCGAAAAAAATCTCGAGCTTTGGCCTACGTAGACTTGGCGTTTGCGATTTATATGCTACGTGAAACCAGCACGTTATACGTAGAAGCTACATAACGAATGCGATGTAGGCCGTGCGCCATGACACGTACTAGATGAAAAAATCTTTTTGACAAGTATATTTACATAGATATACATCAAGTGTAGGATATGTTTCAATAAGTCTGACGATTGTTTGGCCACACCCAAAGCTCTGTCACGACAGGAGGTCGGTGATTACGGCTTCCGGCATCGTGCGCGTCACGGAAATAGCATTTCTAGCGAACAGCACTAACTGGACTCTGACTCTACGAAGATTTTCGGATATGAGCAGTTCAAGAAGGTCTACAATTGTTATTAGGGGATGCTTTTGCGAACGACATTTAATGATATATATATATATATATATTTATATTATATATATATATATATATATATATATATATATATATATATTTATATTATATATAAATATATAAATTTGTAAGAATAGCACTTCGAAGTGAACAATATATATATATACTTCGCTCAGGAAGTCAGCGAGGCAGACAATTACTGCTTGTGCTAGTTTTGACACGGGACCAGTAGCCTACGCTATGCACTACTGGTCCTTTCAATCATCGTGGGAAACAGCATCGGCAGTAGCAGCCAAAGTCGTGTACGGTTCACCACTTCAAACGAGCAAAGCCGCGACCATGATGATGGCAGTGAGAATGAAGACGGCAAGAAGTCACCACCTTGCTTCTTCACCAATAGCATCATAATCATCATTATCGCTATCGCTTCTGCAGTGTTCTACCATAACGTCAACAACAACAACAACACCAATAACCACCCGAGTACAACAGTGGGGGACGAAGAAAAACGTGGCTAACCTCGGGGGTTGTTACTTGGCGTTCGTCTCTATCCCTCTTTCGCTTTCTCTCTCGTTTTCACACGATGTCCTCTTTGACCATGTACGCTTTGATGTGAGCAACCCGGCGAGCACACGACGTACAAGAAGAACCCCCTCGCCCAGGTGGAGAGGGGCGGCTAGAGCGAAGAGGCACTGAAGTGCGAAGACTCAGCGAAGTCCTCGCTTCTCCCTCCCTCGTTCGTTCGGTCTCAAGCATGCAGATAGTAGGTGATAGTTTTGCATGTGTTGGTCGTCATCGTTCTTGTTGTTGTTGTTGTTGTTGTTATTGTTGCTGCTGCTACTGTTGGTGTTGGTTTTGCTGTTGTTGTTGTTACTGTTGGTGTTGTTGTTGTTGCTGTTGTTGTTGTTACTGTTGTTGTCGCCGTCGGGGCAGTAATTGTCGTAGCAAAGGTGTACTGTCGCCACAACGGGTGAATCGCATCGGCATTGCGACTAGATCTTCATCGTAGTCGTCCGCCGCCAGAGTAGTGGCCAAGGATTAGCTGATCACGCTCGGGCGGAGCAGGCTAGCTTCGTAGATTCGTTCGCCATTTTGTTCGACACCGCCCGCCCGTGGCAGGCGGCGCGCATTAGACTGTGTAGACTTCACGACCGACAACATCCGCTCCCCGCAGTCGTCATCATCAACGCGACGGCGCAGCGGCCGTCCGTCCGTGAAGCGCGGCACGATCCGATACCACCCAGCAGCTCTCGGCAGACAGATAGATTGGCTGACACACCAAACTCAACAGTCTTCATACTGGACAACTTCAGCCAACACGTTCACCTTTTCCTGACAAGTCAATCTGCCTCTGGATTGCCTCTGGTGTATAGCTTGCAGACGAACAGAGCCAACGACATACACGGAAAGAGACAGTCGAGAAAGAGAGGAAGAGGGAGAAAAGAGAACGAACCAGACGACGAAGAAGCTGTTGTGATCTCCATTGAAATAGCACATGCACTCTTCGCACATATATTAGTACTGGTACGAGGTTGAAGGAAAGCTCATACACAGGGAGCGTTAGATTAAGTTGGAGCGGCAGATCATCAAGAGGGAGTGCGGCGACAAGAAAGTGACCAAGGTACATGACGCAGGGAATGAACGGCAGATTGAGGTGCATCAACTCAAAGAGACTAAATGCTGAAAGAGAAGTAGAGGAAGAAGGGAAAAGAATGAGAAACTCGAATCGTGGAGGTTGTTCTATAATGGCTATCACGAGCGGTCATGAGCTGGACAGAAGTGCTACCCGGGAGAGAACTGCCCGAGAGAGAGAGGAACACGGAATGGCAGGGGATTAAGTCAAACGGAGCTATCAGCCTCTCAATATTACTGCCATCCCTTCTTTCTCCTGTCTTGGTGTTCCTGTGCCTCTGTTTGTCGGCATTCGCTTAGTCTGGTTGTCGCCGTCCGTGTTCAACTTAATGTCTTCATAGCGCGAAGACGAGGAGGAAACTGAACAAGATGAAGAATAAAAGGTTCAAACACTCTTGAGAATTGCGGCAAGTACGCGGATGTTTTGGCGGGAGTCGTTTCTCTTTGGATTTGCCACGTCGCTCTATCTCTTCTTCACCTCTAAATGTTTCTCTGTCGCTCTCTTAAGTGACCAAGACGAGACACGACACAACCTATACATTACTTCCCGAGAAAATACACGCACTCGGCAACCCGCTGCGCGGCGGGCCGTGCGTTTACTGAGCGTAGTGGAAGTTGGTGGTCGCTGGTGCTTACAGATCAATCTAATAGCGGCCACCTTGCCTTGCTTACAATCTCCCCCAAGTCTGGCCGAGGGAAGATACCGTCAGTTGAAGACATTCTTTTTACCCCCCCCCCCCCCCCGTCTCCCCATACACACACTCATTCATTCACCCTCAGGCATTACCCACGCCCTTTGGACGCCGTCGTCATCGTGGCCTGTCGGAACTTTAGTAAATTCTGCCGATTTTAAGCGGTGACGATAGCCTTAGCGCGATGTATGAATCTGATTTCGCCGCTGCTGCCTGGAGCGGGATGGAAGCAAATGGAAGAGCAGATCTTCACAACATATACTATAAACAGGGTCTATATATATTGTGCTTTTTATCCTGACATATGTTCACCAAATCTGCGATTGCGAGTGTCTAAGTCAGCCAATTGTCGAAAATATTGTCAAACCAATCATACCAGCGTTTGTTTGGAGGAAAATTTGCATCTGTTGAATTGCATCCTACGTTAGCTCAAAACAGAACAAATATTGTATTGAAGATAATTCTCAGGAAATGAATTTCTTTGCTGTTCTTAAATTTTGGCGTTTGCGCTCATCTACACACATATATATATATATATATATATATATATGCAGATCATGTTTATATATCTATATACAGACATAGACAAGACCGTGTCTATCGTCGCCGGATGGGTGTGTCGACTAGCAGGAGAAAACAAAGAAGAAGAAGAATCAGGAGACAACGGCCAGTAAGCCGCTCTCAATTAGTCCAGCTCAGTCTAGTTCACCTGGCTTCACAGGTTAGAACGCACAGCCGCCGTCGATGAGGCGCTATGAGCTCTGTAATTAAGGAGCGCCTGAGGACGACCTGAGAAGCAGCATGGACGAGCATCATCGTCGCCCATGCCAATCAAGTAGCCGGCTGGGAGAGCAAGCGATCAACCGGCCGCGTAGCTAATATGATTGTCGAGTTCCGTTAGCCAGATATCGTGCAGCAGAGTCCACGAATCACTCCGGTCGGAGAATACGAAGTACAACAACGTTCGCACAAATTATGGTAGGATGAAAAAGAAGGAATACGCACACACTTATACACACATATATATATATATATATATATATATAGAGAGAGAGAGAGAGCACCTGATGTACGCCCTCAAATAGACTCAAATCTTCTCTCCGCCCACCGTGTGCGTTTTGTCAAGGCTACTAGCGAACACTATACCCAAACACACTCAGCTACGAATTGACACGCTTTGTGGGAATTATCGTGCCGCATAGTTCATCTACGTATTTATTAGACTAAAACTGCCACCTTCGAGTAGCTTCGACTAGGCCGATCTACATGATGCACTCTTCAAAGAGGCTAATTGAGTTTGCGCAGTCTTAGTGTGAGACAGGGGTGGTATCTACGATGGGGTAATATACAACTATAATACTCCCAGGGCATAGTCGTGTGAGTCTATCTTTTACTAAATACATTTTTTTTGCGGAAAGAAGTACATATGGTGTTCAAAACGTATCGCGACTTTTGTGTTTTTTCAAAAATTATTCATTTATTCATGAATATCTATTTTGTCCCCTTCAAAGTAATCCCCATGAGATATTATACACTTGTGCCAACGGTTTTTCCAATCTTCGAAGCACTTCAAAAAACCATTTTTTTTTATCTTGTTCAGCTCCTCCTTCGATGCCGTCTTTATCTCGTCAAGCGTAGCGTAACGTCGTCCTTTCATGGGCCTCTTCAGTTTAGGGAACAAGAAAAAGTCACAGGGGGCCAGATCTGGGGAATACGGTGGCTGCGGCATCATTAGTGTGTTGTTTTTGGCCAAAAACTCGCGCACAAGCAACGATGTGTGAGCAGGGGCGTTATCGTGGTGCAAAAGCCAATTTTTGTTCTTCCACAAATCCGGGCGTTTCTGGCGGATTGCTTCGCGCAAATTGCGCATAACTTGCAGGTAATATTCCTTATTGACCGTTCTACCCTGTGGCAAGAACTCATGATGCACCACGCCCCTGCAATCGAAGAAAACTGTCAGCAAAACTTTCACATTCGACCGAACTTGGCGCGCTTTTTTCGGTCTTGGTTCGTGCGGCAGCTTCCATTGAGATGATTGAGCTTTGGTTTCCACGTCATAACCATAAACCCACGATTCGTCACCAGTTATGACCCTCTGGAGCAAATTTGGGTCGTCGCGGACAGAGTCCAACATCTCATTAGCAATGTTCATGCGATGCTGTTTTTGGTCGCAATTGAGCAATTTTGGTACGAATTTCGCGGCGACCCGTCTCATGCCCAAATCATTGATAAAAATCGAATGGCACGAGCCAATCGATATGTTTAGGTCCTCAGCAACTTCTCTAACGGTGATTCGACGATTGGCCAATACCATTTTCTCCACTTCATTAATTTTTTCGTCTGTTGTTGAAGTGCTCGGGCGTCCGGCACGCTCTTCGTCGTTCACATCTTCTCGGCCTTCTGAGAACATTTTGTACCACCGATAAACGTTGCTTCGGTCCAAGGTAGCTTCTCCGTATGCCACAGTCAACATTCGGAATGCATCCGCGCACTTAATTTCGTTTTTCACACAAAATGTGATACAGGTTCTTTGATCCATTTTTTTGAATAGGTAAAAATCGAAGACGATCCAAAACACGTGCAAGCAAAGCAGCTGTCAACAATTAAGTGAACATTCAAAATGGCCGAGCTTGTCGGCATAAGTGAGAGACATGAGTACCAACATAACGCCACAAAAAATCGAAATTCGAATATACGTAACCCGCGAAAATTCAAAAGTCGCGATAACGATTGAACACACCTCGTATATAAATATGTATTTTTATTTCTGTGAGGGTCATTGAATGTACTGTATTGCTTCGGTAGATATATATATATGTAAATTGGCCACATTTTAGTTGATCGTCGAACTCGTTAAGAAAACGTTTTTCAATGCGATGGGGATGGTAAATTGAAGATATGCATATATATATATATATATACATATATTTATTTTTTGTAACCTGCTAGTATTTTAATATTCAATTCAATTATATTTATTTCACTCAGATTGAGTATAATATACAGTTCAAGATGTTTCTTCATAATACTTTAACTTCTTCACGCTTTCGGCGAGAGAAGTAGTGCAACGATGTTTTGTTGAGTATTTTATTATAAACATGTTTAAATACAACCAGCAAAAAATAGCATCACTATATATATGGACACAGATATATATAAATAATTTTAAAGATAATAAGTTGTACTTCCTAGGTAAATCTAAGATTCTATCCATAAAGTATTACTTTAAATTGTTCTCCTAATATTCCTAAATTATCTTCGTAAATATTCACTTCTAAACTTCTACTGTTATACTAGTAAAGTAGAACATACAAGAGGATGAATTTCCTCTTTTTGGCGGTATTCGCACTTTCCTGACCTGTTCGTTCCGAGACTCCGTTCACAGCGCCGAGGGTAGATTTGCCTTTGCGGAAGCCATACTGGGCGTTTGATAGGGCTGCTTTGTTAAAGCTCGATTTCTTCATTCAATCCACCGCTTAAGGAATAGCTTGCCGACCACAGAGCCCGTTCGACACCTCAAGCGGGAAGCCGGAAAATCATTGTTGCCACTCCAGAGCTGTACCGGAAGAAGAGCAGAGATTGGCATGCGCAACACGCCCAGCAAAAGCTTCAATGGAGTTCTCCGCAGCCTGGCCATGACACCTGGCACGGCCTCATATATTACTGTCCACCGTATTTATCATTTATTTCTATGCTTGCGCCGCACTTTTAGTGATAGGTCCCTGACGGGCCTGAGCTCAAGTACAGAATCAAGATGATGCTCGTTTTAACAAGGTTTTTGTTAAACGGTTCTCTCCGCCAGCCGGCTAAAGCTTACGTCTCACTCAGCTTTAAGGATTTCCACGTCGGGCTTACGCATCTGTCAATGCGTCATTTGTGTTTCGGAGCCCAAAACAGATGCATCTCCTGCCCCCTTCTCCTCTGCAGCGCGTCATTTCCCTATTATTAAAGCATTCACTCACTGACCAGAATTGGGTCTATAAAAGCTGTCTGGTCTCCTCTGACGAATATAACTGTTTCTCCGTTATTGAGTTAAGCCAAGAGAATTTTTCTCTCCGCTGTTCATTCCTAGAGACTACGTGCCTTCTCAGACATGTGCTGGCTTCCCATGCCGTGTTGGCGGCATTGGAATGATAACTAGTCCCTGGCCCCATTGGCCGCACACGCATGCAGCAAGTTCTCTTCATCAACCCTCTTTGGTGAGGTCTTTAATTCGTGACGAATAATGGTAGAAATTTGCCATTCCATCCACATTTACCCAGGTAAGCATTTGACGTTACTGCCTAACCCTAACCCCTTTGCCAAGCACTGGGCAGCCATTGATCGGTTTAGGTTTCTCTGGAGGACCTTAGGTGGATTTAGATCCCACCCACTCCATACACGCTGTATCCATCTAACTCCTTCTCCGACCTAGTTTAGATCGTTGTGTCCCTCGGCACTTTCCCCACAGAACTGAATGTCTGCACCTTCGCTGTGTAGGAAGCACAGGTCGTGATGTCCGTGCGATGTCAATCTACCTGAAAAACGTATTGACACTTCCGTGCTGCAGTCCTTAACTATGCATTCCGGGCAGCCACATTTGACACAGATTTTCCTCACAGCCTTGGTTTTCTTGCAGTCTAGGGCCTTGTGGCGTTATTTGTGATATTTAAAGCAGTTGGGACGTATCATACCTCCACTCAGCATAGCCCAAGTTCACTCTCCTGATTCATGGCCTCCTGCGGCAAATAAAGGACCGCCTTAAAAGTCTTTTCACTCTCTTCTCAACTAAGAAAGTGTCAATTCCCAAAAGGCGACCGCGTGGGTCGCCATCGAATAGATGCTACTAATGCCACATGCTCTTGGTACTTATCCACCAAAAAAATGAGGTCCCGTTTCTTCTTATGGGTTTCCTCGATTTGGACGACCACTCTGTTCTCATCAGTGCTTTGACACCTGAAGCAGAACACTTTTGTCCTTAGATTCCTGTGTCTTATTCTCACTTTCGTCCCTTGGTTGACCCATTCTACCCTTCTTGATTCTACCTATCTCCTGTACGTCCATCCCTTTTGTATGCAAACGCCCGATTTTTCCCGACTAGTCGCCAGTCGTCGCGTGAGAGATATCTCCGCCACCAAACTCCACACTACTTCTCCTCCCTTTCTATCATCCGTCCATCTTCCGCTCTTCCCCCCGGTTATGCCCCGCGTTGGCCATTTCGTGGCCATTTCTGGAAGTGGGCAGACAAACTCCCAGTGTATGGGGCTCTGCTACTATGACTATTCAGTCTGCAGTGCTATATAGTGCACTGTGCGGGGCGATACTGTGTGATATCTGTATGTTGCACTATACAATCTGCAACTACACCGTCAATGGCACTATTTTGCAGTGCGTACACCCTCTTTAGTATCCTCGTAGATCCGTCCAGGTCGGACATCTAGCTGAATTGGCCAAATCAGCTAGATGTGCGACATTTCTGAGGCCCAAAACATTTTTTGAGCTATTGACTTGCATGATTTTCCGGATCTTGTCCAGATTTACGTCAGAGGTCGACCAACGTCATGGGTGGCCGCAAACAGGGACTCAATCAACCTTTCTGTTTTCGAATCTTCTCGTCTGCCGAGTTAATTGACCTTGATAAAAGATCCAAATTGCTTTAGCTGGTGGATCACGCGAGTCAGTATTGGTAATAGTTTTCACGGTTGGCTTGTCGTCAAGTATTTTCGGCAAGGCGGATATCGAGTACATTTTAAGAGTACCCTTGCTTGCATTTTGTGGTACATTGAAGGCCACTCGGTAGGTTTTGTGATACAAAGCCTTACCGGGTGTTTACACTCGGTCAGGCTTTGTATCGAGCTAAAAATATTGTTCGAGCTAAAAGCAATGTGCAGTTTGTGTAAAATATTTTTCAATGCCAAGCGGGGATATATGTGTTACGCCTTAGATTTTCCTGCGTTTTTCTCTTCTTGAAATATGTGGTAGGAATTTTAATGACTTTTCAGCCTTGGACTCATGGAAACATTATTTCTTTTTACTTATAAGTACAATTTGCGCTTGTGTTATCCGGAGACTACATGTGACGCTGTGACACTAACTAATGCAATTTTGGAGTCAAAACATTGTAGACATATCATTTTAAAAACCCATTGTGTCCCTCAATTGCAATCTGCTAATTAAGTTTCAAGAACAGCAAGCAGCTAACTGTCGATTGAAAAGGGCTTTTAATACAGAGTTCGATGTAAACACTCAATCGACGAT
>QVRM01007150.1:0-25000 GCA_003439945.1 Dermanyssus gallinae | reverse complement strand
AGCCATGCACCTGCACCGGGCGACGAAACTGCTAGCGGCCGTAGTTGTTCGGTCCCACAGGCCGTTCCATCGGCCGTCGTTTGCCATTTCTGACCACGCGCGCTGAAGAGAAGGAGTCTCCGGTAGAGACCCGCAGAATGCGATGGCGTCATCGTGGGTCTGTTCAAGCGTGGCCTGGAAGTTTGCAATCGCCCGGGTGTCCAGGATAGACTCGACACCACTAGTCGCCGAATGTAAAGAGGCGATGTGTGCTGCGACTGAAAGAGAAACAGCTTCAGGCAGGCCCAGTCCGCCTCTGGAAACCGGTAAGAAGGCCTGAACTAGGGAATCGTCTCGCAGCCGCAGGTTGAGTATAGATTCCAACGCAAAGCCCATCTTCGAGTTAATTTCCTCCAACTGGGCCGAGAAGGCTGAACTGTTGATTCCCCTGAACAGGTAGTTCAGCCTCGACGCAGAGAAGCATGAACGCAGGAGGTACAACCCCCGGTGGGCGCCCAGCTGGGGAAGACGATTAAAACCAACCTCCCGTTTTTCCATCCCACGTTCGATTGTCGGTCCAAGGTGGCGAGAGAACAGGGGTACGCCAAGAAGATCCAGGTCGTCGCCTGTTACGCGGCAACCTGGAAGTAGGTTCTGTATAGCGGAGGTTTCAGCTGTACCTGAGTTGATTATGTGAACCTCACACTTGATTGGGTTCAGCTCCAAACCGCTGCATGTGGCGAAACTAAGTATCTTCTTTAAGTCTTCACAGACCGTACTGATATTACCTCCAATTACCTTGTCGTCCAAGAACCAAAGATTGAGAGGACTTTCGAGTGAGTTAACCAAGTCCTTAACGGCAAGACAAAACAGAGGGGGCGCAAGGGGATCTCCCTGTTGAACCCCTACAGCCGAAGTGAGCAGTGCCGAGGGCAAGACCAAGTGCGATGGATCGCCGTAGGCCAATTTTACTTGGTGATAAATGGCAGGGCTCTCATCTACAACCACCTTCAACAAGTGATTCCTCCTGACGGTGTTGAACGCGTTCTTAAAGTCAAGTTTGACTAGCACGGATGGATAGAGCCGAGAATCAATAAAAGCCCTGGTAGCGTGAATCATTATTTCAGCACCTCCCTTGGTGGAGAAACCCAGCTGCTGCGGTTCAATCGCTAGGTTAATAGTACCCCTAGAGTCCCTCACTGCCAATTTTGCCGCGACCCTGCGTAGTACTGAAGAACAAGCGATAGGTCTGAACGAGCCGTCTTTCTTCTTCAATGCGAACAGCCTCGCTCCGAAGATGAGGGGGCACCACCTTGGATGTGGAACTCCCCATCGCAGTAGGTCGATTACCTTATATATATATATATATATATATATATATATATATATATATATATATATATATATATATATTATATATATATATAAAAAAGATTTTTTTCAACTTTAAAATTAATCTAAAAAATTAACAAGTTAGCCAAGTTTATTCAGTCAATCTGTACTCTCCATTGTTAGCCACAAACTTCCCCCATCTCTATACCTTCTTACGGCGAAGAATGCTGGCTCCTGCATCCCGAGGAATGTCTCCACATGTGCCTTTACTAGAATTAAGCACAATTTGTTTAGGAGGTTGTTTTTAATTCTAGACCATACTCCGTCTCCTACGGGCTTGAAACTCAACCTGACGTATATCTTCAATGCACCAAGGGCCGGACATGTTAAGATATCTAGGGTTTCCCCTCTAGTCCTTGTGGCAGCATGGCCGCTGACTATCAGCGGTATGATTTATCATCTATTCTCGTTGAGCATCGCTCAAAGAAAATTCGATCAACAACAGCAGGGATCGAACCGACGACACCCCGGTAGATGACAACCATGACTAGCGCCCCACTAGTCTCCTAGACCACGCCGCCGCACGTGTGTCCTTACTGCTGCCGGTTAAGTGAATTTCTTTCCCTTTAGATAGATGGCAGCCCGACTGGCGATGTTTGCTAAGTACGTTGAATGCGGCCAGCTTTCTCAATAGAAGCTTGCTATCTTGCGGAGGCTGGGTAAACGCACATGCGGCCTCACGTTGTCTTGTAGAAGGTAACGAACGCCTGTTCTATTCACACGACTGTGTCTCTTCATTTGAAGGCTAGCAAAAACTCAATCGAGATTATCACAGTAGTACTTCTTAGTGGTCAAACGATAGACACGGGTGTCCGTGTCTATCGTTTGACCACTAAGAAGAAAGTTGTGGTGGTCGATACCATGCATATCCCGCCAAACACAGAGGAACCCCTGCGCAAATGGGTTCATATATTTGGCATCTCGAGACATCCTGGAATGCACTAGCATCTTCGACGTGTCAAATTGTCGTAAATGGCCTATTTTTCGTCACACCGAGAAGGGTCCACTTTGTTGCACTCGCTATAATTATGAGGCACCCAATTAAACGATCTTGATACATGGGCGCAAAAGCGAGACAGTGGGTGTGTGACGCGCCCCGAATTCCATGGCTAATTCACTGCGTGGTCACTCGGGGATTCTGTTTCACAACTTTATTCGCAAGCGGTCTTCCTCACGACTAATAAGCCTTCTAGAGCAGGGTTCATTCGGAAGGCTTGAGTTCTTACAACGGAACTTGGCGAACCAATTGTAGCACAACATTTTTTGAAATGCTGTCCTCGCCGAATACGCTCCAAACATTTTGGAGCGTATTTTGCTTAAGTCATAATTTCAGCGATGTTTTTGTAGATTCATTTATCTGTAGTCATTTGCGTACCCCAACGTGCATACAATTTCATAGAACCCGTGTACAATTTTACTTTCTTCGGTTCACTGACCCAAGCATATTCCCTTGTGCATAGACCTTCACCAGGAAGAAAAATGCTCACCTTATAATGTACGTCTTTTAAAAAAATGTACCTGCAATGAAATTTACCTACGAACTCTAGTGGTTTTCCAATTTTTTGGCAAATTTGAACAAACAGTACACTAGCAGATACAATCAAAGTTTTGCAGACGACTTCTTACGAAGCACTCATTGTAGTCAACTTCATCATTTTCGTATCCTGAGACAGCGACAATAAGTACGCCAATCGCGATTAAACGACATACCAGAAGAGTTGTACAAACTTACGCGGGACAGTTCGGGTTTGTCCATAGCATTCAGTCAATCTGTACTCTCCATTGTTAGCCACAAACTTCCCCCCATCTCTATACCTTCTTACGGCAAAGAATGCTGGCTTCTGTATCCCGAGGAATGTCTCCACGTGTGCCCTTACTAGAATTAAACACAATTTTTAAATTGTTTGTGTGGTGTTTTTAATTCTATATATATATATATATAAGTTTTTTAACAATAGATATTCATGGTTCATGTGTGCCTGTACTCCCCTACAGGTTCGAGCGTTCTGGATCCTGCTCGCTTCAGCCTAGATCTTCATTCGCGCCTCGCTGTGCACTGGCTGGGCCTATGGAATTCGCATCTACTTCGTCAACAACAACAACAGCACCAGCACCACCAGCAGTCGTCACAGCAGCAGCAGTCGCCCGCCTCATCACTGATAGATCCGTCAAGCGCGTCGCTGACAGCGGCGGCGTCTTCCTCACCGCATGGCGGAGGACGACGCTGCACCATCTCTCCGGCCTCTCATGTCGGCCTCGACTCGGACGACAACAACGAGGTGACAACGGGCGTCGAAGACGAGTCCGACGAGCCCGAGCAGCTCTTTCTGGTGCCCGACGTCGAAGGCGTCTCGTCTCGGGGCGGCGGTGGTCAGTGGCAGGAAACCCAGCCCGACAGCACTCAGAAGGAGGACGAAGAGGTTGACGTGTGCCAAGTCGACAACTAGGCTAGATGATGGACGAGGCGCTAACGCCTGATGCAAGCTAGCAAACAAAGCTGATGTTGGCGGCACAATGTAACGCAACAGTATGAAATACAAGCCAATGTCGTCGTCGTCGTCGAAGATACTATCGGTGTATTATGGTGGAAACGGTGGAATTTGTAGGGAAACACACAAATTACTTAGGAATAGTAGAGGATATAGGATCGACACGATTAACGACGGCAACAGCAGCGACAACAACATCAACAACGACAACAACAACAACAGCAACAGAAACGTTAACCAAAAATAATAGCATTAATAACAACAACCACAACAATGATATCAAATAAAACACACGACAGTTGTTAGGACAGAAACGCATGCATGCATAATAAATAGTTAAATAGCCAGCATCATTTTACTAGTGGTTAGTATTGTGAAGTGATAATCGATGTGTTTGTTTGCAAAAAACACAGAGCACAACAATATGCGCTGTAAGTGAAATGAATAGCAGAGGACGGTAACAACAATGCCTGTTGCAACAACAATCAGATAACAACGGCAACAACAATATAACAGGGCAGCAACAAGTGCTGCATGCCACAATGAACAACGCCATTAAACGAAAACTGTTGCAGCAAAATCACGAATTACGATGACACAATAACAGCAACAGGGCAGCCACCACCAACAACAACAACGACAGCAACAACAACAACACCAACGACAACAACAATGTACAGCTGATACGTTTGCGGTTTCGTGGCTGAATGACATCTCCAGAGACATAAACATTACGCGTTCGCAAAGAACATCTCCTCCACAAGCACAAACATTTCGTTCGAGAAAGACGTTTCTGATAGCGAACATAATACATATGATAAACATGGTAGAAGTGGTTTAGGAGTATTCTCGCTGAAGCTGAGAAAGCGACGCGGATTCCGTGTCTGAAAGCATATAACGTAACACAGCCACGAATGAGAGTTAGACAGCGAGAAGTTAATCATTCGAGAAATTGGGCTGGTTCTCGTGCTGCTGTTGAGCTCCAACGCTCCAACGTTGCTCGGTGTCAAATACTTCGTTGACACTTCGTCGACGCAGCTCTAGCCATAGTAGTAGTAGTAGTTCTAGACCTAAGCGACTCCAATCTGCACTTCGCACCACACTGGCTTCACTTTACAGCGGAAAAGTTGGCAGATTACGCGGTGTTTGCGTGTTTCGACCTGTTGTACAGGTGGAATTTGCAAGAGGTAGCTCAACCAGCGTCTCTCATGGGTTCGTCACGTAGATGATGATACATCGATCGTGGCTTCCCGCAGATCAAATCACCTGCAGGTTTTGCTGTTCGGCTGGAAATTGTAGGAGGGAGTCGAGATGCACAGACGAAAACCAGCAGCCTCTGTAAGAACACATACGCGGATTGTGCCGGTGTTACACATAATTGTTTCACAACGAGAAAGCTCAATTACCCATCCCCGAGCCACGGGATCAGAATGGGAGAGAAGGAGAGAGAGAGTGTGAAATGGATAGGTGGGCTATATGAAAAAACGTGATGTACCTAGCCTGCATCGAAACAACAAGAACGACAAAACCGATCTAGGGTTGAGCGGAAAGTTAACATTGATGTAACCATGCTTACCAAGCAATGGCCAATTTGACCTCAAGGACGCGCTTCCTTGTACACGGAACGGATCGCAGAATCCTCGATAATAATTTCGAATTCACTGACTAATGCAACAGCAGCAGCAGATCATAGCTAATGACACATCTCCTAGGTAGTAAACAGCTCGTTTTTAGTGACAATGTTGGGCTGATGATGGTTGTACACTATTCGAACAAATTGACTTAGCAAACTCATACAACCTTTCTTTATCGAAATGAATGAGAATTTCACCTGAGCATCGAGTTAGTAGTTTAGGCGGACAAGATAACCGATCATTAGGTTGATAATAACTTATTTAATAATGATATATATATATATATATATATATATATATATATATATATATATATATATATATATATATATATATATATATACATACATACATACATACATATGCATACATACATCTACGTGCGGATAGGACAGTAGGTAATATTCCCATCATTGTACCGAACAAGTATACTAGAATTCGCGTTCGTCCTGGTACAGCTAGTTTTCGTTTGTAGTGCAATAACAAATGGACCCAACGAAGGTACTGTGAGGGCTCAAAGTGTAACCATCGGGTTATCGATGTGCCGGCCAGCGTTAGGTGGTATCTTCCATTCGGGCTGAGCCTCAACAAGCGTATTTGGCGTTCGGCATTCAATTGGACCGAAGCAGAATTGACCAAAGCTGGTCGCACTGCACAAGCGGCGGCATCATCATTTTCACCATCGACATCATCATCATCATCAGCATCATTATCATCATCATCATTACCACCCCCGTACACATTATATCGAAAGCCCGGCGGCACTTTCCGATGAAACTCCACCACCAACAAACTGTATGAGGCATCTCTAGTCAAAAGCGTGTGTCTCAGTTCTATTCGGCGGTGTTGTGTGTGAACACTACGTCTATTTGATTGATGAATAAAAGAAAAAGAACACTTGATTCTCTGCTCTATTCGTCAAGTGTTGGTTGTGTTGTTGTCTGAAGGCACGAAGCCGACGTTGAGGACTTCAGTAGGATAGGACTTCAGTTTGTCGGTGAGAACAACGGGCCCAAACTTGACGCATTGACGGCCATTGTGACGTTATGCACGGCACGCTCGACACGACGACACAAAGAAAGCCTTAGGCAGACTTACGGTGGCAATTCTGCTCGCGCGTCCATCAGGTTCCCTCTGACTCAGTAGGGAGACGTCGTTGTATCTTACTTAAGTTACTTGGCATAAACTGTGTCCTGTTCGACGAAAGTGCGGGAGCACCAAAGTTCCGCAAACTAGGACGGCTAAAAGAGAAAACGAATTCTGTTGGGACTTGGCACCTACTGAGGTCGGCCGCCTTTTTTCCCTCCGCTGGTGGAATATTTACGTATCGAAGAAGTTTATGGATCTAGATAAATTTTAAAATGTTATTCTTTCAGGTTGTCTCTGTTTACGTGGGAACGCGATGAGCGCTTCCACAAAACCTAGGTAACGACAACAGGGTCCTGGAGTAGTAGCCTAGAATATAAAATTGCTGTTTTACGATATTTGCAGTTCGGATATTTTTCTTTCAAGTGGAGACCTTTGCTAGTGTGAGATTTCATGATTTGTCCTTTTAGCGCGTAGGCAAACAATGCAAGTGATATACACGTATATGATCTTTGACGACTGCTAAAAGCAATGAGGGTGACTTGCTATTAATAAGTGTCTATATATACCTGGCCGATTAACAAGATTAAAAAGAAAGTCAGTTCACAATGCGTTTTACTACTGAAACTTTGCTATATAGCGCTTACATTCACATAATAAGCATGCATAATACGCAGTTATTAAATAAATACAATTATATTAGGCAATGTCCGCGTACCGGGGAATTAGGCAATGTCCGCAGACTGTCCGCTTTCTCAGCAGTGAGGCTCTTCATGATTTAGATTGTTCCGGGGCTGATGTATGGCCTTGACAGGGTGTGGAACCACCTCACACTGGCGAATATTAACCAGCTTGAGAGGTGTTTCTCATTATGTATGAGACGAGTGCTTTGCTTGCCTATTCGAGCAATGAGTCGTTTTTTATATCCCATGTCAGGCTGTCCAGCGGCTAATGAAACAATTCGACTAAGGCTGAAGATGCCGCGTACAGTACCATACGAATGTTTTTTTTTCTGAATGGGAAGCTAAAGTCGAACAGGCCAGACAGAACAGGTCGGTGGTTTGGACGTTTTCAATGCCGTGCACCTTTGGTCTGGTCCTGCATGTGACAGTCGCCACGTAGACACCAGGTACATAGTGCATGGTTATCACTACCTGGTATGTTCAAACGCAGCCTTTCACGAGGAGTACGAGTTGTGCACCTGCCGGTTCTGCCTGCAGAGGTGTGCCAAGTACCATGCAGTGGAATGCACAGCGCTGGACAAAAATTGTTGCACTACTTCTCTCGCCGAAAGCGTGAAGAAGATAGAGTATTATGAAGAAACATCTTGAACTGTATATCATACTCAATCTGAGTGAAAGAAATATAATTAAAATAGAGAATCTCTGTCTGTGGGTGTCGGTAAAAAAATACAATTATATGAAATATAGCAAATATATATATAAACAGAAAAGTGTCTCACAAAACGTGATTACAATCACAAGCCAACAACGCATCACGAAATGCACACAGTAAGAGTGCACACATAAAACAAACTATGCGTTTACTAGCATCGCGTTGTTGCTTGAGTCACGCCGAGGTACATCAAACAATATTTGGATAAGGTACGTATTAATAAGGTTTCACGTGCATAAATCAGAGTCTGCGCTGGTTCCTAAGTCGGCTCTCGTCGAGGTTTACCCAAATCTGCTTAGCCAACTTTTCTACACTTCATCGCTCTGTCCGGCAAAGCATCTTAATTGTAGTGGAAGCTTAGCGTACGCGGATCATCTGGCAGAAATCCTCGATATATATATATATATATATATATATATATATATATATATATATATAAAGTGCGTTGCATAAAATTAGCAACTCATGTTTTTTGGTGATAATTTCGGCTTGATTTATTGAATGGCTTGAAATTTTAAGGACATGACGAACCACGAGTATGGTGTTAATTTCGTTACAATCTCACAATAAGTTCATACAAAAAAAAAGTGTGAACAAATGTGAATCAAAGTGCTGCAATTTATTAGCAACAATAACATGCTAACAACGCAGCTCTTGTTGTTAAAGGATAGTCGATACTACAGCTGATATACGAGCCCGGGCATCAAATGTCAGGAATATTGTTTAGCTAAATCAATCGTTCTATAGCTGCAAAATATTCTACAGCTCAGTCGTTGTTCCGAACTAACGAGGAAGCTTATGTTTAAATCATGGGTCGTACAAAGGATCTCTCGGAAAACGAAAAGACAAGAAGTGAGGCATATGCTAAGCTGGGTCATATGCTAAGCTGGGTGCTATCAGTAACTGCTATAGCAACCAGATTAGGATGGCATAAGAGCACCGTCAGCAGGTTCTTACACCCTGGAGTGAACCAAAGGTGCAGATCTAACAGTGGGCGTAAGCCAGTTTTGACTATTCGAGATCGGCGTAGGATCATACAGTTAGCTACTTATGACCAAATGTCTTCTTCCAGGATCAGGAACACTTTGGGAGTGCCAATGCACCGATCCACAGTGCACCGAACGTTAAGTTCTGACAAAAACGTGCGATACGCGAAAAGGAAGCAAGCTTATGCCGCGACTGCAACTGAAGCACATTGTGGCATGGCGTGAATTTTCGCATAGATACCAAACATGGGATAAAGAGTGGAAAAACATCGTCTTCTCGGATGAAAAGAAATTTAATCTCGATGGCCCTGACGGCTGTCAGTACTATTGGCATGACTTACGGAAGGAACCTAAATGGTTCTCGAAACGTGTGGCCGGTGGTGGTTCTGTGAAATATTGGGGATCGTTTGGATATTATGGGAAGTCTGATCTAGTCGCAATTGTGAGCCGCAACAATTCCGACAAGTACCAGCGTGTCGTCGGTTCCCAGTTAGATGCCCCTTTCAGAAGAATTGGGGGATCTGACGCAGTTTTTTAACAAGACAACGCCACGTTTCATACCTCGGCTAGCACTATAGCCTTTTTTTTCAAAAACAAGGAGTGCCACTTTTTGACTGGCCGGCATTGAGTGCAGATCTGAATCCCATCGAACATCTTTGGGGACATTTGGTGAAGCAGATTTACGCGAATGATCGACAATATGATCATTTGTCAGACCTCAAAGAAGCTGTCCAGCAAGCATGGACTGATATTCTACTTTCGTACTTACAACAGCTCATTAACTCCAAGAAAGACCGAGATTACGATTTGATTCAGAAGAAGGGACAAAAACCCGTTTCTAGGATAGAATATGTAGTATCAAACAAATCATACAGCCCTGCTAATAATCGAATACTCCGTAAGGCTTTATTGTGGATAATATGTTGCAACACTGTTTTTTCACACTTTTTTATTTTTGTATGAACCGATTGTGAGATTGCAACGAAATTAACGCCATACTCGTGGTTCGTCGTGTACATCATGCTCTTATTTCAAGCCATTCAAATAAATCAAGCCAAAATTATCACCAAAAAACATGAGTTGCTAATTCTTTGCAACGCACTGTTTAATTCAGATTAGTGACTCTAGTAGTCTGAAGTAGTAGCTTAGACTATAAAAATATTTTTTTACGAAGTTTGCTGTTCGGGTTTTTCTCAAGCGGGCATCTTTGCGAGTAAGAGATTTCATGATTTATCCACTAAGCATGGGGGCAAACAGGTGTTCTCCTAATGGGACGGCGAATATTCGTCCGCCTCTGAGCTCAGATTCTGACAGAGCATTCAAAATCATATAATATGTATAAAATTCAGAAGAGCAACTTTAGCATTATGTGCCAGCTCAATACTTCGACACCAAACAAAAATACTTAAGTTCCGTATACTCTCCATCCTCTACAGCCTAGTCTACTGTTGAGCGCGCACTTTTGTGAAACAACAACGTCATACAAATAATTATGTTACAATATGAACCATTGTACACACACAAGGTCGTGTAGCAGTAAGTGTGCCTTCACGTATTGCTATGTGTTATGATATATTTAATTGTGGGGTGTCTTATCATGGAAAATTATGGTATCGGCTAAAATGACCTGCCTACATAGTACGAACAACCTCATCCCAGAGAATGGGGGTCCAATTTAGTCAACTCCTTCGTAGAGGCATCACAGACTTTTTAAGCTAGAGCGATCTCGTTAAGTACTGGGGTACGAAGGTCTCTAAGATATTACATGCGGGCATCATTTTGGTTCGCATGGTCCCTTGGCGAGCCTACCTAGGGGCTCGCTCAAAAGAACCAAAGTTAAGATTGCCCATATTTAGAACTAATTGCGCTTCTCTCCGTCATCTCCATCAAGTACAATTTACAGGAATAAAAAACGAAAAATTCACCAAATCATTGTCAACAAATATTTGGATTATACTGAGCATGCGTTTAATATTGCTACTTATACAGTGTTCATAATACTTTATACACTCTTAGGAACATCGTCGACACATGCACTCTGTGTGCTCCTCGTGTAAGTTCGTTCTCAAACAGACGAATTGATGATAGCTATGAATTATGTTCTTCTATAGACGTGGCGATGGTTACATGCAAGACTATACCAGAGGCGCGAGGCAACTCCCATCGAGCTTGTTCGTGTATATTTTCCCATTCTGAGGCAAACTTTTAAATGCCACTGTACGCCTGGCTCCGTGCTCGCAATGACAAGCGAAGTACTTGCTTCGTGCATATTTTCATTCATTTCATTTATTTCCACACCATGTTGGGTAAAACAATACTTAATCTATACCTACATACAAACAAACACGTTGGCAACAAATAACCCGTAACACACATATTTACAGCGGTAAGTTATCAGAAGCATTCGCCAATCGTGATAACGAGATGAAATATATACAGTGAGTGGAGTGATACTTTGAACATGGATTGCTACAATTTTTACAAACACAAGATTCATTCGGCTCATGGAATCCCACTGTGCCACACACGACGTGGTGATACCCGTGCACTGCAAATCGCGTTACAATATGGCGGTTAGTCCTACCTACATCTTTCCATGAATCTGATGTCATTGCCTCAACTGTGTAAAATTCTGAATCAATTTCTGCCATTTTAACTTCGTATTCACTGATGAAACGATCGTATCCCGGTGTCGCAGGGAGATTCAGTCGCCTCTTCAGGTCCTCTACGAACAGCGGGGTATCTGCCAGCAAGTACACGAGTCTATTACGAGCTGAGCTGTGCACCCCAAGCACTCGCTTCAGAAACGCGGATTTAACTCCATTAAGGGTAGTCAGGTTAGCCGGCGTTAGCTTCGTCCAGATGACCTCTATGCTGTACGAAGCAATTGGTGCGATCTTCAAGTCGAAGAGCGCAATAGCGGTGCGCACGGACATCACTTGTAGTTTTTTAATCAAGGAACAGGCAATCAAAGCCTTCCTAACGCGTTCGGAGATATGTCTGGCATACGACCTGCCTGTAGAGGAGATTGTTAGCCCGAGGTACGTAAAGTGATTAACATACGTGAGGATCTGCGCACCTAGACGAAGTTCGTCGGTCGCCGCACGACGTCCCCCGTTACAAAACTTCATAGCATGCGTTTTGCAGGTATTGATCCGGAGTCCCACAGTACTGACATACTGTACCAGTGATGCAAGCGCTTGTTGTAGGTGGAATCGGCTGGTACTGTATAAAACAAGATCGTCGGCGTATAGAAATAGGTTGACGTTTCGATGACGATTCTTGATGTTAGCTGGAAGGTCGCTGATCAGAGTTGAGAACAGGAGGGGGCTTAAGTTATCGCCCTGGGCAAAGCCTGTGGTTTGCTCGAGTCCTGGATGCTCTGCTACTCCGTCGTCTATTGTTATCGAGTTTTTCTGTAGGATGTCCATCATAACTCCGAGTATCCTGCAGGGCACCCCCAGTAAAGCGAGCTTCTCCAACACCAGTGATCTTGAACCTGAGTCGAACGCAGCCTTGAAGTCTACAAATACTGCGTAGAGAAATTGCTTTTTCCGCGCTAGTGTTTCTCCAATGTCTTCAAGGAGAATACTGCAGGCTGTCAGGGTACTTTTAGAAGCGCGAAACCCATGCTGCTCTTCGGGAATAGCTCCCTTGTACTCCAGGTATGTAGTTAGCCGCTGAGAAAGCAGTTTTGAGAAGAGTTTATACACACAACTTTTCTTTGCGATCCCTCTCCATGCCGAAGGGTCATGCGGACTTCCTTTACCTTTAGGTATTACAGTTAGCAAACAATCGCGCCACCCGTCTGGTACCCGACCCGCTCTGATGCACGCGTTGAACAAAGCGGTCCAGAACGGCACCAGTACCATTGACTGTTGGAGATGTTCGTTACGTACACCGTCGGGGCCTGCCGCTTTGTTCATCGGCAGTCGATTAATAAGCTCTACGACTTCACGAATGGATACGTCATTTGCCAGTTTTTGCTGCCACCGGGAGTCCTCTTCTGACCATGCTGCAAAGTATCTTGGAAGCGTTCGGGGAATAGAGTCGCTGCCACAAAGAATTTCGCTAAAATGCCTAATAAGAATATCCGATTCAATCGTACAAGTCTTTTTGAGAGGTGCGTTTCCTCGGAGCCAGAGGAAGGGTGCTCTCTCTGTGCGTCGCAATAACACCTGTTCTGCTCTTTTTTCAAAGTTATGTTTTGCATTTCGCAGAACTCGCCTATACACGCTTTTTAGCCGCACACGTTCTGTCAAATCTGCGTTGGCACTATGGGTATCCAACAAAACGCGTTTGGCTGTTGTGCAATCGGTTGTCCACCAGTCTCTGCCTTTTTTCTTGAAGACGGGTATCACGCTTGAGGTTACGACAGCTGTAAGGAGTTCACTGTAGCAGTCGATGTCGGGTTGGTCAGGGCACGGCATTACCGTAGGTAATTGCCTGCAGAGTTTGTAGAGATCAATCTTCTTTCCCAATGACCGGCGACGTGGGGCTCCTGCAATATCGTCAGAGAGATAGATATCCACACCGATGGGGACGTGCCATGAAACATCGCCTCCTTCTTTTAGCTGATGCCTATCGTGCAAATAATGCACCCGGGTCGATGGGAGGTTCGTTGAGATGACGTCGATCGTCGAGCATCCCATTGGTCCACTAAATGTAGCTCGACCCGACTCATTTGCAATCCATAACCCGTAGTCATTGAGCGAGTCCACCAGCGCCGCTGTCCTTTCGTCGTTAGGTCTATCCAGTCGAGCGTTGAATTCGCCGGCGACGATAGTGGGTTTGTTGAGGTCGACCAGATCCAGACAACGGGTTAGCTTCTCTATCAAATCGGAGGTGTTCTCTCATACGCTTGGACGTACATACATCGCTATAATATTAATCATGTCACTCTTTAGCACGACGCAATTATCGGCTGCCAGGAGTGAAGTCATATTTCCGACACGCTCATTATATAAAATTGAGACCCCTCCACTCGGACGGCCAACGTCACTTAGTCTCATGGCTGGGCAGCTGCTGATATAAAAATTTGGTATGTGAATATCGCCGGTGGCCCATGTCTCCACAAGAATGAGAACGTCAATCCCGGCGAGGCTCGCTGGGGGCAGCAACCGTAAAGTGGATTCAATTCCCTCTGAATTCCACTCCACCAGCCTTAGTAAGGTCCCGTCTGTTCGTAGGCCTGTCGTGCATATTTTAAAATACTTTTCAAGCAAACCAAGGCTTACCCGAGTGAGGTATCCCATACTCTGTCAAGGTCATGTGTCTACCTTGAGACAATCTTGAGATAGAAGAGTGCTAATGCCGTCGGGAAACACATTCGCCGGATATCGCCTATCTCTCTATAAAGCCGAAGCCACAGATACCAGAAAGAGTTGACAAAGTCTAAGGGTTAGCCGCCGCCACGTATGAGTATTACGTATTAGGCAGCCAATCGACTTTATTTTCTAGATGTCAGAGTTTTATCTTCATGGCGTTTATTTCGAGCCCTTTTAAGACTGCGCACTCTCTGCCGGGGAAGTGATGCTCTTGATGGCACCCAGTCGTGATGAGCGACCAATATGTCAACTGCATACATCACAACTATGACCTTTCGGAACTCTTGCCGAATACAGCGGACCAAATCGGCAAGCGGAACAGTGACGGGGACTCAGTTTAGTGGGTCCCCTTGCGGGGTTCCCATATTTAACCTTACTTGCAACACATCCTGCTCACTCTGTTTTAGTAAGATGCTCTCATCAAAGAAGCTCAAAAACACGCTCAGAGGAGAGCCACCTTTCGCGTGCATTTGCACATTTCAAACTAAAGTATTCTATCGGTTGGAGCAGCACCTCTCCTTTATTGTTAACAGGCCCATTATAAATACAAACAAGGAGTGCAATGTCCACCGCTGTGAGCGTTCCAAAAACACTATTTTGAAGAGAGCACCGCCAGCACACCGACGAAACAAGATACCCTTTTCAGGACAGAATTCACTCTTGTTACACTTTGCATAGTCGCCGCTACCCAGCACTACACAGAACACGGCATCATCACACTGCCTCTGCATTTTAAAAACCGCCGTTACAGGAATGCCTACTGACGCCGCAACCCGTGCTACTCTCAGCGCCCTAAACCTGCCTGGTCCAGCAAACACTTCCAAATTGAGACACACAATTGTCGCAATAGACACATTATAAGAAACTACATTATTATCTTATATGAAATGGAACACAGATGTTCCAAAAAGTTGTTATTCGTAGCAACACTGTTGATAGCCGTATAATCGCCGTTATAGAAAATGTGAATAAGCATTAGGTGTCAGTCGATCACCAAGACGCAACTCGGTCCCTGTACAATAGTGGGCGAGTTGCGGCAGGGTGCTACGCAGTTAAAGGCGTGAAACACCTATGAGGGCGCATCGTACCGATGCTAAAAACATATTAACGTTTGGAAAGCTTTATGGTCAAGAGGCGCGTTTGTGGAAATGCACCTCGCCGCAACGAAGCTAAAAAAACATGGAATTACTAATTAAATACAAGTGAAGATCTGCCGCGAAGAAAACTGATTACACATTGCCTGTACTCGTCAGGACAGCTTCTTCAATCAAAAGGAGATCGTACACGCGAATAGACACAATTACTGTTACAGATTTTCTGACAATGTGCTAAATGTTGCGCTCATACTATTTCAATCGTGCATATTTACACTATCTCTTGCCTTTTGCCCTAGGGGCATTTTTAAATAGTTTTATCTGAAACAACTAAGTTACACAGAAAGCAAGTCGTTCTAGACTTTGAAGTTTTGTTTCCATACTAACGCCCAGTTTCTCTTTAGTTAATATGTCAGATGTTGTGTAAAGTTATCTTCTATGATGATATATGAAATGTCTTGCAGCACCTTCAGCAGCTGTAGCGGCATAGACTTCTCGGTTTTTATGAATGATCTGCTTCTCGTCTCTCTCTCTTATTCTTTCTTTTTGTTTTCTTGTCGTTGCAATCAATAGCAGCGCCTTTGTTGTTATTCCCTGCCTGCTCCTGCAATGTGGCGACATTTCCAACCTTTCTTCTGCTGGGATTTTTTTGCCGTTGTATTGTTACCCATGCTGCTATCCTTAGATGTTGCGGTCACGTCCCTGACGAAGAAGCGAGTGTCGCACTGGTCCGCTCCGCTAGCTAACAGCAAATGAACAACCGCAAACCCTGCAGTTTCCCTGCAGTTATGATCTGTAGCTTTGTACTTAAGGCAGGTATCCGGGAAACGCTTTCCACTGTGACCAAATTTCTTGCCGCGCTGTCACTATAGTCGTCTTCTCATGTGGCCCGTATGGACACACTAACTTGGACTTTAATGTTCTTCCACCTTTACAAGAAGTGTTACATAGCGCACATAAATAGTGAACTAAGTTTGGCATTCATGCGCCTATGTTGGCGAAGGCCGATAAGGGCGGAAAGTATGCCAGTATTACCTACCTCCACGATGCTAAAGCCCGCTAGCACTTGAGACACTGGAGGGACCTGGCGCAAAGACCTACAAACTTTTTCAACGAGCCGGCAAGGCGCTTACCCGTTCGACATAAGGCACCCAAGCTGTCCAGTGCCTAGACCAAAGATTCCCGTTGGACAATCAGCGGAGCAACGCCACCTCTAGCCGTTGAACTCTGCTAAAGTGGGCTCGACCGAATATGGAGGATGTGTAACGTTTTCATTCATTGGATCTGGTTATACGCCTGTAAGGAGATAACTGTTACATCATATACATACAACGTACTAATTTGAGTCGAATTGAAATAAACCTTTTGAAGTATATTCAGTTTGGCACTTGTCTGGGCTCTTCCATATGACCGAATCTTGTTTCCATTTTTAAAACGAGCTGGTGTCTCAGTATAGGCTTTATCAGTTACTACGAGTGGGACGACGACAACGACGATGTCCACAGAGAACCACCTCTTCGTTGGCAACTGGGACTGGTAGCTAAGCTGAGTCTGCACGGCAAGTTCATTTAATCGTTCAAAATGCCACTCGAAGTTCACTGCCAAGTACGCTCATTTATAACATCTAAGCAACTCAACAGAGATTTTTGCCCGACCCGCACCAGACTTTTGTTTCCTGTTTTAAAGTATACAGTCAACGCTACCCTAGAAATACTTCCACAACCAACCACGCTCGGACTGCCCTCGGTGTGTAGGTGTGTGTGGCCCTCGGGATTATACCTTAGGCAATTAGTTCGAAAGGCAAGACATTTTTGACGTGCAACTTTCTCGGCAATGCGGTGTATTCTTTATTTTTACCAACACAACCTTGTGAAATGGCCGCAGCGTGAAATGGCCAAGAAATAGATCCCCGGGATATAAATCTATCACCATGAACAAGGGGAAGCCAGGAACGTTTGTGTTCTGACTACCCAGGCCACACCGCTACATAGTCAACGCTACCCTGCTTCCTTCTGACTTTCGCTTGCTAGACCTACGCTGCTTCATTCAGCGATGGCTGACTTGGAGTCTCTCTAAATAACGCTGTCGGTCGCTCCCCTAATCATAATGAGTGGGCTTTCTCTATCAGGTATGACTTGCCTCTTCGAAAGCGAAGATTCATTTTTTAAGACAACCTTTCCAGCGACCCTAGTTACTTTTTGTACTAATTCCATAGTCCACTGAAACTACTGCAATTACTTTAATGTTGGAAGAAGGCTTATGCAAGAAACAATTACTTTAATGTTGGAAGAAGGCTTATGCGATTGATTTTTGTACACTTCCTAATGTGAAACCAAATGTGTATAATTTCTGCGGAATGTCAGTATGCGCTATCGCAAATCCAGAACAGCATGTAGAAGAGTTAGCGTGGCTGGAAGCTAGTTTTGAAATGAAAGTGAAATTTTGTGGCACAAAACTGCACCGACGGTCCAGCTTTTAACGCAAGTGAATGAAAAGAGCAAAACACAAGGGTAAAATGACAAGGATCTCATCGCCAAATTTGTTCAATCAGATCGGTTACACCTACAGATACCTGGCAATGCAAATCTGCGTTGTGTGTATACTATTGAGAAATTGCATGTCACATATTGCAATTGACTGTGGCTATCACTAAACCGAACTTGTTGATATTTCAACGAGTTATGTATGAATGCCCGTAATGGATGTACACATTGGCAATTGTATTTGTGAAGTTGTACGCAAAGTATTTAACAGAAATACACTTGTCATAAAAGAAAATATTGCATCTATAGTGCAACTACATAATAAGTGTCCGTGGTTGAGTAATAATAAGGCCCGCAATGGTCTAAGGGCCATGGTCCTCCTTGGTTTAAGAGCAAGTCCCTAGTACGGGATGCCACGATATCATAATATAGTGGCTCCGTCATACTTGAGGCACTCTGACTTGAAGAGAAGATACCACTTTGTGCCCGTCGCCATGGAAACAATGAGCCCAATTAGCAAGAGCACAAGTATCCTCCTCAAAGACCTAGGGCGAGTTTCTGAGTCAGCAACTGTCGCTCGCTGTGTGTAGGTGAAACGCCGCCGCTATAATCAGCTCTATGGATTGAAGAATGGGGGTGAGCCTAGGTGTTTATTTTAGGCGTACACGTTTGGGTCCCACAAATTTAGGGAAATACTGAACAAATGAATAATGAATAATATTAGTAGTAATAATGATAATATCCTGATATTATGAATTATGTTAGCCCCGAGAGATCAGTGGAAACCTTATTCCTTTGTTGTGTTTCAAAAACTCGGTTTACTTTCAGTCCAGTAATTATGCGTAGGTTTGTTTGTGTGTTTTATGCTTATGGTGGCCTGTCTGTATGCAAGTTCGTTGTCGGAATCGCGTGGATGAGCCTAGGCGGGTACACGTTTGGGTCCCACAATTGTAGGGAAATAATAATATGCTAAAATAATTATACCCCTGTAAAACCTCCAATAGAAAATGGAAAATAAATCCTAAATATATCATATCTTGCAGTGCGATATTACTTAGCTACTGGTTGTGCTGGATGTTGTAATCAAATTAAATCAGTTGTTTTATTCGCATGCTCTTTTCAGGCATCTGTCACAATATATGTCAAGGATATCGTGGTTTTTCCACATCATTTTGTATTCCCCATCTGCATCAGCCAAATTTCGTTAAATTTAGCCGTGCTGGACTCCGAAGACATTGGCTAACGTTGGTCGATTCTCACCGAATCTTTTCGCTTTACGAACTATTTCTCACCACTAATCTTCATCGAAATCTCGCCGAGAACTCTCTCACGATCCAATCTTTACGTAATTAATTACGTAAAAATACAGAATTGACTTACTATGGGAGCATCTGACCGTGAGAAACCTAAAGTTTTCGGGCTGACCCTCAGCCAAGATTTAACGTCCACGGAACTGTTTTTCACATTGCTTCATAGACGGACCCCCACAAATACAAATGTGCAACGGTCGGGCTCGAACCCGCGCACCCGCTATGTGTCTCCTCCCGTTGCGAGGCGCAGACTTAAGCCACCACGCCATCGGGCTTGACGACCGTGAGAAACCTGTATCAACTAAACCAAGTAAAAGCAGTCTTTCCAAACGGACCCCTCTAGGACTTCACACGTCAACTCGCAACCGACTCGTTTACTTACTCGCGGATTGTCCGCTCCTCACGGCGAAAGATTTGAGGCGTCGCCTTAACCTCCCCCGCACGGCGGTTTTTGTCGAATGCATTGGAAGATGGGAAGTAAAGATGGCCGAACTCTATCCGGAACATTTTAACACCGGCGCAATGAGAAGCGGAGTGGAAAGGACCGGGCCGTACTAACAGACGTGTGATAACATGATACGCTGCACATGGCTGCCACCACACCCTATGTAGACGCTCTGAGTATCATGATGAGTATGACAACTGTGTTTTTAACCGCTACGGGGGAGTCTGCACTAGATATTGTAACGAAGTTACTGTGTACGCATCATAGCGCAATTCAAATAAGTTCTAACCGACCACGTCCAACGGCTACAACGTCCGCGCCAGAATCTCAACGTACACAACGTTCACCGAATGATGCATGTCTCAACCGAACAACTGGTTGAGACATGTCGTCTCAACCAGCCAGCCGAGAACAGCCACAGCCTTTCGCGCCGAAACCCCAACGTCCTCCGCCGTCCAAACGATCATCGGCCGACATCGGGAGAGGGTCGACCTATGATCGGCAGTCCAAGTCAAACAGTCACTTAACCTGTATTCCTATACGAAACAAACACAAACTGCTGTACATTTCGACCGATTGGAGAGCGGGTTCTGACACCTTTTGGGATGTCAGCACGCCGCGGTGCCCCGTGAACCAATAAATAGACTGAGCAGCATAGCTTAAAAACCATCCGTTGCTCGGCCGTGCTTTGCATTAGACCGTATGCTGCGTGTCGTCATTCATCGTTCCTGAGTCCCTCGGGCTGCAGTACCCGTCCGGATGAGTCTACATCCCCAAGCTGACTTAGCGTAACACAACAACGTTACAATATCATGCTGCAGAATGCCCCTTTGTGCAATCATTGAATGAATTAGCCCGCTTTTGAAGGCATTGTTATGTTGTTGTTATATTACTCTATCCATTTACCCATTGCATCTGTTATATGTCGTTGATATGCTACTCAACATGAATGAACCTTTATGGTGAATTAATTAATTATATAAGCATTTAAGTACACGTTCCCTTACGGACGGATATATATATATATATATATATATATCCTTTATATATACTTATATATACTTAGTTACTGTAAAGAATCAACTAAAGTAGTCCTCAAGTAAACTTTCCTGTTGGCAAGTGAATTGAATTTCCGCATGTTCGAACACGTTTATTGCCAGTAAAATGCTGAATAAGTGGAATGCGCATGGACCCGCGTCGTATCGCACAAAGCTGGTGGCAGTTGAGACCGGAGAACATTTACTGGAAGCCGTTGCTGTAGCATTTGAACGGCAGAGAAAGAGAGAGCGAAGTCGGAATTCTCAATGTGCTCCGCGCGCCAAAGAAGGTTCACATCGTGATGAAAGGGTGAGCTGCTGCAATGGCTCGTTTGAACCCCAATGGACCGGTCTATTCATCGCGAACGAGTGAAAACAATCCCTGCAACGCCCTTCTTTGCCGTTATATCATTATATAAGGAAGGACAGAATGTCACAACAACAACAACCACATCATCCTCGTCATGTGTCACACAAGCCGCAGCAACAACACAGCCTGCTCTCTATAGCAGGTAATACTACTATTGAAATAAAAAAATAATTAAACAATAAACACGAAACTAACTGATTATAGTTAGTTACACGCTTCTCCAATCAATTCAACACAACTGCAAGACTTAATGACTAATAAAAGATAGAGTAACAATAACATTAGTTGCAGTATCGGTCAAACGAAGAACCACACCAAGACCAGGCGTTTCGTTACTACTATTATTATTATTATTATTATTATTATTATTATTATTATGTTAAGACATTTTTTTGTTTTCATAATGAATTCTCGTGTTTATCATCTTTGCAACATCTACAATCGTCCCAGCTGACCGTCCGATATCTTTTATATACGTCGCAATAGTGCGATAAGCACAATGGCATGCGGTTGTTCACCTCAAACCTCTTGGCCCCTGCTGAAATTTGCTGGTCGAGGTGAAGTTGGTGCGCGGAAGGGGTGGTCATCTCGGAGTCGGGTCGATTGCCGCCGCCGGATAGATGCTTTGTAGTTCGAATTAAATCTGGCTGTCATCTTTATGCATGGGAACAACCGAGTCAGTCGTCGGTGGTGAAGGCAGAACAGCATGTACTTAAATGATACAAACAATCTGTCAGTTTGAGACTGTCGCGCCTAAACGGGCGAGCTTCGGCGACAGTGTGTTAGGTCTCACGTCGGCCGTTTTGGCGGGAAACGGGTGAATGCCGCTAATCAAACGGTTCGCGCTGGCCTGTGCGCCTCGCCGCCTCGCGATGTTTGAATCTTCGAATCGAGTGCGTAAATGATGTGAGGATTGGGGTGCATTAGCGGCGCACGTTGTTTCGAGTCTCGAGGTTGTTCCTTGCCGCCGCATGCTCAGTTTGTGCAGTTGTTGTCTATTGGACGTTCTGGATATTTACCTGGATAGTACCACCACCAGTTCAGCACACAATCAAGAGTCAACTTGTCGCCAAACGACATGTCCGCGTACTGTCTCGTACGGTGAAACGCTCTTCGAAAAAGTAAGGTTTTGTTTAGGTTTTGCTGGAAGTTCGTCTCGACAGCGGGAGAAACTGCGTCGCTGTGTTCGGTGTCGGACGAAGGATGGACTCGGAGGAAAAGCGGGTTAGTTTGACCGCAGTCGAATGCGAGTGCGTGAGCGTGTGGTTGCCATAAATTTACCCGTTATACAGGAGACCATCGAGTGCTCGTTGAGTGCACTGTCCTGCACGTTTTCTCTTTGACGCGTCTAGGCGCGATTTTCGATCTGATTCTCTAAAGTTCAGCATCAACTATTTTTTTTTTAATATAATAAACCTTTATAAAAAAAATAACGTAATTGCGCTTTATAGCTACTCTTCAAACACATAGTATCAACAGAAACAGCTCTAAACTAGTATCAACATAATATCAAATCTTATCAACCCATCTCAACTCGAGTACTCTCCCCTTGAGAAGTTACTGCTTAGAACGCGGGGTTAAACGTATATATATATATATATATATATATATATATATATATATATATATATATATATATATATATATATATATATATATATATATATATATATATATATACATATATTGGAAATCGTGTAATTAATGTGCATTAAGGGTAGTCATTTATTTTATAAGTAATATCAGTTATGCTTTAAGAGAGCACATACGTTATTGGAGCAAAGTTGAAAGCTTTTCTCGACGTCGCACAGGTCCATTAGTGTGTAAGACTTTCTATGTTTTCTTGAAAGGAGCCGAAGGGATTGAGTACGATTGAAACTGATTCCTCTTTCTCTGAAACAACCGTGGTTAGACGATCATGAAAATGAAATATATGTTTGCGCACGATTAATTAGTCTAATGCATAAGCATACACCGTAAACTGATGTTTACCATTGGGTGGTACAGTTTAGAATAACAATTGAATAAAGACACAAATAGGTTCAAAGTGTTATAGAATCATATTTGCAGCATTGCATATAACCCCACTAGTATTATACTATAACAAAAACGACGTACACAAAAGAGCGCAAAAATCCGAATACATTACATTAAAATCGCTAACAAGAGCAACAAGGTGCCAATGAAATGCGTATGATACTTTTACCCGGGTCGGCTTAACCTCGGCTGGCAACGCCTTTTCAGTGTGCAGTAAGTAACCTGTAGAGTCTTGGAATTGTATCACAAACAACTCTCAAGATGGTGGTGACGTCGTTAGAGCATCCGGATAGCTAGAAGCCTTAGCAGCATTATACACACTCCAATATTCAAAATATATATATATATATATATATATATATATATGTAGTGCATACTCGAAGATAGGTAAGATACTGTATATATATATATTTTTTTTTTTAGAGCTTGTACTTTGTGCATTTCATTTTGTGTATATATATGGGCTTAGGACTACAATCGAATCTAGAAATATCCAACTTATCTGCTGATACCGTAGATATATATATATATATATATATATATATTTAGATATATATATATATATATATATATATATATTATATATATATATATATATATATATACTATTATATATATATATAGTATATATATAAATATATATATATATTATATATGTTACAAGCTTATTTCACCAGAAATTGGTAGACATAGTTAGTTATTGTCCTCAGTTCAAAGAACACGATACATCAGGAGAGAGAAGATAGCACAGTGCGTTTGTGGCCACCTAATAGAAGTGTTAAAGGAGTAATTTGATTAAAATTATTTCGTCCATCGAATGGTTGTGGTATTTTAAATCTATACTTCATAGAATTCAAATGCACATTTCAATTCGCAAGTTCTTCTAGGCCCAAACAACGCAACTCAATTCAGCGTGATATCAACTCACTCCTGTGCCGCATTGTTACAATGCTTTCTCAACGTTAATATAAGCACTAAACTCACGACTTACAGCATAATTTCTATATTATGTGCACTTACGCTCGTCAATTGCGTAGAAAGTTCAGAAACATTATTTGACGATGACGCTCGTGACAGGCTCTATAGTAGAATAGCGAGCGATTCCTTTAATTGAATGCGTCCGCCTGTCTGAACGGAACGCTGGCTCCGTATAGTGCTCGCTGATTTCGCTTCCGTCTTCAATACTTTTTGGGTTAGCGTAGCGTTGTCTGCATAGTTCAGCGATTACAGCGTTGCATGAGCGTTCCTAAGTATCCCAACACAAGTTTCATAACTAAAACACGTTTTGCAATCGATTCATGTTCTCATATCAACTGATACTTTATGTGCTGCAAGTTTCGACGGGCAAATACGTTCCTCATGTGGTTCTCATCCACACAGCTGTCTCGTCGTCGTGGTGCACAATCTTGGTAGACTTAGTAAATCATTAAAGAATTAAATACATGTGGAACTTTAAGGTTACATAGAGGACGGGTTAGATCTGGAAGATTTGAGCAGGATATATTTAAATTTTGAGCTACAACGATGTTTTGGGTGCGTTGTGAATGAACAAAATTGCGTTAACTTAAAATCTGTGTAGCAACTGTTCGGGGCACATAGTTGAACTGGGCTAATCCTGAATTAGAGAACCCGTGAGCACACACTCGCGCGGATAAATGGTTCACTCTAAAGTGCTAACATTAGAAAGCTATGTTAATAGATTGAACATACAAAATTGCACGGTTTTTAAGGAACTGTAAACTGTTTTCCTATGAACAGTGTAATTGTTTTCCTGCAGCGCCTCAGTTCTCACATAAAGCATACACTATTTAACCAGATATATTAAGTTTTCTACTATGTGTGTGTACACTCCAAACCGTAGCGACTGAGCTCTCGCTACCAGCCAACGGCATGGCAAATTGAAGTCGCGGAGTGATTTTCTGCCTTCGCGACAGCA
>QVRM01007149.1:0-26409 GCA_003439945.1 Dermanyssus gallinae | reverse complement strand
ATCATCATCATCAACAACAACATCACCCCCTAATGGGGCTGATGAGTCTGGCAAAGGTTTGCGTTTTCTGCGCGGTTTCTGGGGTGAAGCAACGCTTACTCAGACGCTCGTAGAACGTCACGCCAACGCTGACATTAGGGTGCGCCCAAGAGTCGAGGCGTGAGTCCGCTGAAGAATCCCTGCACGCCTTCGCTTCGAGCGATAACGATCACAGCACTCGTGACGGTCGGAAATCGCACACGGATCGGACTGAATCCTCGTTTTGAGCACATCGGCGGGCTGCGTCACGACCGACGGATCGCCGCAGGCCGGCTATCACAACGCACACACGAAGTTCGCGCCACGTCACTCAACTTGTCGGCGGACGACCGAAGTGCTCGTGCGACACGTCCTTCAGCTGGGTGTAGAACAGCAGATAGAGGCCCGAGTAGGGCGCGTCCCTGGCCAGCGTGGGCAGCAGGCCCGAGTACAGGCCGCGGACGCCCTCGACGGCGTAGATCGACTGCACTGCGTGCGTCATCGACCGGTACGAATAGAGGCCGCTCTCGACGCGCGTCTTGATGACGGTCGCCGGCAGGAGAGCGGCTCCCGCTAGACAGCGGGCGACGAAGCCGAGCACGAGTGCCTCGGTGCCCGTCGGCGACTCGATGCCGCTGGCCACCTTCAGGCTGTGCAGCGTGGCGAAGTAGAGGCCGACACCGGGCACGCTCCGCGCGATCGTCGCTGTGGTGCCCCGCATAGGCCGCGGACGCTCTCGTTCGCGCGATGTGCGTCATGTAGCGGAGCAGACCGCGTTTTCGGGCCAATGCGCCCTTCGTCGCCGACCCGCCTTGTTGTTCATCGGCGGCGCTTCGCAGCTGAAGCCGCGTCTTGACGAGGTCGAGCGGCTGTAGAAGCACCGACGAGAAGCTCGCGCTGATCGAGCCGGCGGCAAAGCTCTCTGGCCATCTCCATGAGGGCTGTATCCTTTCGGTAGTTGGTGGTGGTGCTGCTGCTGCTATTGCGGGTGACGAACTAGCTGGGACAATTAACGGCGGTGTGAAGCCGTCGTGCGGCGCTGGTCGTTCGTGTAGCGCGTGTACTGAAGATGATGATGATGCTGCTGGTGGTGGTGACGCTGGTTGTGGCTGTGGTGGTGGTCGTAACTGTGTCTCTGCCCGAGACTGTGCGCCCTTCTCCGCGGCATAGAGCCGTTTGGCGCCGTGGTGAGGATGATCCTAACAAAGGCGAGTCGCCGCTGCTTCTCTCCGTTCGTCGTAGGGGTGACGGCGGCGGCGGCAGCAGCAGCGTTCCACCGGTGACGCGTCTCTTCTCGACGCTCTCATCGTGACGGTGGCCTATTATCTGCATGGCGATAAGATCCCGCGCGATTAGATGTTTAGCTGGTGGTGCCGTTAGCGGGTGCGTCTTGCCCGTGTCTGGCTAGTAGCGCGGCGGCGCAATCAGCAACAGCAGGTCGCCCGCAGATGGCGACAATGACGTCTTGGCGAGCCTTAACACGCCTATCCTCGCCATCGAGACGACGGACAGTCACTACAACCCAGCAAACGATCAGAAATGGCCTCAACGTTTGAAGTGAAGGCACTAGCCATGCGTGCGCGTACCATTCAATGTTGGCAACTAGGTTGCGTGCATATGCTTATATAATATAGATATATATATATATATATTCATATGTAACATACACTCAGCTTGAGTTAAATGATTGTTGATATATATATATATATATATTATATAGTGTAGGGTATCCAAGGGGGGCTTGCTCATCTACATTCATAGTACTTGCTTGTTATGCGCATCACAACTGATTGCACGTCAGACATTGGCAAACTCCTGTTCTGCTCTTTACGCTGAACAACACCACCGACGTTGGCTACTTAGAAATGTTTGTTTTCTCTCGGCAGAGCTAGATATTCCAGGCCATCCATCGATATTGTTTTAATATACAATTGCAACTTGGTTAAAAATGCGGCGGCGCTAGTCTCTGACAGGCATCGCGAGCTGCTTGTCTGTTTTGTCAACAGTACTCTCACTGCTAATGCCAGGCCCAGTGCTAATAAACTGTGTGTGTTATAAAGAATGCGAACAATGGCACAGCTATTCCCGCGGCTATTCTGTGATTGACTCGCACAACTATGCGTCAACAGCTCGTGAGTAATTCGCTCGGATCGGTTTCTTAGAGGGGCGGACATCTTTTTTTCTTCCTTGAGTGAGACGGCATCGTCATTCGGGTGGATTTTCTACCTCATAGTCGTTAGCGACAACCACTACCGCCTTTCCTCCTCTTTTCCCCACAGTACAACTATTACTACCACTATTATTGGTATACCTACATGACGGCAAACAAAGCGCATCACGACCTAACCTCGACAGCCGTTTGAACACTCAAGGGTCTACCGTATAGGAAACAAACGCTGCAGATACAAAATTATACAAACATTCATTGCTTCACAGCTTGGAAGCCACACCCAAAGTAGCCCGTAGTCGTAAACACACAGATATAGCCACAAAGCTGCGCCCGTTTCCTATACAACTGCCTGTATCGTTGTTTTTGGACAATGAGACCCAAAGCATGTAGGACTAAGTAACAGTGCCGCTGGCCTTTTAATCTTATACGGTATCGAACAGGAAACCGAAAGGCAAAAACTGTGGCTGACATAAGACACATAAACCTAATGCCTTAAACTGTGTACAGTATAGAACAGGAAATCGAACGACAAACACGTGGCAAGCATAAGACACGATACCTAATGCCCTCGGAGCGGTTAGTCCACCACAAACGATGCTTCTATTATATATATATATATATATAATATATATATATATAGTATATGCGACCTATTCCATACCTTCATTCTCATATGTTAAGCTGCTTTCTTCCCTTAGCCCTTTACGTGGCTGGTTCCTGATTGAGGACAGATGCACATAAATATTAAGACACACCTCGAAGCCTCTGATCACCTTCTAGGTGGCAGTAAAGTAATGAAAAATAATAACATAAATGAAATAATCCAACTCAACCCGCTCTTGAGACTTTCTATTTCTCTCCTATTTGTTGCTTAATCAGCACTTAAGACACACAACAGTAAGAAGGGACATTAAAGGCTTTTACCGGTTAGAAAATCCAAGCGAGGGTGAGATTTTAATTGAGATGCGCGCTAAATTCGTATGCGGAGCTTGCTATTCGCCCCGAACTTCGCCGGCTGCAGGATAGCTCTGTCATTGCTGGCTCGCCGGAAGTCGACATCAAAACCTCAATATACCACGTCAATAGAGAACAGTAGCACGGAAACACGTTGTGGGTAGACTCGTCTTTCGGTACTTTGAATTTTGAGTCACTGAGATTGCGCCTCTGCATAATGAGTAAGCTGTGCTCACTGAGACGTATTCGCGTCAATGTCACGAAGCTGGTTGAATTCGACACAATTCGTTCTAAGCTGTTTCTGTTGTTGACCACAAGAACAACAGCAATTAGCGACGCTGTCAGTATCCTCATCTATAGAGGGGAGAGAGACCGATTACGCCGTTGAAAGCAGGTCTCGTAGACTTAAAGGCCAATATCCCTACTAACGCTTCGAGTAGACTGAAAAATAACACAAAATACAAAAAACAACATGACTGCAATGACAACCGCAGACGTTTGGACAACAGCAACAGTAGCAGTACAACAGACAACAGTAATAAAGAACAACAACGACAGGCAACAGTGACGAAAAACAAAGCGTTAAAGAAACTATCCACTCCCTGGCTTTTCCCGTCGAGAGCCATCATCTCGACTAGATATAAATTCGATTTTTAAAACGAGAGCGAATGCAGGAGAATGGCAATTGCAAAGAAGCTGAACCAGCCAGGCGTAGATACGATGGACAGTCGTCGACTGGCACTAAGGCCTGTGCCATCTCCAAGCTAGCGTGCCATGTCGCCACTTGACCGTAAACAAATAAATAGACAAACAAGCAGAGACAACGTCTAGGTACGCATCCAGTACCATTCCAAGCTACTAATAATTAAGCTACTAATAAATGTATTGCTAGGAGCGCTAATATAAATTATTATTATTGTTGTTATGATTATTAATTTAAGAGCAACAGCCGACCAGCTGACCACCGAGTCGAGGTTGATGGCAAAAATGATACCTCGACTGTTGTTGCTGATGAGCCGTGCTAGTATAATTACTGGTAGCGCTGCTATTGTATTGCTAAGGGCGTTAATAAATGATGATATGATGATGATGATTATTATTTGTATTATTACGGCAGCAACAGCATACCGGAGTTAATCCAGGTTGATGTTAAAAATATACCTTGATTGTTTGTTGTTGATGATGGTCAGATGAATCAGCGGTATATATATATATATATATATATATATATATATAAAGGAAGAGAGCAAGCGGAATGCCGAACCACTGTGCCACTGAATCTACTTACAGTGCCTCCTCATGCAGATAGTTAGCAAGCCAACCAGCTAGTTAGGCAGACTGGACAACTGACCACACAGCCGTACGTCTACCATTTTGTTCTATATATTTTTATCATTGTTACGTTCCCCCCCCCCCCCCCCCCATCTCATCTTACAATTAGTGTACTATTATTACTGCATACTTCTACCCCTGGCCATGGCGGCGGGCTGCGGTCATTGTGGGCCTCCCCACGATACAGGCGGTTGAGGTAGGGGCAAAGGGCGCTTCCTCATGCTCAACCCAGTGGCTCGTGTCGTGGTTCTTGTTACCCCTGAACGGGTCGCTTTCGTCGACGAGGTTACTCGAGGTCTGATCCAGCTGTTCGAGTTCGAGGCTAGTCTGTGTGTGCGTGTGAATTTGGTAGCTTGCTTTCGTTCTGAATCTCTGTGCCCAACGGGTCTACAACGACAATAACAACAACAGCAACAGCACCAGCATGTATTGATCAAACCCAAATAACGTAACGACGAATTTCGCATTTTCAGCCTCCATCGGCTACGAGCCGCAGCCCATTCAAATAGGAGATAGGCGAACAACAACAGCGACAACAACGACGACAACAACAGGCAGCGCTCTTTTTCCTTTCTCCCGGCCTCCCTCTTTTCCCCTTGTTTGCTACCCGCTTTCGTGAGATCGTTTATCACTCAATTGATCACTTATCTATATAGCACTCTATCTATTCTATCTGTCAGGAAGTGATCTATTTCGTTCCTCTCTTAAATCTATCTAGCAATCATCCAGTACATTTTCCCCGGGCCGAGACACCACCGCTGCTCTTAGTGGAATCACTCTTATCATATCATCGTCATCGTCACCATCATCTCTGGGTTACTTCTCTTGTCTTATCTACCGACTGTGTCGATCCTAAACTCTCGGTCGCTAAGATTGCCGCATTCCGCGCGCTCTGCTGGCCTTTGCTCCCTAACTCCCTGCCCTTCCCTTTCCCCACCTCCCACACACGGCGTCGACAATATCGCGACTGCCCCCCTGCCTTAGGAGGGGGCACCAGATTCGTTGCAGAATAGTATACGACTTTATTTAACCCGCAACCAAATAGAATGTCGCATCGGCTGACTGGCCTGCGCCTTATGGCTGAGTAGCAACATACTATTACTAAGCGCAGCGCACACTAGCATTGATAATGAAGACGATATGACAGAGAAAACATCGCTGATGCCGCCTCCAACGTGTCTACGAAAATCGCGCAGTGTCTTAGCGTCACGTGTAAGAGTACCCCTATCTAAGCAAGACCGTCCCGTACATGAAACAGGCGACACGCCAAAATAAAGGGCTGTTGCGAGCCGAATATTGTCAACCGCAGCATGGCAGCAGTGCATGAGCGCTAGGGGCGTCACCTGCGTAGACCAACAATAGAACGGATGGTATCATGCATCTCTCTGCATGATCTCCCACGCCCCGAAGATGTGTTAGGACCGGGCCACCATATAAGGGCAGTGAGTTGCACGCCTGTCAGCTAGTAGGACAAAAGCAAACGCAAATCGGCAAATAGGTAATCAAATCGAAGCGGATTAGGCAAAAAGAAAATAACGAAAATATTGGCCAATTTTGGGCAGCAAAAAACACTGAATCAAAGGCCCAGCGCGCTAATCACATCACGGCAAGTCTCTTCTCGTATCCAACATATCTATACATTTCTATATCAACCTCGATATCTTTTCCCCTTCGCCCTCTATTTTTCTACGGATAGCAATGTCCCCATGCTGTCTGAACGTCGTACGCATTTCGTACGTGTCAGCCACTCAGTCAATTGTGTTGTGGCTCAATGGTGTGGCCATTCGTGACTATCGAGGTCGATCAATGCCAATCGTTGCCCTCAAAACGGAATGCCCGCACCGCCGCTTGGGTCGTTGTTGTAGACGTGGTAGCTTCGCGATCGACGTTAACAACCGAACCGACCACCATAACAACGAAAACACAACAACAACAGCAGCAGATGAAACGTGGTAACGCAAAAAAAGGAGACTGTAAGGAAAACGCGTATGGTGGAGCACAAGTCGAGGACACGGGGAACATGACCATGATCGAGGTGAGGTGATGATGGTCATGGCGATCGCCCAGTGAGTGACCCAACTGAGTGATGGTTATTTCAATCAATGGTGGGCATATCTATATATATATATATATTATATATATATATATATATATATATATATATATATATATATAATAGCACATATTCCCACTCACGTATGTGAGCCGACACTCACTCAGATTGCCCTTACAACCACATTCCTACGTACCCTGTTTCTCTCTCTCTCACACACTCGTATACTTAAGAATGCAGATGATATCGGTTCATCAGGCCATCCACTCTATCTATGCGTCCATCATGCAGGCACCCGTTTATGGAGGCGATACAGGCGACATCAATACAACGTCTCGTGGACGGGTCCATAATACGTCGATGAGTCGTGCCGTTACAATAACAGCAACAACAACAATGCCAGCAAAACAACACAACAATGCCAGCAAAAACAACAACAACAGCAACAACAATGACAACTACAACAACGATAAAAAAAAACAAGGACACTAACAGACAACTCGGCAGACACGAGATGGCAGTCGTTACACACAATAGCAGCAGCGACACTCTCGGCCCGAAACAATCCTGTCTGTCACGCTTCGAAGCCAGCCAATCAACGATAGTAGAGCCCGGAATAGGAATAGAGAGAGATATAGAAGGAGGCATAAACCATCAAACCATCGAACGAACGCGGCAATCCTCGTATTAGCAATGACGACGCTTTCAGTTTCATGTTGCCGATGACACACTGTATGAACGTACACTCCAAACCAGACTACAATTTGTATGAGTACGCATTATTGCGTTTTAGCAATACTAAAACGTTGTCCACGTACACTCGACATACAGCCTGCCCCGACATTTCGGTTTGATAAGTTTTTGGCGTACAGTTAGAACATGCTGGCTGGCAATGCTGGTAAAGTGTAGCTGGCGCTAACCTCGGTGAGCAACTTAATCTTATTGCCTTATTGGTGTACAACAGAAGCTGATATAACGGTGGCGTCCCTCCCGTGTGAATGATGATATTCGGCCAATACTGGACTCTATTTGGTACTCATAACAGTAGTTTATTATTATTATTATTATTATTATTATTATTATTATTCATGGTATCGCTCCTTTTGTCGAAGATTTCAAAAGCATCTCAAAACTAAATAAAACGTTACGTTGCCAATGTTGTAAAGAGTACTCAGCTGGTAGTTGAAAGGTTGCCCTCTTTGACGCTTGCTAAACCACTGGCAAAAGTTCGACGTTCGAGTTGTCCTTCGAGCTTGGCCCTTTTGCAGGGCGACTAAAACTCATCACTAACTGATGCGACATAAACCGTCAAGATCGTTCATCTGTAGCCTATCCGAGGTTTTCAAACAAATGATATTGTCTACACGACGAAGCACCTCAGCTAGATTCCCGCCAATATGCCAATGATTAGTCTCCGGTTTGTATATGCTTCTTATTTTCCCGAATTCCATCCTCTCAAAGCTTGCGGCAGCAGGTATAGGGCAAGTATCGGGCAATCACCTATGCAGAGGGTACTGAGGGGCCATGTTGCCGTGTACCATCGATACATGTCGTCTGTGTACCCACGCATACGAAAGTCGTTTGCTCGCTCAGGTAGAAAATACTATTGAGATCTTTTATTGATTTGTGCAAATTAAGCAAATATCAAGAAGTGCAAATCGTGCTTTGCCGTAACTCCACTGCAAAGCGTAATTCAGGTACAAGATGCAACTCGGTACAAGCGTCGTCAAATACTGGGTGCCTCGTAGTGGTAGTAGACAGGAAGTCAACGCCAAAGATGGTTAAAATTCCTCTAAAAGGCTGGCTACGGAATACAAAGTCTTTTACCAATTGTTTGTTATACAATATATATATATATATATATATATATATATATATAATATATATATATATATATATATATATATATATATATTCGTTTTTTTGTGGAAAAGGTTGAATGCTTTTACGCACAGTTGCTATGAGTATGGGGTGTTCCCCTTCTCGAGCAGTGTGGGACTCGACCCTAGCGGTTGGATGTTGGTCCGCCAAGACCCACTAAACACACCTCCCCATTAAGCTTCACTCTCTATTTGCCCAGATATCCATAAAACAGTACTATAGAGCATTAGGAGAAGTGTATATATATATATATATATATATAGGTAATTAGCAAAACGACGCTAGAATTAGTTGGGCTACGTACGTCGAATTCAAAGAAATGAATATTTTGTGAAAAATCTACACACATTTCTGCATATAGAACAAATAGTAGTGGCCACTACTGGCAATTTCTTATGATGGTTACACATATCCAGCGATCTACTAAAATCATACCTACGAGTTTATTTTGTCTAGGATTTCTCATATCCAATACGAATGTGCCTCGCATGAGAATCGCACAGCTGCGGCTTCGAAGAACAAAAAGAAGAAAATGCGCCCATAGTATATAAAGCCCAACGTCACTTTCAAGTAGGAGACTCGAGAGCATCCGAATTCTTGCATCAGAGGGTGTCGCTCGACATTCAACGACGAAACGCAGCATCTGTTCGGGGCACGCCGTTGAACTGGGCTAACCCTGGGTTAGAGAACTCGTGATCACACGTTTCCGGCGGAGTCCACTCCGTAGTGCTAACATAGCAAAGTTAGTGAATAAATGCCACCGTTTAGTAATACATAAAAAGATAGATATCATGTTATGTCGCGCAATAACACTCATTTGCAACAGCTCCCGCAAATCCGATAATCTAGAGGCCAAGAGCCCGAGACGAAGTTTGTTCACGACAACATCCAACGGGGAGGTTAATCGTACAGAAGTCATGACTGTCATCTACTCGGCGTGTCGCTCACCGGTTCGATCCCTGCTGTTTGTTGCTGGTCGAGTTTTCTTTGAGCGACTGAGCTCGTTGATAATAACGGATAATAAACCATCGACCACTGACCGAGAGCGAAATCGGCGACCACGCTACTGCCGCCGCGCAGAGACACTGTTGAGAAAACAATAGATATCTCAACACCATACCGTCCGCTTATTGCTGCCGCTCTAAGCGTCCCTGATATCTAGAATTGAAAACATACATTTTCTAAGGAGGTTGTTTTTAATTCTAGACCATCCTCTGTCCCCTACGGGCTTGGAACTCACCACCGTGTGGAATACCTTTAATGAACCGAGGGCCGGACATGTTGAGATATTTAGGGTTTTCCCAACAGACCTTGTGGCAGCATCGCCGCTAACTCTCAACGGTATGGTTTATTATCTATTCTCAATGAGCATCACTCAAAGAAAACTGCTCGGACTGCGACAGGTGTACCGTCTAGGTATACATGCCAAGCAAATAATAAATCACTCACCCGCTCGATCAATAACTACAATCAACAATACAATTCTTCATAGTAAACCAGTAATAATGAATTATAATACTAATAATTAACTTCCGGGCAAACGATTCGAACAACTGCGGTTGCAGCTCTGGATAATAACCGCGATAGCCTTCGTACTAATTCGCATAAAAAAGCAACAACAGCAATAGCAACAAACTCATCGATGACAAAAACGTCAACAACAAAAAAACGAAGAAAAAACAACCAGACTAAATAATCCCAAAAGCAGCCAACAGAGTCGCAGTATCGAAAATAATAACCGACCAAAATACGAACGGACACGCGCATAGAAAGGTGTCTAACGGAACGCCAAAATGCTATACAACCACAACCACAACAACAACAACAGATACAATCCTTCCAGCTGAGAATGACACTTGAGTCAAAAGAACTGTGCGGCAGCCGGTCCCGCGAGTTATCTCTTAACCTCGTAGACAACAATCAGAAACCGAGCACTACCAACAAACAACGCTCGCGAGACGACGACGACATCAACAACGGTAGAAACAACAACAATGGTAGCAACAACAACAACAACAACCAATGGCAGCAATAACAACAACATTAGCAACAACAATGGTAGCAATAACAATAACAACGGTAGCAATACGGTAGCAGCAACAGCAACAACGGTAGTAACAACAACAACAATCAAATAATGGTGAGTGATGATCAACGACGTGGATAAATAATTATTGTTCATATCAGGAGTTGCCGCCGGTTCATGATTGAATTGGTCGTCGTCGGCACCGTCATTGCTCTCTTCATAGCGATACTATCTTGTTAGGGGTTAGAAATATCACCATCGTTGTCGTCGCTATCATCCACTTAACTAACCACAACCACTTGTTGTTGCTCCTTCTAGCTCTAGTTGATACCGACACGACAACAGCCTAATCACAAATACTTGAGACTAGCTATCTACAACGTCGTGGTCGTCGTCATCATACTTGACCCTTGCTCAACAGCAACGACGACAACAATAACAACAACAACAACAATAACGAGGACAATCAGGACAGAAGACACAACAACAACAGCAATAGCAACAGCAGCAACAACAACTACAGCAACAACAGCAATGATAATCACAGTAACATATACACAGTGACGATGGCAACAACAATTGCATCAACTACATCGACAGCTATAACAGCAGCACGAACAACAACAATAGCAACAACAAGTACTACTGCAGCAACAAAAAAACGCCAATACGCGATTAGAACAACACGCCTTCGTCGCCCCATTCACAAATTACAGCGGCAGGCAGATGTCCAAGATTATCGAGCCTATGATTCTCACAATGAATGAGAGCCAAATATGAGCGATGTAAGTCAATTAAACAATGCTAGTATTATTCCTACTACTACTACTACTACTACTACTGACACTTTCGGGCGGACCCTCAGTCAAGATTTAACAGCGTCCACGGAACTGTTTTCCACATTGCTTCATAGACGAACCCCCATAAATACAAATGTGGGGCAACGGTGGGGGCTTCGAACCCGCGCACCTATCTAGTGTCTCCTCCGGTTGCGAGGCGAAGACTCAATCCACCACGCCACCGGGCTCGACACTATTACTACTACGGCTGATGCTGTTACTACTACTACTAACTACTACGACTGCCCTCCGTTATCACATCTAGATATTAAAGCACTTTTATGTGTGTGCTGGGAGAAGGCAAGATGGGACTAAGCCTAGCTTTGGCGGGCCTTATTGCTCGCCGCCTAGGTCTTTGTCTGGAGTAGGATGTCAAAGGATTTCAAACGCGGCGGTGGCGGATTCCATCGCCATCGTCGTGTTTCTCATTATTATAGGTAATTATTAGGGGATCTATAAAAGTGTACGCGAACCCGTTCAGCCTAATAACACTTTCGAAATGTGCATGCGTGGTGTGTGTGTGCTGGGGTGTTCTCCGACTGATTTGTCGTCACAGTGAACACGCATAGGGCCGCCGGGCGCCATTCCGATCCTGACGAAGTAGAACTAGGATTAGATCGGTCAGCCGGACCTGTCAGAGCCTATGTGAGTAGTGTAAGAAAAGGGAATCGGGAAAGGTCGGAGGTGAGAAAGTTTCGCCTCCGGCATCCCCGAGTTCGCTCAGCGTCGTATGTGGGCACAAGATAGAAAGAGAGGGGCACCGGCGTCTGGAGCAGCCTCTCTTGTATCGCCGGCCGCGTCATGGTGCTCTTGGGCTAGTCATCCTCGTTGCCTTTTGGGACGCCTACCACAGGCACTCCTTCGCCTTCAGATCCCCTAAACTACTATTACCACTAACTACTATGTGAGGCCAAACAAAATATTCTTTATAATAGTAGAGACTATTAAGGTATCAATCACATCGACATGATATTTGCGTTTTCGTGCCTACGAAATCCAGGGTAAGTGCAGAGTCGAGATGCTGGAGCTGACTCGGCAGCTCCAGTTTATCGACTAGGTCAACTAGAATATAGGTCGGGTATTAATTTAACGCCTTTAAACTTCTTTCTCTGGGTTTTGTTTTAAGGAACTGTGTCCGCAAACCTACGACTACCGAAGTTCTGAAGGAGATCACCGAGATCAAGCCACAGCTATGCCAAACCAAATATTGACAAATTTGTTCAAAGCACCCAAACGTGCCAGTAGAGCCGAGGAGTGCAATCTCGTTGTCGTATACGCGATTCCACATGTCCACAAAATGCATAAATCATAAAGAAGACATGACTAGGAGCGACAAGGCTGACAGACCTCCAGCCGCGGTTTAAAACTTAGCTGCTTAGCTCGCTTAACCGGCCTTTTCTCCCTCTCTCAAAAAATATATGTCTAAATGGTCCACCGTCCTTACTGCATACACTCTTGAAGCTCACATGAACGCAGTTCTTAAGCTTTCCCTCTCTCTCTAGAGCTCTATCGCTCTCGCCCCTTAATATATATATCGGCACACATTAAAATGTTTCCTACTCACTACAACATGTACCCTAGATAGTACGCAAACAAAGTTTAAGTGAGTGCTCATCCATTTCAGTTTATGTGCAATGTGTATTCCTTTTTATTTTTCCTCCCTCAGTTATAAGATATATAGATATAAACGCTCAGAAAGGGAGAGAGGCCGAGGCGAAGAAAGAAGAGTAAAAGAAAGTAACGCAAATTTTCCACACGTCATCACCAACTTTCGACGTATCATCAATCGAACACACCGAAAGACGCATCGATCCACGGCTGGCGCGAACAGGTGTGACCTGTTCGCATGCACACATTTCACATGCACGTCAGCATCACTTACGCACGCAGCAGCATTAACGGTCGGTGCAGTGAAAGGTACCAGCAAAAGAGACAACTTGAACTACGTACGGCCTATGACACTCTAGTAGACGAAACGGCACCCGCCGGCCGCCGGTAAGCGCGTGCCGCCGGTAAGCGTGTTAACCGCGCACCCGTGCACGCCCAGCCAAACAGAGCAAAACAACAACATCCGACGCTTACGTCGAACGCGCTCACACAGATAGTCACTCGCACAGACACTCACACAGAGGACGATGCAGACGATACTCAGAAACACCAACCACTTCGAGACTAAGATTCGAAGAGTCTAAGGTTCGACTAATCGCTTCCGGCGATTTTAACTGGGCCGGCGGGCAGATGCAGGGGCGGCGAACGTGGTACACGTTGTTGTTGCTGCTGTTGTTGTTGTTGCTGCTGTTGCTGCTGTCGTTAATGTTTTTGTTGTGGTTATCGTTATTGTTGTTGTAATTGTTGTTGCTGTTTACTGTGTCCGGCTGCTGCTTGCTGCTGCAGCTGCTTTTGGCGCCGGAACCCCGATAGGCATCAGTACGAGCATTACAACTCGCAAGACGATCTACGTCTGGTCATTCAGCCTACGGAGGATGGAACGAATCCGGAACAGCAACAGCAGCAACAATAATGATGATACAGCCGCAGCAGTAGCGATCGCTCACTCAATCGTCGTCGTCGTCGTCATTTTCTCTGGACCTGTTTAATTCAGATTCTCGTAGTCGTGCGACACGTTCGGAGGATGACGGTCAGTGACCGCTCTGCGGTGCCACGCCTCGCTAACTATACTATATCTATCTATCTACACGAGTTACGAAGCGTAAAGCCGCAGCGGCATGAGAAGTCGCAACAACAACAACAACATTAACAGCAACAACACCATTGACAACAGCATCAACAGCAACAATCACAACGACAACGAGGACAACAGCCCTCCGTTAGCACTTCTAGAACGCAAACATCAGCTACGTAACAACGAGAAAAACATAAAAAAACAACAACATCACGAAAACAAACAACAACAAACAGCACCTTGTTACTTCTACTAGAGCAATAATACCAGCGCGCTAAGAACAACAACGATGATGACAATACCAATACCAACAACAATTACAGCAGCAACAACAACAACATCAATAGCACCAAGAACAGCAACAGTAACAACAACACCCACCATGCTAAGCCATGCTACCACCGAAGCAACCTGTATATCCGCGCGCGCCCCAACCACTGAGCGCTAACTAATCCATCTATGTGCACACACACCACCCATCACGAGCTGCCACATAGACAGGCAGGCAGACTACTTCTATCTAGAAACATGACAGTGAAGTTGATACTGTCATTGACTAGATCGGTGCTGATGACGTATGATGAGGATGAGGATGATGATGAGGATCAACCGCTCAACAGCCAACCCAACAAGAAAATTGCGGTCGCGCACGTTTTTTTCCTTGTTTTTCCTCTTTCCTTGCCGCTAATGAGCCTCCGCCCTCAATTTCGATCAATCTCGATCTTTGTCATCTTCTTCCCCCGGTCCTCTCTCTCTCCCTATATATGTATAACTATATATATAATATATATATATATATATATATACATACATATAATGCGGTTCAAACGTATGAACGCCATTCGCGTCATCCCTCTGCGTGGGCCTCCACCGTCATTATTATGACAATCATTGTCACTATCGGCATCTCATGGTTCTCACCAATCCCTATTGGAGTCATCTACGCCGCGAACATTTATTGAGGCCTTATTACTGTCGATTAATAAGTGAAAGCCGACGGCAATGGTCGACCGCATGACATAACCACTTGCTACTGCCGATGATCGCATTGTTGCTGCCGCTGCTGCTGCTGCGGCTAAACAAAGACACAAGGCAACAAATAAGGGGATTTATTGTCTGTTATGTGTGTTGTTCGAAATTCAACTTGGCCGGCCAATGAGGACAACTGAGGAATATGGCAGAAAAAAACGCCGATCACACATTGTCAACTCATATAAATAGTAATTAACGATAACCATCATCATAATCAACATAATCTTCAGCTCGCGTCATAGCTTCATAGCTTTCACATATCTATTATTTTCTAAGTCCAAATGTGTGTGGATGTATACATATGCTTGTCTTTTAACTGTACCTGTTCTACACAACATTAGTGATAATAAATCTGACTGTATAATCCAAATGATTATCAACAAATTATCACTCACTACTGTGGCTAGCGCCGACTCGTCTCACAACTCGTAGGCATAAATAATTGTTTTTTATCCACTTGCTGCTGTTGCTGCCATCCACCGCTGCCACCGCCTGGACTACCGCTGCCACAGCTGCTGCTGCTAATTATACAATACATCTGGCGCCAGAAACAATAGATACATTTCAGTCAAATGTTAATTAGTTACTTGATGTCGCAATTAGCAGTTGCGCGCGTCGTTGAGATTCATTCGACCATGTCTCTCCCGCGCTGCCGGATCCACGCCGGACGAACGGATCGCGCAGAGTAGAAATGGAACGTCGAATGAAATGTTCCATTATTCCACTGTGACTGGGGCGGCGCGCTGATCGCGCTCATGGTGTTATTGTTGATATCGTCGCTGCTGGCTTAGAGATGATGATGATGACCATGTCATTGTTGTTGTTGTTGTTGATCTCATTGTTGCTGTCGTTGTTGTTATTGTGTCGTTGTTGTTGCTACTACTGTTGCTTCTTGTTGTTGCCGCTGCTGCTGCTGATGTTGTTGTTGTTGTTATTGTTCTCATTCTACCTGTTGTTGTTGTTGTTGTTGTTGCTTGTGCTGGTGGTACGGTTTATTCTGTTGCAGTCTGCAGCCGGCGTCTGCGCATAGATACTTTCGGTCTGCTCGGTCCGTTTCGTTTCCTCCTCGGTCTCGTGCATTGTGTCCATCCCGCCTCTGTCCTTTCCCCTATGCTGAGTCGGAGAGTCGACGCCGCCCTATCGGTCGCTCGCCCTGCTGGGTTCACCAGCAGACAGCAACACGCAAGATTGTCGTACTATACAAGAGATCCGTACTATACAAGGGAATCGGAACGAGAAGAACTAGAAGAAGACAAAGAAAGATAATGGCTTTGACCCACCCCGCAGACTGGCACATAATTGGAGACGACGGCGATATGACGTGTTTCGGCAACGTACGACGACCATGCGGATGGCTACGTCAGGTGGTCACCAAAGCGGATGGCGGTCAATAGCCCGGTCGCCCAGCTGATCAGCGGGGCTTTCTTTCCCTTTGGCCCCTTCCGTAATGTTTTTCAACCTTACCCTCTCTTTCTTTCACTTTCTCTCGTTCTCTGCCCTCATCGTTTGTGCCATTCCAACTTGTCTCAGCTTGTCTGTTGGGTTCGCTTGTTTTTCGTGTCCCCTTTCCTCTTTCTGCTTGTTGGTCTTCTTTTGCTGCTAGAAATCCTCCACGCCTTCCTCCGCGCACCTGTTTCCCTTCTCTCTCTCTCTGCGAGTGCCCTTTTTTCCCTCTCATAGGGTTCGTGGTTTATCATGGTGCTGCTTTTGCGTTCATCCCGTTCATCCATAATGCCTGCTGTCTATGCTGACATACGATCCACCACCTATCAGCCAATCGTCATGCACTATTTAATTTCATTAGTATGATCTCATATTGCCATCGTCATCATACAATCATACGGACCATATACACACACACACACTCACATAGTCGCCCTCGTAGAGTACGAGAGACAGAAAGAGCGGTTTGGGATTGGTGATGCCGCTATTGTCATGAATGTGACAGTTCTAACGGTTGTTCCGTTAGCGTCTTTGCTTAGCACGGTTTTGCTATACGGCCATCCCCACGGAGCTATAACCTTGACAGAGCCGGGTCGCGCGGTGTTCAGACTTCCAGTTGAATAACAACAACAGCCGCAACAACAACAAGAGCCGCAACAACAACAACAACCACAACAACAACATCCACAACAGCAACAACATAAAGACCCGCCTCAGCAACAACAACATAAAGGCCCGTAACAACGGAACCTGCGGTGGGTACAGCAGCTGCTTGTACTTCTGTGTGTAGAGCCAGCCGCCGGCAGCCAAGGCAAACACAACCGCGTTCCTAGCAACGCGATCCACCACGCCATCGTGCAAGGAAGGCTATGACGACCCGTGGCAACGGCAGCAAGACTGTACCGCGCGCGCGATGCTTCTCTCTTTCCTAATGCTTTCCGAATGCCGGTGGTGACGACGGTGTCGCAGCAGGGCGGATCGTGACCGTCTGTCTCTTCGTCCTTCTCGGAGCTCCATCGGCAACTCGCTCAGCTTCTACGCTGTTTTGCGGGCGGTCCGACATGTGACATTTGTCTCCCGTTGTATCTCTTCATCCCTATGACTAACCGCCTTGTGACCATTGACATCGCCTAGGTTCGGAAGTTCTGAACCTTGAGACTTGGTTTAGTGCATGCCTCGACCTCGATTGCTGTTTATTTTCTATTGAATCTCTTGCTGGTTCGTTTTGTCTAGAGCATCAGGTTTACTGCAGGTTTCTATATTTAACAGTTTTAATTTAAACATATATAGATATAAACGACGCTTTTGAAATCGCCCGGCAGGATATTGTGGCTAGCTAAATGTGTATATATGTTTAGACTACGCTGAAGAGAACTGCGAGTAATAGATAAATCATAAATGCAAGAGTCACATACCTCCTTGAGTAGAGCGTCCGCCATGGACACTGAAATTCCCGGCGGGCTTTCAAAAACCTATAACCTCTTAAAAACATATCGTGCTGCTTTAAACCGACGTATTTACGCAGTTTGAGCTATTCCAACGCACAAGAGACCGTAAAAGTACTACTGCGATTCGGTAGAAACCAGCTCTTTTAACCGTTGAGATAAAAGTTACTAAACAGTGATGTTGTAACCCTAGATATTTAAACAGTAACCTGACGAAAATGCCAGCTTCCGTATTCTAGAATATGCACGAACTCAATAAGTCCCTAACACACGCTAGTGCCAACTCGCATATAATTGGACGGTGCCAATGGTGGCTCCGGTATTGGTAGGAGGGAATACATTAAACCATACGTTTGTCAGGTATATATATTCGTTTATATATAATATATATATATATGAGGTAACAGTTGCCTCTTTATGAAAGTTTACACCGGATAAAATAAATACATATAAACACTTAAAAAACTGATATATATTTATATATATACGCAGCAAGTAGACATATGTGGGTGGTGTGCTTATCGTCTTGCGAATGTGAATATTGGGGGTTACAGAGGCTACCCGGGTGAATCTACCCGGGTAGTAATTGACAAGTATAAAATTAGGGTCCCGCCCGGTAAATTTGATGCGTCGTAAGTCTCGGGAAGCATATTTCTTATAAGCTACGTTCCTCCCTACTTGGTTCACCAGTCTCTCGAGTCGGTATCTCTAACTACGTTGGCTACAACGGTTCCCAAAGAAGAAACCAACACTTTTTAACGGAGTATCGACGCGAGGCAGCAGAGGCTTTTGAGTCAGATGATGTCTATGGGGGAAACGAAGCGCTCAATGTGGCTTGGTCTTACGATGGTGGTTTTGTGTTTTCGCGATCTGACCTCGAAGACGACCCTAAGTTTTTCATGGTGTCACCACGCCACGCCAAGGAAGGTATTTAAAGATCTCGATGATAGTGATCACATAAATAAAGCAGATATTGTCAATTGTAGATCAAGGAAAAGCATACATTGACGGTGACACACGTGAGTGCAACTCACAAGGAAGTGAACCGCCCTTCCCCCTAACAAAGTTGTGTCTTCTAATTATGTTTTAGCGCAAAGTCCTTTCCCATGATCTACATATATCTGAGAGTTCTGTGCGTCTGTGGAGCACTAATGTAGCAAAATCTTTTTAACAGTTCTGATTTCAGGTAAGCACAAACAGTGGGTACGTAAGCACGTAGTGGATTCAGTGCGCACTAAAGCGGCCGTCGCAAGTTTTTTGGTACATTGTAAACATTCATCACCAGCGTAATCACAGCTAACATTGATAATGACAGCGGCTGCTTATTTAGCCGAATGAGACGCTTTCGGACTCTACAAACGTTTTCGGTCGGCGAACAGCCCCAAAGGTCATGGGGCGCACATTCAGTGTGGCGGCTATAGACCATCACACGCACTACCGCACAGTACGCACCGGCGTGCTGGCGTATAAAAACGCCACGACCACATGAACAGAGGGACGAAAAAGGCCCGGCAATAAACAGAGAGATCTAGCTGCCCTGTCCTGCCAACTCGGTCCGGTTGGAGCAGGACGCACAGCAGGGACTCAGGGAGACAGACCGTTGTTGGTGGCAATAGACGGAGACTGCAGGAAAAAGAAGGACGACAGGCTTTTCATAGACAAGCGATTAGACAACCTACGGAAGGATTATGACCAACCGTAGGTCCAGTTGTCTGCACAACTGCGGTAAAAGGGCCTCTCATCAACGACAGGCAATCAGGGACGGCCAAGTATGGATTGCGGCCTCCTCGCAGTTTGACAGCCACCACTGCAGAGCGACGAAGTAGTTAGTGGTCGACGCTTGTCAAGCAAAAGATTATCATACCTCCAACCGAAGACAAGCGATTGAGGTCGTCAAAGCGGTAACGTTTGTCGCCGTTAGCGGTGGCCAACGTAAGTTCCATACGACGGCAACATCGGAAACACCGATTTGCTTTTGCGTTCAAGGTCGATTTTCTATGGCAATGCCATTGGCAATGCCAAAACAAATAAGGAGAGGAGGCCGTGAGGTAACAGGCAGACATGCAGGCATGCATCCATCCTACGTGAGTGAGAGAAGCCAATCGGATTGTGATTTTGTTTAGGCTGCGTAAGCTTAACATAGCCTTCAACAGAGCCTCGACCTTGATCGATTGCACTTCTGCTGGGCCAGTGTTGAGCGTGGCTTGATCGTGGTCGTCGGTTCAAGATTCGATATAGCTCATCGATCATAACCATGTGGCAACAATGCAGTAGTAGTAATAGTAGTATTTTTATCTAGTAAACGCGCGGGTGAATGGGTGTGTCGATGTGCTAATAATCGAGTTAGTGTTGAATGTCGCTCTGGGTAGATTTGCCGTTGCCGCGTTGGCGTAATGTGAGTACCATTGTATGTAGCAGCCGATTGGCACAGTCGTACTACTTAATTCTCATTACGATCAGCTCGAACCTTCAGCCTACGTAGCTGCCTTTAGCACCGTATACCGTAGCTCAATGAAGACTCGACAAGCATTGGAAGATGTTTGTGTTGACTACTGTCAGAAGAATTTCCTATTGGAGTATTCATGGAATGGAACAAAGAATTTTAATAACAATTTGAATGTTAGTTAAATAAGTAATACACGCAAATACACAATATATATATATATATATATATATATATCATCACTCGAAACGGAACAATAATCTTGCCCAGCACGCGTATCGACTTGCCGGCAATCGGGCGCGGCCTGTCCTAAGTTTCGAATGCAAACTGGCGGAAAGCCATGCGGGCATTCCAGCGACGCATACTGCCTGTATTTGCTAAATTCAGTTGAACTGGATTCAAAACCAACCTGGACCGCGCTGTGAGTAACCAAAGTTAGACCACAGTTGCGTCCCAAGGTAGCATGTGCCCTTTTTCAAAAGGGAGTAAGCGTCGTTCCGTTCTTATGACATAGTCTTAAGCGTTCCAATATGAGGGCAAGGCCGGTTACTTATTGTCCACCATATTGTTACCAGGGACTGAACTTAACATTTGAGGGTATGACTCATATCCTCGTTTGGCATTTCTATATTGGCATTAGACCCACACAAAACAGGTACAGTCACTGGGTGAATTAAGTCGTAATCCTGCTTATGCTGACGGCTGTATCTAGACAATTGGGTAATTTATAGTGACGAAACCGCTCTGAATTGCTACAATTTTGAGTTCTGCTGAAAAAAAAATCATTACCAGGGCTTTTCTGTCATACACAGTTTCTCACAAACTCATATAAAATTCTGCACATTTCTGTCTGAACGTACGTGTCAACTTATCGTAAAAACCCCATTAAAAATATGAACCCATTTGTATAAGGATGGACTTCGATTTGCGGGCTCCCCCATACATACCGCTTACACGTTGAGGGTAGAGGGACATAACAGCACGGGACATACACCTCACCGCTCATAAGTGTCATTCCTGGCGAGCTTGGCTCGCTGGCCAGATTTAATATCGAATATATTTGTGCCAATATGTTGAAAAAGTATTTTCGTTTGTGGTTCTAGTACTCATAAGATATTCATCGAGGATCTGGTAAACCGCTTTCAACTTCAGACTACCGCGTCACTGCGAGAGTGCCATAGGCACTTTAGCAGAAGATGAGAGAAGTGCCACAAGCGTTTCTGCGAAACACCGGCAATGTTAGACAAAACATGAATGGAACCGCTCTTCGAGCAGCGTCACGTTCTCACCTGCATATACGCCATATTATATATACGTCCAATAGATTAACGGAAACGAATGTCGTTTTTGAGACTTAATGAGCACGTGCTATGTAATGTAATTAACAATACCGAAAAGTGATGTAACAATAAATTAATAAGAGTTTGTCCAGTATGTCAAGGTTTGTCGTTCGTCCATAATACCTCCATGTTTGAAAATGTGTCCGCAAACGGTGTTTATTATTGTCAGACGTAAATACATTGGGCTTCCACGTTATGTATGTACGGGGTTGTATATTCTGCCTTTATTTATGCGTAAGTGTATTATACCCTGCATATTTGAAAACCGTTATTCGCTAGCTGTCAAATGTCAATAAAATCGTAATTGATAGCTGTTGATATTACGTCCCTTCTTTATATTGGCATTTTCGTAGTGTTGCCTTTATTGATTACTTGTTATGCAGCTCCACTGTAAGTGGAGACACATATCTAAACATAATGTTGTAACATAACGGCAGACAGAACAGACATTGTCGCTCCACTTGCATTCTTAAAAAAAGTTAATATTTGAGCAGAACGGAACACATTATCATCATCATTTGACATCACTGACAACACCAGCATGTTCGTTCACGTATTCTCACTTTATTGAATTCAATCAACCGTAATATCTGTGATGCTGCTGCTGATATTGTCACGAATATGAATGCATTAGACTAGAGAATCAGCTAGTTTCTTAGAGTAGATAAGGTTGAATTGATGATATACCTCATAAATCTTAATTGCTTCGTCCATTGGAGGCAGCGCAGTGGAAAAAGGATGAAACGAAGAAGGAGGTTGCGGTCGGTTGAGGCCGCGAAAGACCCTCGTAACTGGGGATCGGCCCCTGCGGCTTCTCCTCCGACCTTGATATGACCTCTCTCTCTGCCAGAAGAAAAACAGCCTTTTGCCTAGTTTTCTCGCGTGTTTGCTAGCTCGTTCGCTCCACCCGAGGCTGTTCGGCGTTGAGTCGTTTTGGCACCCCTTTGGACTTCGTTCTCACTGTTATGAGGTAGAGAGGATAATTAGGATGATGAAGATAGAGAAATTGCACCACATTAGGTATGCATTTACACGTATACCTAACCCATATTTAGTGAGCAGACAGCACGGCAAACTACGCCATAACATCCACGTGTCTGTCGCTGTAAAATTGCGATTTTCACTCATTTTTCTTTCTTGGTTCTTCATGGTTCCTCTTAAGTTTTCTCTCAGCTCTCACTCTTTTGGTTGCCGGCAAGCAACATCCAGAAACGCCAGCAGAACAGTTCGAGCGCAAGTGTGCTGTGTGCGGACCGTACATAGAATGTAAGGACGGTAGTATCTAGTCAACGAGCTGTTCCGAGAGAGACAAGTTTATCTTAGACTGTTATGAAACAACCATTACCGTATATATATATATATATATACATATAGAGTCATATAGTTTTTGCGGATTAAGTGTTTTCTCAGTTTGCGAGACGCAACTTCATGTTCTAGATTATCGTAAGGCAGCAAACAAAGACAGCAACATAAAAGTCACATTTTACTCCTCACTGGTCATGCATGTGATTTGAACTTCTGTCGAATACTGTCGAACACTGATGCTGGCCGACCGTATGTATAGAATCTGTAGAGGGGAAACATTAGGTTGGTATTGTTGCTGTTGTTGATGTTACTGTTGCTATAACATCATCATCATCATCATCATCATGATCACCTGTCAGCCATGATAACACCTACGTGTACGTTATCGATTTTGTTCGATCGATCCTCCTTCGTTCTAGAAAGCGATGAAGACTATATAGTACTCACACAACATAGCCTATCTTCTCTTGTTGGCTACGAGCTCATTCGGATTGCAGGGGTTCGTATGGTCGATGACAAACACCCTCCCCATCATCGTCATCGCCACCACTGTCATTATCATTAGCCTTCTCACTGCCACCATTACCTCTACCACCATGGCCGTATGGACAATCAGTTTCTCCCGGGCGATGTCATGTGGCTGATCACTAACGTAGTAGTAGTAGTAATAGAAATAGAAGCAGTTATGGTATCCGTCGTCGCGATCCAGGCGTTGCAGCTAGTTACGCTGCTTGCCTTACGTAGTATGCATCTTCGGCGTCGTCGTCGTCATCATCTTTCAGCGTATGCACACATCATCCAGATCGACAACAGTAGCACAGCTTGCTACGTGCACGAATGAGTATGTAGCTAGCGCATGGCGAGCGGGTTCGGGCCCCGGCTAATACAAGATCAGCGGCGACGACGCTGACTGCTCGGATTGACGACCTCAGAGCTTTTGATTGATGACACGTCCGCGTTGCGCACCGCTGCAGTGTGACAACGGCAAGAACAACGTAGACAACGACGACGACGACGACACAACCTCGTACTCCACCATCCTCCTGCTGAGTTGTGCACGCAGCGCGGTGTTTCTACTGGGGTATCGACCGCCACCTGGGGCGTCTGCCACTGAGGAGTTCACCACTGGGGCGTCCACCACTGGGGAGTCTGCCACTGAGGCGTCCTCCGCTGCGGCGTCCTCCACTGAAGCGTCTGCCACGGGGGAACCCATGACTGGGGCATCAGCTCGAATCATCACTTGCATAGCAGCAGTCGACGAGGTGACCAAGATGGTTGGGAAGATCCTTGGGACTGTTGCTGCGGCTGCTGCTGCTTCTGCTTGCATTGATTGATGATTATTCATAATGGTTTCATAGGTGGACAGATGGGTGGACAGACAAACACCGACAGATTAGTAGTAGTAGTAGATCTAGACAGAATGTGCGAAGAAAAAAGGCTCTCTCAGGCGGCCGCCTGCTGCACGGGCTGATGTGGACTGGCACTGCCTCCGGCACCCGGCGCTGCTCCATTGGCCGGCGTCACCTCGAAGGTCAACGACGCGCTCTCGTCTTCGTCGTCGAGGTTATGCAGCCAGTTGAAGATCATCATGTTGCGTTCGTACTTGGTCAATGGCTTCCCGCGTCACGCTCGACGTCGCGTGCGGTGAGCGGCGTCTTTCTTCCGTTAGCCCGGCCGGCGGCTACTGAAGTCGATGAGGTCAACCGAAGTTCCGCCTGGCCAACGAGATGCAAACATGAAATGCAGTCAGGCAAATACAGACACACAGCAACACCACCCAAAACAAATGAACAAGGTCATGAGAATGTAGAAGAACAGCATGTAGAAACGATCCAGGAAGAAGCATTATATATGTATATATATATATATATATATATACACGTTCGCTGGGGGACAATTGTTTACACCCCGTTATGAGTTAAATAAAACTTTGTCATATATATATATATATATATTATATATATTTTTTTTAGATTTTTTCACTATTTGTTGTTGTTGTTGTTCCTGGTATGGCATGTCGCTAAACTCTTCAATACACTAAAGCCGCATGTGCAGATTTTTTATTGGTAATAACATTACTCTTATAGCGGCGGCGAAATTCTCCCCGTAGCATGATCGCAGAGGCAACTGAAATATGGTATTGTACCATTGCTTTAGGCAAGTCTAAAGGTAAGCATGCGTTCGTAGATGAATTGTCGTGCGTGGTTTTTCACCAGCTCGTATGCGTGAAAAGGCAGCTCCATTGACAGTACAAGTCATGCGTTTCTGCTAACTCTGCTCCAATACATCAAACATGATTGGACTGCTCACGCCATGTAATAGAGGAAATTACATCACCAATTTTGTGCCCTGGTTTTGCCTTGCATGTCAAAACAGTTGTTTTAATTGAAGGTATTTTTATACATAAGTAGCGTTTAAAGAAGCACAAGGGCCGTCGATATTAGCATATGGAGGCGAGCAGAAGCGCCCAAAAATAGCGTATTACACATCAGATATACACAGCAAAATTCGTGTGGCGCATTATAGACATAGCCGATTAAAAAATGAGACAATGAAAGTATTATTAAAGACCATTCAATAGTTTGAAATTGATACAACTCGTAATAGAACTTTCAACGATCCCCAAACGATATATAGGGTCCTTTAGGGGCACCAGGACTGTTGCGTTTCCAGTAACTGCTAGAGTCATGTAGCAGAACAAGAAAGAATTGAACACGTGGTTGTACTGTATGCAAAGATAAGTAGAAAATTAGAGAAATATTTACGATAAAATCAAACTCTAATGTTTAGCTGGTGGAGCGGACGATAGTCTCATTTTACCGTTAGAATTACAGAGAAGCAACGCCGAGATGATGTTCAGCGGTCACCAACACTTAAGTGATAATAATAATAATAATAATAATAATAATAATAATAATAAAATAATAATAATATAATAATAATAATAATAATAATAAGAATATATTAGTAATCGTGATACCTGTACATATTAATAATAAACCCTTGTTAAAGATTATTAGAAGTATTATTATAATGTTTTTTTTAGACAGCGGCACGATTTCGCGCGTAGCATCACATTTATACAATAGTGTTTTATATGTATGTTATATACGTTATATATGTGTGTATGTATGTATGTATGTGTATATTTGCATACATTCCCAAATATAGTATTAATATTATATTTTATTTCTTTTTTTCGTGTGATAGCTTTTACAGTAAGCAGGTCGTAGGGTTTCGGTGTCGTACTGCGTTTGTGGTGTGGTTTGTTCGTGGTTCCTGTGGTGTAGTGGTTATCACATCCGCCTAACACCGGAAGGTCCCAGGTTCGAGCCTGGCAGGAACATTACTTTTTCAATCATCTACAGGTAACATTTTGTACGACGATTTTCTGAATACGACAGCAATCCGTTAAAAACCATTAAACCTGTCGTTTCCAGACTAT
>QVRM01007148.1:215000-478227 GCA_003439945.1 Dermanyssus gallinae | reverse complement strand
TTCAAAACGTATCGCGACTTTTGTGTTTTTTCAAAAATTATTCATTTATTCATGAATATCTATTTTGTCCCCTTCAAAGTAATCCCCATGAGATATTATACACTTGTGCCAACGGTTTTTCCAATCTTCAAAGCACTTCAAAAAATCATTTTTTTTTATCTTGTTCAGCTCCTTCTTCGATGCCGTCTTTATCTCGTCAAGCGTAGCGTAACGTCGTCCTTTCATGGGCCTCTTCAGTTTAGGGAACAAGAAAAAGTCACAGGGGGCCAGATCTGGGAAATACGGTGGCTGCGGCATCATTAGTGTGTTGTTTTTGGCCAAAAACTCGCGCACAAGCAACGATGTGTGAGCAGGGGCGTTATCGTGGTGCAAAAGCCAATTTTTGTTCTTCCACAAATCCGGGCGTTTCTGGCGGATTGCTTCGCGCAAATTGCGCATAACTTGCAGGTAATATTCCTTATTGACCGTTCTACCCTGTGGCAAGAACTCATAATGCACCACGCCCCTGCAATCGAAGAAAACTGTCAGCAAAACTTTCACATTCGACCGAACTTGGCGCGCTTTTTTCGGTCTTGGTTCGTGCGGCAGCTTCCATTGAGATGATTGAGCTTTGGTTTCCACGTCATAACCATAAACCCACGATTCGTCACCAGTTATGACCCTCTGGAGCAAATTTGGGTCGTCGCGGACAGAGTCCAACATCTCATTAGCAATGTTCATGCGATGCTGTTTTTGGTCGCAATTGAGCAATTTTGGTACGAATTTCGCGGCGACCCGTCTCATGCCCAAATCATTGATAAAAATCGAATGGCACGAGCCAATCGATATGTTTAGGTCCTCAGCAACTTCTCTAACGGTGATTCGACGATTGGCCAATACCATTTTCTCCACTTCATTAATTTTTTCGTCTGTTGTTGAAGTGCTCGGGCGTCCGGCACGCTCTTCGTCGTTCACATCTTCTCGGCCTTCTGAGAACATTTTGTACCACCGATAAACGTTGCTTCGGTCCAAGGTAGCTTCTCCGTATGCCACAGTCAACATTTGGAATGCATCCGCGCACTTAATTTCCGTTTTTCACACAAAATTTGATACAGGTTCTTTGATCCATTTTTTTGAATAGGTAAAAATCGAAGACGATCCAAAACACGTGCAAGCAAAGCAGCTGTCAACAATTAAGTGAACATTCAAAATGGCCGAGCTTGTCGGCATAAGTGAGAGACATGAGTACCAACATAACGCCACAAAAAATCGAAATTCGAATATACGTAACCCGCGAAAATTCAAAAGTCGCGATAACGATTGAACACACCTCGTATATATATATATATATATATATATGTATATACACCTCTAGGATAATAAGTTGCTTGGCTTTAGCCTTTTTACGGGCCATATATAAAAACGTTCGAGCGCCCACCTCGTGATCCATAACTTTATCACAAACTATAATAAAGGGTTTTTTTTAACATTGAAAAATGCTTAGAATTAGGTTGCCCTATACTGAAATAAGGCTCACTGGGCAACTTACTATGTATGTATATATATATATATATATATATATATATATTACAACCCCGTGTAAGTGAACGTGGTAACTTTCAGCCTATAACAACCCTGGTCTGCACCACTCGGCAAGCGACCCCAAAATTAAGATCGCCTTGCCTCGCTGGACGTCAATAGAAAGTCTCTGACACAAAAACTGTGCGGCTCTCTTGTCTCCATTAGTTATCTTAGAATTCTCTTCTAAGAGACCATGTCGCATCTTCTGACCGGCCTTATATGTTCTTCGAGAACTTTCTCACAAACACCACGGTGTGCTTAGTTTCGGTCTAGGGGACTGGTTGTCTCGCAACAGCACATTTTATGCTCCCATGTCGGGCAAAACACCAGTGTTACAAACTGTAGTAAGTTAACTCTCATTCCTAAACAAGACTTCTCAGAGACTATGTTCTATTAGGAAAAATATTTGCTTTAACGAGCTTTACAATCCTCATGATCGATTCTCAGAAATTTTCCAAACACCTCATATATATATATATATATATATTATTATCGAGCTAGCACAGCCGACGTTGGGATCGTGGAAGTCTCTTCGATGGCAGAGTTTATAAAGTTTTCTCTAAACTGAAAAAGCGCAGGGGTATCTGGGAGACGGAATCTAGCAACTAGATCTCTGCAAGCGGTTGAGTAGAAGTCATAAGGTAAACAAGACGGTTTTTCGCATTCCGTGGCAATCAAACGGCTAGCTTGAAAAACGTGGGCTTTTTCTTATCTAGTTTATCTGGCTGTGATGGACTGAGATTCTCCCATATGACCTGGATGCCCGGATTTCAGATCGATAAATAAATCAATTATTTAAATTGAAGATCGACGAATAAGGCATACAGAATCCTTCCCCGTGACTTACCTTAAGTTCCATTTTTGTTTCACTTCGGATAATAACTTTGTTCAGGCTGTTATGACCGACTTTCGTTCTGTTTTTGCGGTATAATGTTGCAGTGATATATATGCAAACGCGTGTTGTGACTATCGATATTAAAATCTTATAAATACAACTCTTCTTGGAAATCCCTTCCATCAGTAGGATCACCCTTTTATTTTGGTATGACTTTAAGGATGCACTCCCGCCAAGTTTTCGGGACATGGCCCTCATCTAAGCATCTAATAAATATTGCAAGAAGAATAGGCCAAATATGAGGGGTGTCTTTAAGGTGTTCGTTTCGAACAAGGTCGAACCGAAAGCTTTATTCCCTTTAGCTTGACCAATAGCCTCTAGAACCTCGCTGTAATTGACGGGTGCTTATAGAGGAGCTACTAGAGCCCTCTCAGATTCCCCGTCAGGTTCTGCTGCGACTGGAATTTCTAAAGACACTGTATTGGTAAAAGCAAACATGCGCTTGAAATGTTCACGAAGCACATCTCCAGAAATGTAGTCCTTTGGTGTGAGAGTAAAATTACCAAACATGGTTGTATCAAGCTTTTTATCCTGACGTATATTCACCGGCAAATCTGCGATTGCGAGAGCCCCAGTCATCCTATTGAGAAACCAATCATGCCCGCGTATTTAATATCAATTGCATTCAGCGTTAGCTCAAAATAAAAATAAAGACGGGTATACTGAAGATAATTATCAATAAATGAAACTATGCAGTTTTTATATGTTGGCCTTTACAACTCAATTGCCACTTTTGCATTATGTCTCTGCACTACGTCTAAATGAATGTACATCTAAGAAGAAGAATAAAGGAAAATAAATATATATATGTACATCTAATAACGATCATTTTGGTACAAAGCCTATGGTGCTAGGAGCAGTGGTTGAGAAGTAACACAGGTGTTGTGACATATAAAATACACATTCATCAACATAAATGTATACACATACGCCAGCATTATTCATTTATTAAATGAACCACTCGCGTGGCCTCTAGCAACTCACCAAACCGTTATTTAATTACAAAAATTACAAATACGTGGTGGTGTTCGCTCACTGTCGCTAAAAGTGAACGTAGTCGTTATGCCTCCGGATAGGAATATACGTGCCGGTGTCGTCATCACACACTCTTAAAAGGTGTGGCCCGGGATATGAGCGTTTATTGAGACATCCGATTAAGTAAGTTTATTTACATTTTATTTATATAACTCTTTTATGTTAGCACTTTGGAGAAGTAAAGAGAGAGAAAGAGAGAGAGAGAGAGTGAGTTTATTGTATGCGTGGAAGATACACGATAAGGGCGCGTATTATTGTATCGCTGTATTGCACTCTGCCCTTGAGGTGGTCGAAGGGCGTGCGCTTTGCTGCCGCGGTCTTTATAGATGTAGCCTGCCTCATTCACGGTTGTCTGCATACTCTTGTGCCTAGCCATTCGTTGGCTGGCTGCGACCGGCTATTGCTGGTTCGTAAAGCGAGGAGCGACGTAAAAGCAGGTGATGGGATTCCCACTACCGTTTAACTACCATTATTGATAGCAGTTAGGTCTAAAGGTTAGTTGCTACCACTGCCGGCCGTTGTCGGCCATACGATGTGCTTTTAATCCCCGCTGGGCGGGCATTGTATTCTAGTTCTGTTCAAGCGTCCGTGTATAGCGTGCAATTTATTGTCTATGGCGCTAATTGTCAGGGGGTTCGGTGTAAAAAAAAAGGTGTATTCTCAGAGAGAGAGAGAGGAGACAACAATTGAATGAACAACAATGCTAACATCATAATATAGTAGCTCGGACAGAAGATAAATCTTATCAACTGTGAACAAAGCAAACAACTCGGCCAGTCTACGCATTAGCAACGCCCGGCTTGAATCATAGAGTACGACTAGAATAAAGTGTAATTAGGCAAATAGACAACGTGTGGAAGATAGGTGAGCCGAGCAAACCCGGTTTCCTGTCTCACACACTGAAAGGTGGCAGCGGCGATTTGAATCCGACGAGGTATAGTACTAAGCCGGTGTGGTCTTACTTTAGGGATCTGAGATGCAGTTCTGTTTTAAAATATTTTAGATGAAATACTATCTACTAAGCGTCTGAGGTATGGCTCGAGTCTGAAAAGTCAGAGCACTTGACCTACGTTAAACAATCTGAAGAGTAATTTTATTTTAAGAGATCTAAGCATTTAGTAGTCATATAGGGTACATACCGCACCGAAAACGGCGCTTAGAGAGCAGCAGAAAGTTTCTTAGAACTTCTTGTAGAAAGTTTCTTATTTTTCAGTACCTTTACAACTGCGATGCCTCAAGACTTGAACGCCTCAGCCTCTGTGTGCTCGCCCGTTCGATGCTTCGTGGTCGGTTAACACCTTGGACTTCATCATTAGAATAGCTGTTGATATAATCCATACAGCATGGTATCCTACGCGACGTCCTAGCCAGATAACTATGTGTGTGGAAACAAAGTTAGAAAACAAATGAGGTCCGGTTGACGCGCTTTACCGTTTCTTAGCGACAATCGCCACAATAAAGCACTGCGCAGACAGATTATACGTAACGAAGTCTACTAGGCGTTCGTTTTTGGTGCACGCTGTCGATACGACAAGTCTTCCTTTCCGCCACGGCTCGACGAATAAGCTTAATTTTCAGCACTGGGCCAATTTCCAATGTCATGGCTATTCAACAGTGCACAAAAAGTTGCACGCCTGCACATTGTCCCCTGATCAACGAGCGTGTGTTGCGTGTGTTAGCTGGTATCATTTTCTGCCTGTTTAGTTTGATGATAATGATCTGATGACCAGCGAATGTCATCAGGCCGAGGTAATTGTCTTAGTTGTTAGTTGTGCTGGCGCTCCAAACATTCACACTCATTAAATGGCATATCTAGTAGTTGCTCTCGCCGACCACCGGTTCCTCGCGACTGCCTCCTTCTTCGTGGTACTTTCGGGACGTTTTGTCTCGCCTATATTGCAGACGCGTTACTCGGGTCGACGACAAGCCCGACAACGACGACAACGATGTGCTCAAAAACCTGAGACCGGAACTCGGCAGGAATCGACACAGCGGAATAATAGAGACGAACGTAGACGAGGGCTTTTAATTTCCTGGCGACGCGGCGCGCACGCCGCAATTGGGCTCGGATGCCCGAATTCTCCTAACCGGCCTATTCCACCCCACCTCACCCCAGGCTACCTCGACCCAACCCCGGTCCCGACCCAAACCAAGCTAACCCTACATGCTAGGTGCAGGCCGCGCGCGTCGTTATCTCTCTTGCGATCTGCTCAAGGGTCCTTCGGCACGTAGCCATTGTGTGGGCTACCGTCGGCTACAGCCTAGTCACTGCGCTAACCTCATCCAGGAGCTCGCCTCCTGTCGGTCTCCTCGGTGCTGTTGTTGTTGCCGCCATCACCGTCGTCGTCGTCGTCCTTTTATCCTCTTTAGCGGGAAAAACCGCTACGTCAGGTCTTTGGCAGCGTGTTGAGGAGTAGCCCGACTCAAGCCCGACTCCTCGTTCTCTCCCGACGCGCCTGATGAGCTAAGAGCAGCGCCGAGCAAGGGGACAGACGAAGCGCGGGTGGTAGCACGAGAAGACTGAAGGCGAAGCACTTCATTCATTACTCGGCATTCTGCCGACGGGCCGACGGCCTACTCAGACCAGACCTGGGTTCTTCTACCCTGTTCTTTAGCCCTAGACCCCATTCCTCGTACATGACCAAAGTAACGGTCTGCTTAGCACGCACAAATGAGTTACTCAACAAGGAGCGCGCCGAAGAACGAGCGCTCTAAGGAGTGTCACTGAGACGTAGATCTTAGACGATTGTGGTCGAGGTGGTGGTTCTTGTTGTTGTTGCAGCTGCTGCTGGGGTTGTTGCTGCTAGTCCTACTGTTACTGTCTTTTCTGTTGTCGTTGTTGTTGCTTTTATTTCCTTTATCGCTGCTGTTGTTGTGACTGTTGCGGCTGTTGTTGTCTGCTTAGTCACCGCCGCCATATTTTTTGAACTGCTGCATTGGCATAAAACAGGCAGTTTTTGTCCTATTATGATTATAACCACCTCTCTTTAATTTGGTTACAGGATATTATCTCAAATTGGATATTATCACAAATACTTTTAAACAGCATTTAATGCGTTTGTTACAACGCCGAATATTGAATTAGACAGCACACTGCCACATACATATGCAAACGAAGTAGGCCACTTCGTATAGCATTTTCACATATACAAAAATAGGTAAGTACACAGTGGAAAAATATAACTATCCAATCTGAGTGGGTGTTCCCATAGGCATTACAACGCCACTTAAGAATATATTTCGAGTACATGCCTGATTCAGACAAAAGCCACTGTTTTACTCTGCGAGCGAAGAGGTACTTCGTTGTGAGGTATTTAACGTTTTTGAGAACCTAGGTCCAGGTTTCGGAGCACGCCCGGTTAATATTCGACTGAATGTAGAAACTAGTTGAAAAGCGATCTCCGTAGGTACAATACCTCGCGAAATTTGATATGCTAACATAGAAATCTGCAGCACCTAGAGAACGAGCCCCAAGCACCTGGCTGTCTGCGAGCGCTGATCAATGTTTCGTGTCTTGAGTAACTGGTTGTCAGGTAAGACCAGTAGTCTTGACGATGAGCGAAAACCTAGGAACTTGGTTTTACTAGTATTGAAAACTAATCCGAAAGTAAACTAGAAATGCGAATTTTATTGTCATTTAAAAACGACTGATGCAATTCCGAATGATTCACTCCGAACAGTAGTGTCGTGTCATCAGCAAAAGCTGTATTCAAATCAATGTGTAACACCTGAATTTTAATAAAATTAAATTCAAAGGAATAAGAAACATAAAGGACCCGAGAACCGAGCGTCAAGGGGCACCGATGTTCACCTGCTGCTATGGAGGAGTAGAATTGTACTCTATAACTTTTAATGCATCACTTAGCTTAAAGGTGACACTTACCACTTACTTACATTTAAACAAGCTCATTACCAACGGTTGGAGATAGTGTGAACAAGCAGCACTCTATGCAGATACGCCTATTCAATAAAATAGGTTTGCACACTCTATGCAGATACGCCTATTCAATAAAATAGGTTTGCAGTAAAAAACGGTATTTTTATCAAGTAGGTGCAGAACAGGAAAATCTTCTTATTTTTGCAGTTTAACATCGCAGCAGCAGCAGCAGCAGCAACGACATCATAGCAGAGCTGAAAGACGATTTTGAATTGCAAGTGAGCAACGGGAGGGGGAGCTGGTTGGCTAGTGCTGCTTCTGAGAACTGCGCCCTCAAGAATGCCGCATCTGACCTCGGCAGCCAATACAGGCGGCAGCTGGATAGATAGATAGATTTTATCGTGGGATTCGATCGCTTTTGTAGGCTAGTTGCACCACCTTTTCGGCAGGAAAATGTCGAGGGAGTAGCAAGAGGCTCCCTTCAAGTGATCTTCATTCAACAGATCTCGACTTGACTGAAGTGATGCGTCGTCATGTTGCCGCTGGCGTCACCTTTTTCAACACTGTCCTCCCCCCCCCCCCCGCCTCCTTCCTTATTTCTGTCTTTCTACATCTCTCAGTCTAACTCCCTCTATCTTCGTTTCCTCTATCATCTTCTTTTGCGCGTCTTCTACTTCGTCATCTGCTAACAATTGTATCGTTCTTCTCCGCCTGCCTCCTGCAACAATCTTGGCCGGAATGACGAAGAAAAGACGAAGGAGCACGAAACTGGCGGCCAGCAAATACATAGCTGACTCGGCGTAAGACCCCCTATCAGCCTATCTATATAATATGTGAAGAAGGCGTCTTTCCCCTAGTCGGTTGGCCTGCGCCCACTACGTGGTGACAGACAACAACAACCACAGCAACAACAACAACAACAACAATGAAGGTTCAGTCAGAATCTGCAACAGCGCGAGGCCAAAGGCCAAAACGTTGAGTTGAGCCAAAGATTGCAAAGTCGTTGCCATTATTGCTGCTGCTGCCGCCGCCGCTGTCACCTGCTGTGCGCACCGAGTATTCGGGGATCCGCACCTACATCTATATACGTTGCGTCACCTTCGTCATTGTCGTCATTGCCGTCGTCGTCATCTTGTTTCTTTTTCTTCTCCTCACTCAGCTCGTTCTTCGGCGAGCAATCTTAGACGACTTGCGACGACTGCACGTGCTTATTTTCCTCGTCGTTCCTCTTCAGAAGCGTCAGGAATTTTAGGACAGAGCGTTCGAACAGGTGAGAAGTTACGTACGGAAAAAGACGAGGGGTGGTGTCGGTCGAGCCAGCCAGCCGTCCGTTCGTATCTCCTCTACCCGTCTGTCTGTCAGCTGCTGTCTGTGGGTCGGTCAAATGGGGAGGGTCGAATTGAGATGAACGGAAGGGGCCGCTAGCTATCGAGGTCGTTGGCGTCTTTCCTGAACCATCTCGGCGTCTTTCCATTGACGGCTGACTTTCCTGAACCCCCAGCCACCGCAGACGCCATCACTCGGCACTCGGCTGCTGCTGCTTAGCGTGCTGCCACCGACGTTGGTAGTGGGCTGCCATTGGGCACGACTCACCTGGGGCTAAAACTCGTCGACGTCGTCGTCGTCGGGGGTTGTCATCGACTCATCCGTTGACGGTTTCGGATACCACACTACAGCGTACCTGCTGGCTACTTACAAACCTATCTACCTTTGCCTTGGAGCTGCCAATCAATGCATTGTCAAACGTATAACTACGCGTCCCGATGAATGTGTGTCGGCGTGATCTTAAGAGCTGCTAGTGCGCTAGTCATTTACCGGATTGTCGCCGATCGATCTCAGTCATTGCTCGAATGTTTGCTCTTTGAAAGATGCTCATTCAGAAGATATTGGTAGGGTTAGCGGTCGTGCTGTCATAAGGAGTAGTGGCGAAACCCTGGACCCCATCTCAATATGTGTGTTTGTGCTGTGGCTCCTCTGGTATAAAAGGCTAAAATGTGTATTTGGTGCCACATGCCAAGCAAAAAATATATATATATATATATATACACACACATATTAAACTGATGTGTCTCTATCAGCGCAACTCGCAAGCAATATTTGGGATTTTTTTGTCTGGGCTTGATTCTGTATATTTTCTCCCTCTCTCGTTCTTTCCTCTATTATCTCTGTATCTCCGTTTCTTTGCTTTTATTTATGTATTGCTGCTTCTCAAGCCTTCGCGACAGCCCGGTTCTTCTAACCTCGCGAATTATTGCTCAGTAATGCTCTCTTTCGTACTTTCTCACTGATTTCCTCTACCTTTATATTCTGTCGTTTTTTCGCAATGTCACTCTATCCTTTTGTCTGTCCTTTGTCTATCTGGCTCGGCATTCTACATGCACACGCAGACGTATACACACACGTATATTATATATATATATATATATATTTCGAGAGAGAGACGCAGGCCATACAGTGCTTCCCGCCGTCTCGGGTCGCCATTGCGGCTGTCGTTGCTAGAAAAGGTGTGGGCCCCGTCTTGGTCGTCACCGGCAAGAGACGCGGGCGACGATGATTCGAGATACGGAAAGAGAACGCCCTTCTGTCCCTCATCCCCTACTCCCATCGTAGATCCTCCACCGACAACAACAACAACAACAACAGCAGCAGCAGCCGCCTCCGCCGCCACAGAAGCCACGTCTTGAAGGACTCGGCTCGTTTCCTCTAAATTCTTCTCCTTTCCCCGGCACCCCCCACTAACCCCTCACTAACCTCCACACCACCCGAGTTCCCGCCTGACACAGCCGGGTGGCTGCTTTTTCCTTTCTTGCCGTCTCCTTCTTCTTCGTCTTCTTGCCACGACCACCACCACCACCAGCACGACGTCGACGACTCTGACTTCAACTACGGGTACTAGGAGGCTCGCTTTGCTCGCGCATACCTTTTACCTCCTCGTCTCGAGCGGAATTGTAAAATAGGACTTCTCAAGATGCTGCCGCTCGCTGGCCAGGGCCAAGAGAGCGCATGTGACGTCCCATAGCGCCAGCACCACCGCCAGCGGTGGCAGAAGCCATCACCGTGGCATTGCCGCAATGGTGGCAGGAGAAAGGTAGGCGTTTTGGTGTCGTCGTCGTCGGCGCCTCTAAGTGAGCTGCTGCTGCTGCTACTACTTGTAGGCAGAGATTCGACTATTGTTGCAGCCACCACTAGACTAAAATGTGCTGACTCTTTTGCTACCGAGCTGGCCTACCTCTTCCACTATAGCTACCCGCGAACTACAGTATTGTGACTCCCTTTCTTTCTCCTTCTTCTTCTTCGTCTTCGTCTTCCTGCCGTGCCTCCCTTGGTGATGTGCTATGCTACTATAGGCTGCTAGGGCTACCGCTACTCGCGCTCCAGCGTTGCCATTGTCGGCAACGTTGAGGAACGGCCCTTGCCTCGTTGCCGCCAGCAGGGCCATTGCCGCTGCTGCTGCTGCTAACAACCCTAAAAAGGCGGGCGAGCGTCGAACGTCAAACCCAACACCGAGATTGATGCCATTTTGGTTCTTCTCGAGCACCGACCGCGAACACCCCTCCGGCCGAAACGGCGCTAAGTAGTTGAGCTAGTTAGAGTTAGAGGGAAATACAAAGCTGTCAATACTCATTCCTATATATCTTATTCCTTTAACATATATATATATATATATATATATCTTATTCCTTTAACATATATATATATATATATATATATTTATACATATATATATACAGAGGGGAGGGGCGGGGGGGGGGGGGGGGAGATAGACAAAGGTGGGCCAACGTATGCGGTAGCCGCAGAGGAAAACTCAATTTCCATACTAGTCACGATACATACATATAATATATGTGTATATACCGGGTTAAACAGGCTAGGTGTTCCCTATTTTTCGAAGCTTGCCGCACTGGTCCGAGTGCTTTCGCCGAGCATGCCAAACAAATCAGCTTCAATCAGTCTGATCGCCTCGTGGCAGTTACGCTGGTCTGGTTTTTCCAGGGTCAATAAACACAAAGCGACATGGTGCGTTTGGCAGGCATGTGGACGATATTTGGCAAACAATCGTGTTGTGAAGTACATTGTGCAGAAACACAGCATATTAAAGTCTACAAAAAGTTTCGTTATACGCCCTACTAAACGATACAAGGATAGAGAGTCGGTAGCTAATAGCACAACGACGGCACAAACGCCCACTGAAACTATAATAGGCTGCGAAACTATTAGAAAAGCACAAGTCCGGTTGAAGAGGATTCCGAAGCAAAGCGTTGCAAAGATTGTTCGTGACCTCTAATTGTCGAACACCTCTAATTGTTGAACACTAGCGTAATGCGGACCGTTAGGAATCATCTTAATGTAAACAAGTAAAATATACGATAAGTTCACAATTTTACGGATTAGCAAAACGAGGTTTCAATAGGGCTAACACCCATCTTCTTACTCATCACGCTCTCTTCCCACTATCGTTCTCCTTCTCTGCTAGAAAAAAATGCACTGTTAAACAGTCTGTAAATAAGCACAACGATAGGCTATGGGACGCAGCAATAGGCTCAACGACTTACGCCAGCATTTTCAAGCCACGAGTGTACAAGCGCCGGCGTAATGGCGTGGGCCGGAATAACCGATGATTTCCGTTTGTTTTCACCCTTCGTGCTGTCAAAATGTATACGGGGGTGTAAGGGGGGATGGTATTCCCTGTTAATGTAAAAGGTAGTTAGTCGCCGTGGATCAGAGAGCCTTTTAAAGGCCGACGGTTTGCGTTTTAGAAGACGTCGGCGCCAGTTCATGAAGCCAAACGAACTCAGGCCTCGCTTGCAGTTTACGCACTGGGATACACCGCAACTGAAGAATGGCCACCATACTCGCCGGATTTGAACCGGCTATTGACCATCCCGTGTGGGCGACGCCAATGTTTGCACTGTCAGATACAGTTCCGTCAGTGCCCTGTAGCAGCTTTTGTATGGAGGAGTGGGAACATACAGATACCACAAATAGGCGTCCGTGATTCGTGCGAGGCCTTCTTCGGCAGATTTCCAACTGTGGTTTAGGCCAAGGTCATATTGAAAAGTTACCAGAACAACAGAAACTAAATTAAATAGAAATAAATTCGTGACAAACAGATAAGATTTGAGAAGTGATGTGTGGTTATTCTCCTAAGGAACATCTCGACTGGTTAACCCTATATATATATATATATATACGAGGGCGGATTGAAGAGTTGTGATAACACATTTATAAAAATGAAATAATGAGTTAATTTATTTAAATGTTTTTGTTCCCTTCAAGATGATTTCCACTCGCTGCAGTGCAGTTTAGAAGAATATATAGTGCTTATTTAGCCATGAGAATAGGAAAAGTTGCAAAGAGTCAGGTCCGGCAAATATGAGGGTTGCAGAAATGTAGAAATTTTATTATAAGAGAGGATCCAAGAGCTATGCAAATGTTCGTGGAAGATTATTCCCTTTTAGTCGAAAGAAAGTGTCTAAAAAGAACCTTGGTGCTGGATCTGCTCCATATTCATTTATTCGATCGACACTTCATGGAAGCATCACTGGGTTGATTGGAACTTGGGCTCGATGTTGTAACCGGACATTTGCTACAAATTCAACACATTCTGACGCATGTCATATCGGTCAAAAGTGCTACAACTTATCCAGAGATAAGATATCTTTAGTTCTTCAGCTATTTTCCTCATAGTAATTCGGCGATTTTTGAGTGCCACGTCACGACTTTTTCTCAACGTTTTCTTCTGTTACGAACGTAAACGGCCTTCTAGAACGAGGTCATCTCCCGTCTCTTCACATGCGTTGCGATAATCGACGGTACCACGTAGACACCGTGCGTGGACACTTCGGGATATTGCTTGATCACCACAAGCAATTCGTAGCACTTCCACAACAATAATATACAGGATTTAGTTTTTATTTTCGGCTTGTCGAGCTTCGTTTTCTTCACTTCCTTGGCTGGCACGAAACTTGGCATATGTTTAGCAAGTAAACCGGAGGCTGACCCTCAGCCAAGATTTAACGTCCACGGAACTGTTTTTCACATTGCTTCATAGACGGACCCCCATAAATACAAATGTGCGACGGTGGGGCTCGAACCCGCGCACCTATGTGTCTCCTCCGGTTGCGAGGCGCAGACTTAAGCCACCACGCCCCCGGGCTCGACAGACATATATATATAAACCTTAGTGACATTATCACTTACTTTTACATGTCAAAATACCACTCTGATAGATATCAATATATCGCTTTTGCATAGGCCTAGTATTTGCGCGTCCTAAATAAATCGAGTGAACGACCTCGGAATTCATCACGAAAATTGCGCGCAAGTAGGATATGTTTTAAACGAGTGTTCTTCTCGATCCTCTCAGGCCGGGGCTTGTATAGTACTGCCTCGGAACTGAAGAAGTTCCTGTTCTCACACACAGTAGGCTGACACTGTGGGCGCCAACCCTAATGCTTGTATTTTTCCATGCAAGAAGAATAAGTTAGAACTCTACAAACGTGTCTCTAAAGTGATCTTGCATGTTGCGCCTGTATACCACATCAACATATCTTCCTATTTGGATAAAGGTGGGTATGTCATTCATCAGGTCACTATTTGTCAGATAGTTTATTCATTCTTCCGGTAGTGCAATATTTTAATGAACATGGGTTTTAATAATCAATGGCTAATCTAGCAATCACGTAAGCTGATATTCCAATATTGTCAGATGTCAGTTGTATATTTACTAAGTTGTACACATTACAATTAAGATGGCCAATAAAGAGAAAAGTGTGTGATAATATATACTTTAGCCAAACTAAATCGTGTTAAGATTCCTTACACTGTTCAGACATTTATTATGGAAACGATACTATGCGCGTGCGTGTGTGCATCCATGCGTATGCATGTACGTTCGTATGTCATCATATACAGGGTGTGACAGAAAAATTTGAAAAGCGATGTACAGAATTGTAGAGCTCGTTAAAGCAAATGTGTTTTCCAATGAAACATGGTCTCTGAGAAGTCTTGTTTTGGAGTGAGAGTGAAATTACGACAATTTGTGACACTGGTGTTTTTGCCCAACATAGGAGCATAAAATGTGCTGTTGCGAGACAACCAGTCCTCCTAGACAGAAACTAAGCACGCCTACGTGTTCGTGATAAAATTCTACTCCATGGTGCTGAAGAATATGCAAGGCCGGTCAGAAGACGCGACATGGTCGCTTAGAAGAGAATTCGCCAAAATTAAGTTCTTTATTAGCGTTCACGCCAAATACTTCAGAATCATAACCCTACAACCACTCACAGCGCTCAAAACGGATATGTTCAGCCAATGCGCCAAACTTATGGCATGGTACCAAACTTATGGCAATGCGAGCTGTGGTTGCGGAGTAATTACGATTTTTCGGAGGGCATGTCCAGTTTAAGTGCATGCACTTAAACTGGACATGCCCTCCGAAACACCAGTGTCACAAATTGTCGTAATTTCACTCTCACTCGAAAACAAGATTTCTCAGAGACCATGTTCCATTAGAAAAAAACATTTGCTTTAACGAGCTCTACAATTCTGTATATCGCTCTTCAAATTTTTCTGTCACACCCTGTATGTCTTTGCATGTATGTAGATATGTGTACACATGCACATATGAATATATGTATGTTGGTTGCTACCACTTCTTATATAAATTAAACAGAGTTATATATATATATATATATATATATATATATGAACATCAAATCTTGGTTCACCCAGTGGTTACGGTTTTCGTGATGTGTACGATTTATAGATTATTGCGCCTCTCTCTGATAATACGACAATGATTTACTACAGACTAGTAAATCCTGCATTTTTTTTAACAGAAACTAATAATAAAGGACACGTTTTGTATCTAGAAGTAACACCACCATCATTTCTTCAAACTATTATTGTTTGTCACTGAAGATGCATGTAGAACAGCAATTTTGTATACGTCTAGTTTATTTGACTGACAGAGGCCTATGCAGCTTGTAACATTTCTTCAAAATGCTTCAGAGGGGAGGGTGGGCCTAGGCCTAACCGAGTCTAATTCCTATGTAGTACTGGCTGTAGTTTCTAGTGATAGTAGTAGTAGCATCTCACCTTTTGCCAGGCCAGCAGTGCTTACACTGAATTTTTGTGGGCTCTCAGCGGGTGCTTTTTGGACCACCTGGCCGTAAGCAGGATTCGCTCCTACCCATGGCAACGCCCCGGTTCCTTAAGACAATGTGTTAGCCGTCTAAAAATGTATCCCAGCGAAGAATATTGGTTAAGATGACACTAAGGGGTACACTCACTTAGTTTAAATCGTATTCTTCAGGCTAGAAGATACAACCTTGATGACCAGTGGTGAAACGTAATTCTTGCACATAGGGAACCCGATTGTTGCGCTAAGGAATCAACATCTCTCCAGCGAGCAAAGAAGAGCCTTTTCCTCCAGTATTGCCGGGACAGCGCCAGCCGGCCTCGCCAAACCTAGGGCGTGGCAACAGATAGACAACAGCCGAAGCAGTTCCATTGGCCCGCACCGGTGGAACCATCAACGCATATATCAATTAGCTCAACTCAGACCTAGACAAGCAGGAGAGTATAACGGTGCACCAGCTGGGACGCCAAGTTTACCAAAGCGCTCCTACTGCAGCCTACTCTCAGGCCAACAGGCCATATAAGATATCGGCAAAATCATTTATAAATGACCGGCGTGCAAGAGCACGGCCCACAGTATAATTAGTCAAGGATATAAGCACTCTATAAATTGATGGAGTAGGACCAGGCATACTGAGAAAGCAGAATGTGTCAGCATTTATTGTCTGCGAAATGCACTATGTAGCGTCGCCCTAACAGAAAGGGTCGTCAGGAATGCGAAGATCAGAGAAAATTCGGCTTTTTTCCACTAACTTTGCAAATTAGCGGAATGTGGTAAGAATAGCCTGGTACGACCAGTATTTTTTTGTATTCTTGTATTGGTATTTTTTGTAAATTAAATCTATAATTCCTTAGTATTGAATAATGATAGACTCATAATAGTAGAACTATAAGACGACTGAAACGCCCACCCATATTCTTCACAAGCGTAGCAAAATAACCAAACATTTGCGCCACAGCTTATATTGACTATACTGCTGCAACAGAGGACGGTAGACAAGACTGATTGTGAACAATAGCAGAAAGATGTGCCATGGAGTGAGCCAGATTGTTATTGTCGTAAGATTTAGGGTACCCGTAGGAGACTGACACAAAAATTTACTATTGTTAATACGATAAGACACCCTAGCGAAAAAAGAATCCTTACTGTAACTACTTAACACTAGGAGAAATGAAACTAGGACCATATAAACCTACACTAGCTTCGTAAAAACAAAACTAAACTAAAAGAACTAAAACTAACTGAATACCCGGCTACGAACACTAAAATAAAAGCCACACCGTTCGATGTGGAGACGCGGCTTGTGTCCAGCACACCGCAGTACTGTGTAAGCTTAGACGCGATACCAGGGCTAATCAAAAAGAAAATGCCAGAATTATTCACGATGTTATCTGCACTGTAGTGACTTCTAAACTCATCTAGTACATACTAGGTTGAAGGAGTGTATCGAGGACAACACGATTCGTTGGGAAAATTATAAATAGACCAATATCAAACAGGCATGCTAAAATTGCATACTTACATATATGGTGGATATATCACTTCCAATGCCGCCATTACCGTACAACCTGATATGCACTGCCCTGGATGCCGACCAAGTATCTGACAGAGACAATAAGAGCAGTCTATTCTCTCTGTCATATATTATATTCCTGCTTTCTACGGTATTTGCCTAACGCGTATAAACTTGATTAGACTAACCTATGGGCTCACCAAGTTAACAACGTACATATCTAAAAACACAGTAATGATCAGGAATCAGTTAGGAATACCCCGTATTTCGGTTTCGCACTTGCGAATGAGAAAACAACGTACATAAATCAAATAAAATATTACTCAATCATCATTCAAGTATCGTCGAGAAAGCAAATCTCAAAATTGCAAGACTGCTATTCGCCGACGACTGGGCCATCGTTGACCGGATTTTGGACATCTTCAATGTCGTACTAAAAATAAACACACGGTCGGGAATAATCTAGAGCTAACCTTTTTACCTAAAACAAGACATTCATAATTTTAAGCAAGCAGCGTAAATTTTTAGGATTCATTTTCGTCTCAATTCCATGGTGCATTCTTTGAACATGCCTACTTACTAGAACAAGAAAGAAGCAGGGAGACGAAGCAGAAAGTGCCAAAATATAGCCGCATGCACAATCCCAATCACGTTTTTTTTAATAGCTTCGTTTCATAAATAGAGTGGACCGATACCGCGGTACCTATTTTGACGTAATACGGCAACGCGGCAACGTCTCCAGCGATATTAAGTAGCACTTAAATGTGTATAGAAAGCCAACAAAGAGATGCAGCTAAATGGGCTTTGGGGACGTCATGCTATGTAGCACCATGGGATTCCTAGAAAACGACGAGCAACAATGGAGTTCCATTTCAAGCACCACAGAACATAGCAAGAACAATACGCTGCCTGAAAGAAACAGCCTTCAACATAGAGGGCAGCCTTCAGGATAAAGACAAGATACCTGGCCGCTTGGTGGCAAGTGATGTCACGACACAGATGGCCACCACGTACAATATTGACCGCGATAATAGCGGCGTCACAAACGTGTAAGTCACACCGTTACGAGAAAACAAAAGCACTCAGAAACGTTTACCGATGAAATAAGAACAAACAAACAGAAAAGATCAATGACGGTTTACACATACGTGAGCCTAGTCAACAGACAAATTGATGAAGCCGAACAACATAGACTGTAAGGCAACAGTTGTACGAGCATATGCTGGCTAGGAGGATCTGCCGCAACGAAGACATAAAGACAGTGAACTGCACAGGAAGACGTCTACAGCAACAGTAGCTGGGAAGTTCACTGGGAGTGGTTCTGGCCCGGAAGGACCGTAGGACTGTCCACTCGATACTGGAAGAAATGGCGGCGTGGCCTAGGACCTAGTCTTGGTTGTCATCCTACCAGGCTGCCGCCGGTTCTATCCCCGTTGTTGATCGAATTTCCTTTGCGCGATGCTCACTGAGAATATATAATAAACTCTAGCGCGGAGAGTCAGCGGTCATGCTGTCAAAACGACTGTCGGAAAAATCCCCGATAGATATCTCAGCATGTCCGTCTACGGTGAATTGAAGATGTATCTCACGGCAATTCCAGGCCCGTAAAGAACGGAGAATAGTCTTGAAGAGGAAATTAACAACCTTTTTAAACATGATATTGATTCTAGGCAATGGAAACGACATACAGGTTCGAGGGTTCATACACGCAATTTAAATTATGGTAGAAAAAAATAATAAAAAAACATATTCGGCAAATAAATAGGATTTTACCAACCTGGGAATAAGAAATCCTACTTATTTGCTAAAGGTACTGGTTCTATAAGGTTAAGTGGCGTAGTAGCATATCATGCTAATATTCGATAGAATACACACAAATTCACAGTAGTCGCATGGTAACGACAAATGTTATTAACAACATTTTCTTTCGATTGTTATCAAATACGCATACTTACATATATATATATATATATATATATATATATATAGAGCTTGAGTCGACGTTTAATGCGCTTCGCAACCACTTTGACAAGATGATGCCAGCAGAAAAATAATCGCTTTTCAAGAAACTGGCAATGCGTTTTTACAACAATATCGCGTTCTTCGAGGTGTCACTATATCGTTCATGAAACTCAACAGCACCCAGGCATTTTTCAGACGAAAGGGGCTCTCATTTTGGTACGGTCCATCGTAGGTCAGTTTACGTGAACAGCAATTTGATTGGCGCTAAACTGCATGGCTGAGTAACACGTTCTATATGTCAATATTTACACAGTATCACTAAGCTTAACATGTGAGAACAGGTCACAAGCTTTTTGAACGCGTCCTGATGCAAGGCGTGATCCGTACATGATTGCCTCATCTCCGCAGATTAATCTCATCGGTTACTCGTTGTCGCAGAAGGTACGCGTGACAACACAGAGACGCTTAACGCATAGTTGAGGTGCGGGTCTGAGGTGTCGAGTCTTTACGCCGACGTTGAGATCTTCGACTTCTTGTTCACCACCATCCATGGTCACCTCCATCGCTTACACCATGCCAGTCTCCATCATCCCAGCCGTGATCTTCAACTACCTTCACGTGATGCATTCTGCGATCACAGAGTCATTATATGAGGATTAAACGCAGATAATGATATTTTTTTGCTAGTTATATTGAAAAGTTTTGTGCAATATGGAAATGTTGCACAAAATCCTTTAATATGACTAGAGGCGCAATGGTGTGGTTATATATATATATATATATATATATATATATATATATATATATATATATATATATATATATACATATATATATATATATATATATATATATATATATATATATATATATCCTGGCAGCACAAACTCTTAATATTTACTGATGATAGTTAATAATGGGCAGTAATTACTGATAATAGTTATTACTACATTTAATAACTTTACAATTCGCTATTACGGTAAGTAGTTAAGGGGAGAAATGATTTCCATAAAAATCCCAATTTGATAAAAGTTAAATGTAACCAGAGTACTATATGTGACAAGCACTACAAAATCACAGCTGTTAGTGTGCACTCACCTTCAACATTTTCACCGTTAAACGTAATCTTCCCAATTCGTCATCTTAACCGTAACACACATTATAAATGTTTCCGCCAGATGAATAGAGAGTGCGTAGAAGTGGAAAATTCATTTTTACAGTAAAAAAGCAGACAACGGAGCTGATTCGCGTTTGGTCAATAGTGTGAAATATATGCTACTATCTACTATCTTCAGGCTGGCATAGTGGACAACAGCCTTGTAGGTCCTTTTATTTTTCTTAGAAGATAAAGTGAAGAAATATCACCCACATTACATTATAAAGGATTTTAACAAGACTGTTTGGGAACGTTCCAGGCAGTATTTCGTATCACTGTGGTTCTAATAGGTGCCAACACACAGTGATGCTGCGGTACGGGTTTACTTTGACCTTACCATTCGAGATAAACGTATTGGCGGAGGCGGGCTCATTACCTGACTTACCGCATTATGCGACCTATCACATCTTGACTCTAAAAACCCACGAGAGCCGCGTTGAGTCAATGAATAATCTTGTTATGTTGGAGACTGTATGCTGATATCTATCTTGATATGCCTAATATACCTAGCGCGTGCATCAAGATTAGTGCGGCCACTACGATAGTAAACGTTTTATTGCTGTAACAACACATTTTTAAACTACTGAGCTTGACGGCTAGAAAATATAACATCACAGGATCGCAAATTTTCTCAATTGCACTCTCATTGAAGCACGCACGCACATCTAGAAAAACGATGTCTACTCAACGACCTAGGTATAAGACTGATGTAAGATTTGTCATTTTTATACGTCTATACATTTTGATTCCAATATAGTTGGACAAAAAATGCTTTATTTAAGGAAATTTTCGACTTGCTAAAAAAACTTGCTTATAGTGTGTGTTTACAAATAAGCAGATGTCTATATTAGAAATGACATGATATGGAACGCGTTACTAGTAATTGTCAAAGCACAACTAACTCCGCATCTTGCTTTGAATTGCTGGCTTTTGCGGCGGCCCGACTAACATGTTGTACGAACACGGGTCTTAATCCGGGTAATCTGTTCGTGTGTCGAAAAGAGCCCAGCAAACGTTCAGTTTACCTGAACTCTATTTAGCTTGGATCATACCGTTCACGCGCGTGTTTTCAGCGCGCTAACCGGTCCGTTCCGGTACTAAGACACATCGTGTTGTTCTTTAGCAGTGGTCATGTGTTAAACAGTCGTAGCAAACAATAAAGACTATTCATTTGAACTGTTACCGAAAGATCATTTAAGGAATGTTCGAATTACTTTGGCAAACAACACAGGCGCACGACGCTACTTTATGTAACGGTGTATGCAACATGGGTAATTCTACTACTTGTGGTCAATAATGATGTGCAGCATTTGATACAGATAAACCGATAAGCATAGTGCAGCTAGAAGCAGCCTAAAATGTTACGAAGTGATTCGGAAGAGGTCTCTCACACAACGACCGGCAAACAAATTAAAGACAATAATGGTAAAGGCAAAAACACGGCTAACTAATTGTAAGTGTCTAGGAAAATCACCAGCGGCGCGTCTGTGCCGCGTTACTCTCAAACTAAAACCAAACACTTACGGTTCATGGTGGACGTATTTTATCTCAGGCGCGCTGCAAAGAAAAGAAACATCGCTTAGATAGGTGTATGAGCAAGCATATGGGTTCATACTCAATGACTACATACATAAAACAAAACAATATATATATATATATATATATATATATATATATATACATACATATACAGGTTGAATCATAAGTGTTGTTAAAGCCACTCGATTTTCCAGCAAGACTGTGCGCTAGCTCACATCGCAACATATGTGCAGGAAGGGCTAAAAACAGCGCTCCTGAAGTCATTGATAAGACCAGCTGGCCTTCAAGTTGTCCAAATCTCAACCAAGTGGATTACTCTGTGTGGAGCATTTTGAGGGCTAAGGTTGGGCGCACACACCACCAAAATGTTTACTAGATTAAGTAAGCTATTTAGAACGCATGGGATAAGCTTGATGAAACCAATCTGCATTCAACGGTAGATTGATCGATCAAACGTTTGAAGAAGTGTGTGCCCAAAAAGGGCGACCGATTCGAATAACAATATGTGTGAACATGAAGGGGGTTCGCTGTGTCACAATAGTTTAGATGCGTTATTCATATTTTCTTCCTGACTTTTAACTTTGCTACATGACCTTTATATATATATATATATATATATATATATATATATTGGACCGACATAGCCCGCCGGCAAATTTATTTGTCCATGTTGTCTGTTATCACAATGTGTCACATAACGCACTGAAAACTAACGACTCAAGGCTCTAGGTCCAAGATGGGGCTGGTCCACCTGGCCAAAGTTCCTCTCACCGACGCGGCGTTCCCCCTCTGAACGTCTAACGACAAGCGCTGCAGTAAGTACTCCCCCGCTCTTTTGTCTCCTGTAGCAACCACCAATCTTCTCCCGACGTCTCTGAGTAATTTTTTGGTAAGCAACCCTGGTCCCCCTAACGTCTCAAAAGCTAGAGGTGAGAACAAGTGGGGATAGTCCAGGCTTGAGTACTTCCTGCACTTGGCTGTTTCCGCTAAGGCAACCGCATGCCCAGGGCGGGCTGCGCCAGTACCGACCATTGAAGGGGCTAAAGAGTCGGTAACAGTCGCGTCCCACACCAGCATCTGGCCCCGATCGAATGGGGTCAGAGTCATTCCGTCAGGCCTTTTTCCGTCATCTCTGACTAAGCCGGGGGGCTCCAGCACACATGGGTAGCCTGCCAACCGTAATCCTCTGCAGAACGTCTCGTTCAGGGCCGAGTGGCGTGCGATCCTGCCTGAACTCTGGGCGCAAGAAAGACCGTGGTGGCCTAGGGAGTCGACTTCGTCACCACAACCACAGCGATGGGGGGAAACCAGTTCTGCTCCCACTCTCAAACCGACTAATATTCGTGTAGATTCATCGTCTAAAAGGGTACCCAGTTGAGGACTCGGTAGGGCGTGTAGCCATACGCTTGCACCCGGCGAGGAGACGGCTTGTAACCTCGCTTTGTCCGCGTCGGAAGTTGCTCGGCTCCACAGGTCGCTCCATCGACGATCGTGTGTCAAATCTGACCACGCAGACTGAAGAGAAGGGGTCTCCGGGAGAGCCCCGCAGAATGCGATGGCTTCATTTTGGGTCTTTTCCAACGTAGATCGGAAATGCACCACAGCGTGGGGGTCTAGGATGGCCTCGATGTCGCTGATCGCTGAATGCAGGGAGGCAATATGCGCCGCAACTGAGAGGGAAACTGCCTCGGGGAGTCCCAACCCGCCTCTTGCGACCGGTAGTGATGCTTGGGTTAAGGGGTCGCCCCGTAGCCGCAGATTAAGTAGAGATTCCAACGCGTCGCCTTGCTTCACATTTAGTTCTTCCAAGTGAGATGAAAAGGCTATACAGTTGACACCTCTGAACAGGTAGTTCAGATTCGAAGCGGAGAAACACGAACGTAGAAGGTACAATCCCCTATGAGCGCCAAGCTGAGGGAGGCGGTTGAGACCGACCTGGAGTTTTTCTCTCCATCGCTCGATCGTCGAGGTGAGGTTGTCGGGGGATAAAGGCACCCCAAGAAGGTCTAGGTCGTCGCCAACTACACGGCACCCCGGAAGTAAATCCAGGATGACAGGGGTGTCATTTGCGCCCATTCCTTTTATATGGACTTCACACTTGGTCGGGTTCAGTTCTAGGCCGCTGCATGTAGCGAAGCTTAGTATTTTCTTTATGTCCTCACATACTGTACTGGCGCTACCTCCTATGATACCATCGTCCAAATACCACAGGTTAAGTGGACTTTCGAGGGAGTTGACCAGATCTTTCACGGCAAGGCAGAACAAAGGGGGAGCGAGGGGATCTCCCTGCTGGACACCCACTGCCGAGGTAAGCAATGCCGAGGGTAAGATCAGGTGTGATGGATCACCGTAGGCCAGTTTGACTTGATGGTAGATGGCGGGAGCTTCTTCTGCAACTGTTTTTAGCAAGTGATCTCTCTTCACGGTGTTGAACGCGTTTTTAAAATCCAGTTTGACTAGTACGGAGGACTCCTGCCGAGAGTCGATGAATGCCCTGGTAGCGTGCACCATTATTTCTGCACCCCGCTTGGTAGAGAAACCCAACTGGTGACGCCCTATAACCCGGCGGATGACATCTCTGGAGTCCCTCACTGCCAGTTTTGCCGCGACTCTGCGTATCACCGATGAACAGGCGATGGGTCTATATGAGCCGTCGTTCTTCTTCAGTGCGAACAGCCTTGCCCCAAAAATGAGAGGACGCCACCCAGAATGTGGGGCTCCCCAACGCAATACGTCAATCAGCTTTGCCAGCGCTTTGCCAAGTCTCTCGGACGAGCTGCCAAGACTCGGTGAAAGAAGGTCTTGCAGCAGACGGGGCCGGATGAAATCTAGGCCGGCACTCGAGCTCTTTGAAAATGAACCCATCGCGTAGCGCACATCCTCAGCCGAGGTGGAAGAAGGCATGAGCTGTTGAGAGGGGGGGGACGGCCAAACCGGGTCCGACTGTCCGACGGGGTGCTTCGCCCGTAACGATGCTATAGCAGCTGGCTCATCAACCATAACGTCATCCGATAGAAGGAGGCGGGCTGCCCCTGCAGCGTCCCCGTCGGATAGTTTGGCCAGCACGGCTCGCGCGTTTGGACGAATCCGCTCAACACTAGGGCCTGACTCGTCTGTACCAGACGAGGAACCCAAGTGAGTCAGCCGGACTCCACGTTGAAATTCCACGAGGTTCTTTCTGATGATAACTGTCAGGGAGCGTGTATCCCTGCGGCCTACAGGTAACCTCAACACGACTGGGGCGAACGAGAACAGCCCAAGCCAGGCAGCGTCGTCGTTGTCCAGGGCTGCTCTTGAGCACACCTCCGATAAGGCGTCAGCCACCGATTTCCTTACTGCTTTCGGTAGGATTCGTACCAGCTTCCCGCTTTTCATGAAGGATTGAATGAGCTCCGTGAGGTCTGGGTTGGACTCGTTCATGGCTTCGTCACGGATATGTGTGGTGTCCGCGCCCCCATGTTTGACGGTGACGTGTCTACGGAGACCTCGCCTGGTAAAGGTCTGGCGACAAAAATTACAAGTAACCCTGTTGGTCCCCTGTAAATTTGGTACTGTCGCAGAGCCGGGCTCGGGTATTACGCTTGGGACAGGGCGCTCTGGGGGACCCGGCTCAGTTGCTCGTGTAGACTCTGCCGCCGTTGTGTGATTATTGTGATCATTTATCATTGTGTTTGTTTAAGGCTGTTGGCAACCGACAACAACGCCAGTAAGGGTTGTAACGCGTTTGTTATTGATTTCACCATTTTTGACAGCTCCGTCTTAAGAGAGAGCAAGTCCCGGACCAACCCAACCGACCCGAGAGTCGCTGCCTTATGAGATCCCCGGGGACGACGAGATGTGGCCTTCGCTCGTTTCTTAACTGGTAGACGCTTTTTAGGTGCTGTTCTTGGCCGGGGCAGTAAAAGCTGCGGAGTGACGTCACCCCCAACTGCAATGCCGCGCACCACCGAGGCATATGTCGGCCCTTCTGGGGGGCCTGAACTTTGACCGACGGCATTTGAGCCTTGTGAATAAGGTGTAGGCGTCGTCAGGGTCTCGTTAATGGATGCGTCTGGGTGGGTAGCACGGACCTGGTGGAGAGTCCTGGCTTCCATCAGGATCCTGTTCCTTTCTCTTAGATAGAAAAGTCGCGGGCAACTAGGTGATTTGGCGTCGTGAGGTCCCCCGCAGTTGACACACTTGGACGCATTCGGACAGTCAGTAGCTAGGTGGCCTTCTTTGCCGCAGTTGCGACAGGCTTTAGGGAGGGAACAGTTTGCCGCTATATGACCAACCCTGGAACAATTGAAGCATATTCTGGGCTGATCGGGTTCCAGAACTACCGCGTGGGAGCGGTATCCCAAGAATATTGACGCCGGTGGTTGACGGTTAAACGTCAGAATGACTTTAGGCAACGGCTTCTTTTGGTCCCCAGACGATACGAACAGTCTTCGAGCGTCTGTAACGCCCAGGTTTGCGAGCTCTGTCACAATCTCCTCTTCCGTGATCGAGGTGCAAACACCTTGGATTCTAGCTTTAAACGATGCTAGGCCCGGGCAGGAAACGGTGACCGGGATTTCGTCAATGTTCGTTAAGCGTGAGAGCCTCTGAGCTACGTCCATGGAACAGATGTTCACGAAAATGCTGCTCCTATTGCCCGAGATTCGACCCTCCGGCACCAAGGTGTGAATTGCCTTAAATAGGCGCATCATCGAACCCTCCTTGAATTCAGCCAGACTCCCGTCCGAATTCTCTCGGTGCCTGATCCGGACCCTGAATGCTCCGAGTGCTCCCGAATTGACCTCGTCTTTCAACCTGTCTAGCTGTTTCTGCTCTCGTATCACTGCTTTTTTCACTTTCGCGTTCGTGACGACAGTGAAACCGTCTCTTTGCAACTCATCGACAGCCGAGTCGACGTCAGCGCCCTCTCTTCTCCGTTTGACACCAACGGATGCATTGCTCATAGCACTCGCCGGCCTCGACATATCGTCATTAGCTGCGGGTTCACCCGTGCGTAGGTTCGCTATGTTGAGGCTCGCGGGAGGTAACCCTCCCCCGTCAGGGGCGTTTGAAATCATGGCCGCTATCACATTCACTTGCAAAACCGCTTACTTTTGTTTCGCCAAATATATATATATATATATATATAATAAGTGTCACCTATGCTCTATATGTATGTACATACACACGTATATATATGTCACCCCCAACCGATCGTTGTTTACAAACAGTCAACCGACGCCAGATATAGACGAGTTGGCACAGCTGTTCCCAAGTGTTCCACCGTTTGGATCAACGGTGTCAGTGTTCTTAACCGACGGGACAAATGCACGTAATCGACGGATGTGTACCGTGTCACAGCGTGGCTGTTATGAGACGAAAATGAAACACTGAAACCGCACAACACCAATGCACCGAACAAACACCTCACCGCTCGCACATGGGACACCTCTCGGATTCAAATGAATCGCAGGCCGACCGCAGTCCAACCAGGGCACCGCCACGTCAAGCTGCGGCTCCACAGCTGAGTACCGTCACACTCTTCACAAGCAATCGAAAACACGTCCGCTCGCTTCGACGTTCGAAACGTCTCTCTCTATATATATATTTGTTTGTTTTTTTTAAACATAAGGCCCTACTTTCTTAAAATCATAGTTACCGTGATTATTCGCTACGCAGCATAATGACAAATTAGTTCTAAACAGAGTTCAGTCATAAGTGAGACCGTCTACACATATTTGTGTAGATAACCACGTTTATATAAAACGTAATTATGAGAACAATAGCATTATTGCGACTGTACTAACACATTTGCAACGTCTAGCACAGTTGTTTCTGCGAACCGCCGCTGAATACCGCGGCGACTTCGCGGGTTCGGGCGCGACTCACCACCACGACGATACAGAAGAAACAACACGAAAACAAAAGTAAACAGCTGAAAATGCAACTCACGGGTGCACGTGAACGTGCTGATGATGGTAGACCGGCGGCTCGTGATGTTTATGGCTAGCGCCGAAAAGGGCACCGGCGCCCCCAATCAGCGCAAACGGTCCGAGTATCTTGAGGCCCTTCTTAAGGGCAAAAGCCTCCGCCGGAGCTGGAGGCCCGAACGAGGCCATCAGCACAATGGTTAACCACAGCAGGGGCAATAGTTGGCCTCGATGCAGCTGTCGCCGGGCCATTTGCAGAGGTGACATTTGACCAGAAACTCGTCGATTGCAGTTGCCGGTCGAAGTCGGCATGCACGACGCTTTCATCCTAGCGAGATACAAGATGGGAAACAACGTTACAACATTATTACTACTATATCTACTACTACTACTACTTTAACTTTTTCGGCTGACCCTCAGCTACGATTTAGCGTCCATGGGACTGCTTTTCACATTGCTTCATAGACGGACCCCCATAAATACAAATGTGCAAAGGTAGGGCTCGAACCCGCGCACCTATGTGTTTCCTTTGGTTGCAAGACGTAGACGAATGCACCAGGGTTCGATACTACTACGACATCTACTACTACTACTACTACAACTAGCACTACTAGTATTTACAATGTTTTCTTTTAGGTTATCAAATTAGTACGCCCTATATATACATGGGGTTAGTTTCTCTATAAAGAACTCCATAGGCGCATACTTCTTCTTAGCCCTAACCTACCTCGGTGTTATATGAAAACGCTGGGTTTCCTGGGGTGAAACAAAGTCATGTCTTTAGCGATTGACCGATCTATTTAAGTAAGGGCCCAACGCAACAGTAGGGTGGGAAGGCGGCAAGGGTGAAACTTTTTGAGTGTTTCGTGACCATTTTGCGTTTTGGTGACACTTACCTAGAAGCTGCTGGGTGGGTTTGCTTGTTGTCGCTGCTGCTAATGCCGTCTGTAACAGAAACAAATGTAGCAGAGTAGAATTCTCTACACGTGGTCAACATGATTATTGTTGTTGTTGCTGTTACACGACATGCTTCGGTCAGCTGACAAAATACCGCCTTCCACTTACTTTACCGCCTCCCCCCCCTCTCGCCTCCCTCTTTCCTTGGTTCTGACTGTCCGAAGCTACGAAGATGAAAAATAGGACAAATACCAAACACAACTATAACACTAGCAAAAACAACAGCAGTAACAACAAACAGCAAACCAGAAAACAAAGTGTCACTAAAATCGCAACTCTTCTACTCGAATGTGGCGTTGTTTTTGCTGTTGCGGCTAGTTCTGTCGTTGCCGTTAACTTCGGGGGTTACCGCGACGCGATAATGGTACGCCGGTGCCACGACAGCAGTGGCGGGGGGCGCAAAGTGTTAAGGACGCAGCGCCAAAAACACGGCTTCACGTGTTTTGTGCGCGATGCGTTCTGGGAGGGCCGCCCACGGTAAGTAAGGCGCATAGTAAAGGCGACTAACTCCGACAAGCGTAATGGCAACAAACATTTCGGCAGAACGGGTCAAAACGTCATCAGCAAATCACACAATGTAGCGTGACGTAACTTGACAACACACTAAACCGTAAATGAACCCTATTTCAATTAATTTTCGGGTAGCCGGCAAGAGCTTGAGAGAGAAACTCAAAAAATAGTCGCCTAAAAATAAGCGTAACCGTAAAACAAAGAAAATTAGGCAAACAACTAAGCACAACGGAACACGACAAATAATGATTTAAAGAGTGGTGCCAGACTAGCAAAAGAGATCTCTTTCAATAAATTCCCATCACATGCTACATATGTGCCACAGCATACAAGGCAAAAAAGTGGAAAACATTCGTTGTACGTGTGTAGTTCAGAAAACAGGGTTATGATAATATTTGTTGAACAACGGTGTATTATATGTTATTAAAGTATATATATTAATATATATATATATATATATATATATATATAAAGGCAAGCACTGCCGAGTGTGCAAACGTATTGTAAATGATAAATAAATCATCACAATATGTTCTATATATACATATATATATATATATATATATATATATATATATATATATATATATATATATATATATATATTACAGTATATTAAACCATCAACGTCGCATATTACCTCCACCAGAGCGTCCCGGGATTTTCAGTTAAACTACTATAGCAGGACAATTCGTAGCGCGTGTGCTAGTCTTGTTGTTAGCCATTATCTGTTTTAGCCATTATCGAGATTCACAGAACCCCAACAGGTGCCTACTTTTCAATACGTGCAGAGTGTGTGATTTCAGCAAAGATCTTAAAGTAAAAAAATGATAAATAAATAAATCCTACTAGCGACCGATTCATCTCTGTAATTGCTTTAATTTTTTTCGGCTTTCTGTACAATGTATAGTTTACAATATACTACACTTTCGTATTTAGATTAATACATTTTTTGCATTCAGTTAACTTCCTGACGTTTTTTATATTGTTTTCGTTTTTTCAATATCAACACGGCATTTTGCCGAATGCTTGCCGAGAACTTTGTTGTCTGCCTCCCTAGCTACTTTCGGTCTAACTTCAAATTTAAACTACTACTCAATACTTGTTTGAACAGAAAATGTTGGAGCCTTCTTAATATTGAGAGCTAATTTCGTAATGTCAGGCCACACTGTAGCGCTGTAAGTGATCGTCGCCAATACACCATGGCCATCAACCGTATTGAACGACAAATTGCGTTTGCTCATGCAGCACCTCGTTTTGTCCTGTGACGAAATGGCCACCCAGTGAATAACTTAAGAGAGAAAAAGTAACCAGACTACACTACCTCGATGGTCGCAAAGACCCATCCTCCTTGCGGCATCATCACTACCGCACCTCCTGGAATTCGTCTGGCGGGTGGGTTGCCTTTCCAGAAGGTGACTCTCTGTCTGGCGCCGGCAGTGCTGATACTGCCAAGGAGGACAAAACTGACAGGTCCCCCAAATACCGATGCAAGACGAGGAAAAGCAGGAAGAAGAAGCCAAAAAAGAACACGCAACCACATGATCCCCGGCATATGGATCTGGCGGCGGTGGATTGGATAGGTTCATCCAGGCTTCATCCATGTTTCATCGAAGAAGCGATATCGAGAGGATGCCCCCCCCCTCCAGGGTAAACATTTTATATTCTGAAGGTTGTTACCCTGACTGCACACCAATGAACCTTTGAACGGTTAATCATATGGTTGGGTTCTGTACTCATTCATGACTAGTTTTCTCGAAGATGTCGACCTACAGCAAGTTTTTTGATGACAAGGTATTTTCCGACCATTATCCACACTGACGGGTAATGAGGCGTCTTTAACGTCGTTGACGACGAGACCATGTTTGATCGCTGCAAGTCTCTATAGGAGGTTCGATGAAAACAGCCAGCGAAGGTTTCAAGACAGTGTCACCAGGGTAGATTGGTCATCTGTTCTCGACTCAACGGATCTCGAGAAGGCTTTCGAGGCCTACAAGGGTAAGCTCTGGCCCCTGTATAGCTTAATTAATTCCCGTTGCGACAGCTAAGAGCTTAAAAAAGGTAAACCACTCACCAAAGTTGACAAGTAAATTAGTTCATTTAAGACATATTGTCGCTCGCGCTCGCCGTTAGTGGATTAGCAAACGGTCCACAGATGACAAAGAGGCGCTTCAAAGATTACTGGCGTTGTACAAGGGAGACTACTAAAAGTGGCTAAGAATACCTACTACAAAGACCAGTTTGCTTCTGCACGTGATCGCTCTGCCAAGCTCTAAGTCTAGAGCGGTACCAAGTCGAATACTGCTAGAAGCCTTAAGAACTTTATATCTCAAGAGCCGACTGAAACTTTTCTCTCGGACCTATGGAACTCTGAGCCTAACGCATTTTTCTTTAGCTCAGAACGGCGAATCGTTGCTAAACATGTAAAGATAGATTTGCCCGATAGTGGTGGAAACCTGCCTAGTAAATTGCACTCTAAATTATTTGACATCTTAGCGACTCCTCTAATTCTCGTTTCAGTTAAAACGGCCGTGTTTCCAGAACGCCTCAAGACATCTGCGGTGACTCCGCTATATAAGGGTAAGGGTCAACCTGGTAACTATAGCCCAATATCCTTGGTGATTTTCGCCTCAAACGTTTTTGAAAAGCTTGCTAAACAACAGCTGGAGGTCATTTGAACGATTTAAACTTCTTCTCTAGAAATCGATTCAGTTATAGGGAGGCAAAACCAACTGAGTTGGCATTGGTACATATCTAGTGGGAGATCATTAAAGTTGCGGGGGTGAAAACATTTGCCTTAATGCATTTCTTGACGTAGCCAAAGCGCTCGACTGCCTAAACTACTTATAATTCTTAAAGTGCTCCGTTAATTGGGCTACGCGCCAGAAGTAACATATTGATTTCAATCGTGTCTTAGCGAACAGAAGCAATTTACTTATCTTTATCACCTACATGAATTCCTCTCAAAGTCCGGTACTGCCGCTTTTTCAAATTATGACACTGTTTCGAAGCAAGTGAATAAGTAAACTTTAAATTAGGTATGACTGCAACTTCGTTTCACTTTATACAACGTTATCCTTTGTTGCGATTAGTGATGACATAAATCGTGTGGTAGTTAAGTTCATGGCGGCCGATAAGCTCTGTCCCAACACCGACTTGTAGAGATTCGATAGGACACCTTGCAGTTTGCGGCAACGGTTCTGAAAACGTTTGCCTGACCTCGACCGTATCTGCACAGACACCTACACCATCCTACGAAGAGAGGGGATACTTTTGCTAGCACACAATCAATCGTTGCACAGGTGGCTTTGCATTTTAAGCGTTAGCAGTGGCCGTTGCGAGAGCGACTTGAGCGACTCACGAAATACACGGCCATCTACATATATATATATATATATATATACAAAACAAAATGGCGTAGTGGCAAATACATTGTCTTGCCCCATCATCCACCCCATGGAGGGTTATAATAATAATATATTATTATTACATGTTAAACAATGTTACAGTTGTGAGGTCTGGAAGTATCATTGCAAATTCTCTAAGTAATTATTTCACTCCATGGCGCCCAAAATAGATGCCGCGTTCCCTCTGCAAATGGCCAAAGACAACGCTTGCCTCAAGAATTGGCCCCCTCTTCATCCTTATTATTATTATTATTATTATTATTATTATTTTCTTTGGTGTTTCCCTACAATTGTGGGATCTAAACGTGTACCCGCCTAGGCTCACCCCCGCTCCTCAATCCATAGAGCCGATGACAGCGGCGGCGTTTCCCCTACACACTGCGAGCGAGAGTTGCTGACGTAGAAACTCACCCTCGCGCTGGTCACCCGTGTTAGCACTTATTTTGATATCTAGGTCTTTGAGGAAGATACTTGTGTTTTTGCTGATTGGACCCATCGTTTCCATGGCGACGGGTACGAAGTGGTATTTTTCTCCAGGTCAGAGTATTTGCGTTTTTTTGCGATCTCAGCATGTTAGGCAACCCATTATTATTATTATTATTATTCGGTATTTCCCTACAATTGTGGGACCTAAGAGTGTACCCGCGTAGGCTCACCCCCACTCCTCAATTCAGAGAGCCGATGATAGCGGCGGCGTTTCCCCTACTCACTACGAGCGAGAGTTGCTGACGCAGAAACTCGCCCTACGCGCTGGTAACCCGTGTTAGCACTAATTTTGATACCTAGACCTTTGACGAAGATACTTGTGTTCTTGCTGATTAGTTTCCATGGCGACGGGTACGAAGTAGTATCTTCTCTCCAGGTTAGAGTATTTGCGTTTTTTGCGATCTCAGCATGTTCAGTAACCAAGCCTGACCGGGTGGCGCTGTTCATCAAGTATGACGTAGCCACTGTATATAATACCATGGCATCCCATACCAGGCATTTGCCCTTAGACCATGGTGGAACAGTGACGCCGTCGGATCTTTTGTCGTCTTCGAAACCCAACCTGGGCTCTAGGGTGTTTGGTATGCCGGCTCCACGAAGAGCCTTCTTTAGGATTGCGTTGATTTCCGTGTATCTGAAAGCCCTACCAGGGCTCTAAGAGCAGCTTAAAGCGTGAAGCCTGCCGCGACTGTTTTTCCACTTAATATTTTGACTCGAGGCATTTTGATACTCACAATAGTAGCGGCTCACATCAAAATGACTACTTTGTTTTGAAGACGGACTTTACGTAACTTCAGAGAACGCGTGTGTTAAAACAATACGTTTTTTTCTCAACTCTATTAAGCAGTAATCTGGACAACGCTCAGATATGCGTTCTTGGCTTGGTCACTTCCGTTCAACTCATAGGCGTCTCATATTAAATACGTAATTGAGAAGGATGTTTCTTGACAACCAGCTAGTGACATTTTTCAGTGATCTAACAGTGAGTTCTGGAAAGGTATACTCCCCAAGAGAGACGCTTTGACTGAGCTCGGCTGTAGTCGAAGTTCTGAATCGTATACACTAAATATAAATGAATATATCGTTCGCAAAACCAATAAAAGGTATCAACTCACTGACAGCTTTCATCGGAGGCCGAATTTAGGCAGTGCTTGAGCTACATCATATGAGCACGACTGCCTCCTATAAAAATATCTTGCGAAATCCCTGTGCAATTACAACAGCAGCTCCATGACCCGTTCGGATTGGTTCCTTGTGCGCTTGCACAGTCAGGCGACCACTGGACAACACGTCTATTTGGCTTCACAAGCTTGCTGCACATCCACAACTGGCTATAGCTCATCGATAATGCCGTTTGCGCAAGATCACAAAAATTCACAAAGACCGTTGATCAATGGCAGGTCGTTCTAGTCTTCGATGAGACCAGCATGTCTCTATATAGCAGCAATGGACGCGAATGAGTGTGCCAGACACGAGGTGTTTGGTTTGCGTAATCTTGCCGCGTCAGTTTTGGTGGCGTAAACCGCCAATAATCACGGTTAGCCAGGATAGTTAAACTCAAGGAGGTTCCTCAAGCCAGCGGCTTCTAGAGAAGTTATCTTCTCAAGGAAGACGAACTGGTTTAACTGCCGAACAGGTCGTGTTTTATTTAAGGGCTTTGACCAATAACTTGATTGTCATGCGCTATAATATGCTACTAGGCTGCACACCGCGGCACTTATTCGAAAGTACTTTGCAGAAATAAGCCTAATAAAGTGGTCAACATGTTTACCAGAACTGAACCCCATCAAACATGTGTGAGAAAAACCAAAGCAAGGAATTCGAGGCAGAACATTAGTAAGACTTTGATAGCTTATGAATGCTATGCACAAGAAGATCCTGCAGCAACCAATGAATGGGTCAATTAAATCGATGCCTAATTCTATAGCGGCCGTTAATGTGGCACGTGGAGGTAATATACACTGTATATTTAAATTAGTTCTACGATAAAAATAAGCAGTGTAACTATACATTTGTCATGAAACGAGAATTGTCTTTAGTGTTATATGGCTATTTCACGATATATTTTGCGGACAATTGTAAACAATGAAAAACGAGCTGCAGAGCACTGCAATGCTTACTCAATTGTCATTCGAATGGTCTAGTCAATTTTATATGACGCTGGTACGGTAAGTACACTTTATACTGAATGTCAAATGTGAGGGTAAGTCAATCTTTGGCCGGACCTGCCAAAGCCCGTTTATATATATATATATATAAATGGGCTTAGCTTGAATAGTCGAGCCCGGTGGCTTGGTGCATTGACCGTGTGCGCCTCTTGCTACCGGAAAAAGCACAAGGGTGCACGGGTTCAATCCCCATCGTTGCACATTTGTATTCATTGGGGTCAGTGTTATAAAGCAATGCGGGAGCGCTTCCGTGGACGTTAAAGGCTGGCTGAGAGTCAGCCCGAAAAAGTTACCTACTTAGCTTAGACAGGCCCTAGCTATCACACCGTTTGATCGCTTTAGATGTTTCTACTGGCGCTGCTTTTGCTGTTGCCTGCTGGTGCTGATGATACATTGCCGTGCGCTACCTCAGCTCAGGTCTGGTTGCTTGTGAAAGGACGAAATACCTGTCTAACACCCTTCATCTCTTTCCTTGACCCCCATAATTCCATCCGAATGCCCCCCCCCATCATTCTCTCCGAATGCCCCCCTATCCGTGTCATTCCCAACCGAGCTAACCCAACCTGCAAGTCACCATCTTCAGTTTGCTCTCCTTTGATCTTTACGTTTAGCCGCACCGTTGTGTTGGAAACTCGCATCATCCTGTTCCTTCATATGTAGGGCCCACTTTTATCGCGTCTCGCCTCCTCTCGCTCTACCATATCTCTTTAACTCTCTATTCCTCCCTCTCTCTCCCTCTTCATTTTATTATTTCCCTTCTGTATGTCCATTTCTGTACACATGCCTCATTTTTCTCCGTTTCCTCTCTTTCCGTCCTTTCTCTTCCCCCTCACTCGTCTGTCCACTCTCTCCCTCTCTCTGTTCGGCCGTCCTTTATAGAGCTGCCCGAAGTCTGCCCGGGTGTTCAGAGAGCAGCGCGGACTCGACGACTCGGCCAGCATTTAGCCAGTCTAGCCTGGTGGGCAGCTGTCGACTCGGCTCAGCCGGGACGGTTCGTCGTCGTCGTCATCGTCGTCTTGGCTGCAAGTAGCTGGCTGGAAGGCAGCGACTTCAGCTGCTGCTGCTGCAGCAGCCGCCTTCCACTTTATTATATTTACCGTTTACCGCCATAAAAACAAACCCGCTCAGTCACTCACGGCTGCTACCTTCGCCGCCGCCGCCGCTAGCCCGACCGGCACAACGACGAAAACAACAACAATGACGACGACGACGACGACAACAACAACGACAACAACAACATAACTACTAGCGGACTGTGGGGTAGCGACCGCCTCAACCTCTGCTCCTATCCTTCGTTCTTTCATTCGTCCGTCCGTCCGTCCGTTCATCGTCGTCGTCGTCCTTGCTTTAGCTTTCTACCTTATTTCTCTTCTCCCTCTCGACAGGCAACCTCTTCCCCCAGACAGGCAACCTTTTCCCTCATCCGCCAAGCCAGTCGCTGCCGCTGCTGCTGACTCGCACTGGTCCGTGGTGTCAGCAATGACTCGAGAGGTTCCCGAACACGATCGCTCGGTGCCGTAGGCGGCTGCTGCCGCTGTATTGGCGTCTGTTGTTGTTTTGTAGGTGGTGGTAGCGGTGGTGGTGAATCGCCCGCCCGCTCGCTCGCTCGATCGCTCTACCATCAGGCGCTTCTATCCGCCTCTATTAAAGGCGGATATCGTAAATTCCTCTTTAAGAGGTCGCGCGATTTCCTTTTCCCTCTTTCTTTCTCTCTTCTTCTCTCGCCCCGCAACTTTCTTTCTTTCTATCTCTCTTCTTCTCGCATCCTACTACTACTACTACTGCTACTATTGTTGATGTTATTGCTGCTTCCACGCTGCTCCTAGACCCGTCTCCTTAACGCTCAGCTCCTGATCCTGTCGTTTGTCCACCGTGACTACCACCGTTTAGTCTGCATCATTTTGCTTTGACGGTTGGTGGTACCTTTTGATGCTTCGTGGTCTCTTTCGGCATGCATTTTGACCACCTCTCTCTCTATCTCTCTCATATATATATATGTATACTGCATATGTATATATATACTATCTCAAAACAGCAGCGCTTACGGTTTCGATTCAAGATGGCACTGTGACACACATTGCCAGGTTAATAAAAATGATAATACTATTATAGATGATTATTTTTTATATTAATATTATTATTATTGCAACATACTCGAACCGTAGCAGATAGGCCACCTGAACAGTAATCATTATAGTAGTCGTAACAGGAGTATTAGTTCTCTATGTAGATTCTTAAAAATTTGATTCGAGTTTTGAGAATCTACATCAAAATTAATGTGCAAACACAACAAATTACAATTACAAACAATTGTCGACAAATCGCGTTATTGCAAGTGATACAAACTATAGTAGCGACAGAATATACTACGCAAGGCAAGCATACAAAAAAGAGGGCTAACATATAGCAGTGCCTCGACTATACTCGGTAGATTGTGTTTTGTATTTTTTTTTCTACATTTATGAATGCAACGTTATGCTATCGTGGGTACTCTATGATCTTTAAACAGAGTCTAGCTCAATGTTTTTTTATTTTCCAGAATAAAACAAAAGTTAGTTAATCATAGTGACTGATGGCAACACGATATATATATATATATATCTATACATATATATATATATATATATATATATACATATATATGGTTTAACGTATTATTATCATTTGTACTATACGTGTGAACATCCATTAGAGCTCTATCGATTGCTGGCTTAGCCCATGGCGTCCACAACAGAAGTAGCATGCTTTCTACAGACGGTCAAAGACACCAGCTGCTTCAATCACTAAGCCTCGCGTGGACCACGCGTAATGTCCACTATGCGCCCCGCAATATCTTATAGAAACGTTGCTTCGCTGCGCTTACGCAACAGGTTCAACGTTTTTGCAAATATTGACAGGTCAAGATCATTTTTTGGCGTCCTAAAGTCCGTGCTTTGCGACCGATTAAAACTCAAGTGAGCTGGGTGTACGAATCCGGCAGGCGGATACGTTAGATCGACCTCAGAAATGATTGTGGGAAGTACGATCTTAACTCAACTGAGCTGTAACACAGTAACGTTACAGATTTTTACCGTGATATCATAAAATAATGGCGCATTTCGTTGTTAGTTGTTTTGTGTTCATGCGCAATCCGTACGTATAGCTTTTAATTTTGACCAGCTGTTATGAACTGTGCTGAGCCTCCATGATTGGGCTCCTTACAGTTGTATGTTCTTCGATATGTTCAACTGACTGGTGTAATTTACTGATGCCATTTTCCTGCTTTGTGGTTAGTTTTTCGTAGAAGGACTCCATAGAAGACCGACCTGTGGGGTTAAGACCCTTTGCAACAAAACCATAATATGGGTACCCAAAATGAAAATTCACTCAGCTGCTTATCATTTGTCCTGCTCGTTCAGCCTAATATTTACAAAGGGAGTTGGAAAACGCTCTTACAACTTGTGTACTTTGCTCCAGGTTTTCACCAGCCACGTGAGCAGTGTTTATGGCGGTTCAGCTTGCAGACTTGCGCTAAATACCACGCAGTTAACTGTCGTACGCCTTGGCAGTCCCTGCACTAAGCGTGGGACGAACGCTAGCGTCGCATAAGGCATCATTTGTGTTCGTATATGTCTTCGCGAATGCAACTGAGTTGTGAAACAAGTGAGTATATATAACAGTTCAGGCTGTAAGATGTAAAGGGTCTACGAACAACTTCTTATATTTACGAATTTTGCCTTGAACTCTCAGTAACGAGACCACAACTGAGAAGCATCTCTGCGTGATTGCAATGAACACACTCCAGAACTACAGCGGGGCACGATGCCAGTCAAGGTTGCACGCAAGAGGTCATTGAATTTAGCTTGCAATGTCGTTTGTGACCAAAACAGTACGAAAGCAAATTGCTGTTCACACTCTCGTACATTACGCATAAGGGTACATAAACATGAATGCTGGACGCGCTTTTGGCTTCTTGTCTTCCCCCTGCTCACCGGCCACCGTGGCGCATAGCTCGTGAAATCGCCGAATCTGGTATGCCTATAGTTTCATCAGGCTCGTGGAAACGACCGTATTCCTTATTTGATAAGAGTTGGGGGGCAAGTTGGGAGCTAAGGTTTCATTGGTGATGTAGTTGGCAAGACCCCAAACACACTGCTAGCATGATTGTCACGACGACATGACGTCGAGGTGAGTCACAACCTCGGCGACTCCTGACTAACAGGCCCGTAACCAGCAGGCGCAACGCAGATTGCGGGTGGAAATCGATGTCGAATAGGCACACTCCCCTTTACAGGGATCGTGTAAACGAAGGAAAAACAGACCGGGGGGGGGGGAAGAGGGTGGAGACGGGGGGTAGACGCGAGAGAGAAGTTGCGCAATGGAGAACCGGGCTGACGAGCAGCGGTTGTTTTCAGTGCGTTCATCACGGCATAAATGCAAATACCGAACACGATGACGAGAGGAGAAAGACGACCACGATGAAAACCACGACCACGACGGAAACGACGCTTTGGGGACGGAACAACAGCGAATATGGAAAAGAAGAAGGGCCACAAGCAGCAGATCCGGCTACCCATTTGGCTGCCCGGATGAGCTGGGGGTACAGGCAGACCTTTCGGGTCTAGGCGGATGACGAGAGGTGGAACATTGCCGCCCCTGCTTTCTCTCCCCCAGTCCCCCCGAGAAGGACAACGACGACGACGAGAAGAAGAACGATGCTGCGGTAATACTGGTCGTGCGGCCGCTTGCGATGCCGACGCTGCTGCCGGTGTTTCGGGAAACCTCCGAATATGGAAATGAATCTGGAAACATTCGCAGCGCAGCGTCTGGGGCGGCAGCAGCGGCGACGGCGGCGACGACGACGGGAGGAAAAACACAGTAGGGAATAAATTTATTCGTTCTTCGCAACCCGCTACAGTCGCAGCACCTGCACCAGCCGCAAGCGAGGCACGGGACCAAACGGAAGCGGACCCTCCGCAGCCGGTCGTTGTTGAAATAGTACTACCAAAGCTTCTGCTGCGGCTGCTGCTGCGGCTGCTGCTGTGGTATAACTGCGACTAGCTCTACTACAAGTACCGCGCCCCCTACCGTCTTCTTCTCCTTTTTTTTTTCTTCTTATATGCGAACGGATTGAATGCTCGCAGCCTACCGACAGCGACTTGGCGACCGAACGCCTGGACCAGAAGCCCCATCATCACCCAGAACCCAGCCCGAGATCTCCTTCTCGAAATCTCGACCAGCCCAACCACCGCTTTTTCAGCTCCATGCGTCTGATCTCCTTGTCTCGCCCCAACGAAGACAAAGGGCAACCGCCGAAGAAAAAGGGCTGAGTTGAAACGCACTGAGAGAACGCACTGAGAGAACGCACTGTTCGAATGCTGCGACAATATCGAACTCGTGTTGTTTAGTTGTCGAATTCAAAACGTTAGTGACTATGACATCCATCTATCCAACAACAACAACAACAACAACAACAACAACGTCGACAACGAGCACAACGACGACGACTGTATTGCGTAAAGCTTGTTTTTCGATTCGTCCTCGGATTCTCCTTCCGTTATTTCTCTTCGTTTTCCTCCTTTTTTTCTACTTTTATACGATGGAAGCACGGCGACCACACGGCCGACGCCACGAGTCAACGAGCGAACGCTTACCCAGTGGCCCCGATCATACAGTTACTACAGCTCTGGAGGTGAAGTGCGGTTAAGCGAGAACGTGATGAAACCATACACAAAGCTGATGCAAGAGATATGGACGGATAGACGGAGAAAGAGAGAAGGAGAGTAGGAGAGCGCGCGCGCAATACATAAGAAGGCAGAACGAGAAATGGAGGAATGGAGGGGAAATAACACGATGAGGCGACGGTGCAAGACAATAGGCAAAAAACGGGACCCGCTGACCCAGTACGAGGCGAACACTGGCTATGGCTAGGCCTGGCGGCGCAACGACTTGATCTGCATGTCGTCGAGTCTACAAATGAATAGACGAACGGGCCCCCCAAAAAAATAGAGAACGATAGCGTATTACAGGTTGAGCTGATCCAGCTAGTAGAGTATTCGGGAGACGGCCGGGAAGAAGACGCTGCGTCGGAAGGCGGAGGGCGGTTTCAATTTGAGTTTGAGGCAGGCAAATGCGAACCGAGCGCAAGACTTGGACGTCGACGACGACAAGAACACACAACGACTTTAGGGGAATGTCATAAGGAGACGGCCGGCTGCGAATGAAAACGATGTCCGACGAAATCACGCTCATGTACTTGATGATCGTTGCAGTCGAAGCTGCTGTTTCGGTAGACGTTGTCGAGGTAGTAGTTGTTGCTGCTGTTGTTGTTGTTGTTGTTGCGGTTGGTGCAGTTGATGGTGTCGTTATTGTTGTTGCTGCTGCTGCTGTTGTTGTTGTCGTCGTGGTCGTCGTTGTTGTTGTTGTTGTGGTTGTTGTCGTCGTAGGGTTACTAGTAATAATAGTAGCAGTTGTCGACGTAGGGGCAGGTTGGGAAGCTGCTTGGGAGCTTGGGAAGATGAATGGATCGACCGCATACGGACAAGCTCTGTGAGATCCGAGGAAGTAGCGAATTCCAAACAACGCGGCCCGTTTACGATTCCTGTGTCGATCGCGGGTAGACCAGATGTAGAGCTCGCCCGGACAATCGCTGGTTACGTTTGAAGATTGAACGCGAACGTAGATTGATTGAAAACGAATGTCGCCAGAGGAAAATAATAGACTATATCAAGTGTGGTGGGTCTTTAATTTATGATACGACAAATTTACATGTCTTACATGTAAATATTTACATGCAAGGTATTTAGGTATGACGCGTTATAATCTAAAACAGCAAGGTCTTAGCAAGGATTTGTATCTTTTGGCTACCACAATGAATTAAATTCGACTGACTCAGCAGCGAAAATTTGTAAAATCTACGGGTCTGACTGGATGCGATTGTACTGCAATACAATGGCTGAATCATTTTCGTAGTAGAGTGATCCTCGTGCAAAACAAGGACATAATTACCAGTGAAAAGTGTCAGCAGCATGATAGATTAAAAGTCGTCGCTCTGAAAACTGTCGCTCAAAAGCGCTCCTAGAAACGTTATACACCCATCAAAAATAACAACGCCCGCCTACGGACACATGTGGCGATCTTGAACGAGCTGCTAGTTTTCTCATAGATTGCTGTAATGCACTCAGCTTATAGTGTTCTAAGAACCGCTTAGAACCAGCTTGTTTTTAGAAGCAGCTTAATCTTAGAACCGTTTTGTTATTAGAACCGTCTTGTTCTTAGAACTGGCTCGTTCTTAGAACCGGCTCGTTCTTAGAACCAGCTTGTTCTTAGAACCAGCTTGTTCTTAGAACCAGCTTGTTCTTAGAACCAGCTTGTTCTGAGAACCAGCTTGTTCTTAGAACCAGCTTGTTCTTAGAACCAGCTTGTTCTTAGAACCAGCTTGTTCTGAGAACCAGCTTGTTCTTAACACCAGCTTGTTCTTAGAACCAGCTTGTTCTGAGAACCAGCTTGTTCTTAGAACCAGCTTGTTCTTAGAACCAGCTTGTTCTTAGAACCAGCTTGTTCTGAGAACCAGCTCGCTTTTAGAACCAGTTTGTTCCTTGAACCAGTTTATTCTTAGAACCAGCTTGTTCTTAGAGCCGGCTCGTTCTTAGACCCGGCTTGTTCTTAGACCCGGCTCGTTCTTAGACCCGGCTTGTTTTTAGACCCGGCTTGTTCTTAGAACCAGTTCGTTCTTAGAACCGTCTTGTGCTTAACACCGGCTCGTTCTTAGAATTGACTTGTTCCTATAACCAGTTTGTTCTTAGACCCCTTTTGTTCACAGAACTGGTTCGTTCTTAGAACCAGGTCGTTCTTAGAACCAGCTTGTTCTTAAAACCGGCTCGTTTTTAAAACCGGCTTGCTTATAGATCCAGCTTGTTCTTAAAACCGGTTCGTTCTAAGAACCGACTTTTTCTTAGAATTAGCTTGTTCTTATAACCGGCTCGTTGTTAGAACCGTCTTGTTCTTAAAACCGTAGTGTTCTTAGAACCAGCTTGTTCTTAGAACCAGCTCGTTCTTAGAACCGTCTTGTTCTAAAAACCAGCTCGTTCTTAGAACCGTCTTGTTCTAAAAACCAGCTCGTTCTTAGAACCAGTTTGTTCTTAGAACCAACTCGTTCTCAGAACCGTCTTGTTCTTAAGACCGTCTTGTTCTAAGAACCGGCTCGTTCTTAGAACCAGTTTGTTTTTAAAACCGTCTTGTTCTTGGAACCGGCTCGTTCATAAAACCGTCTTGTTCTTAGAACCAGCTTAACTATAGAACAGGCTCGTTTATAACACCAGCTCGTTCCTAGAACCAGCTCGTTCTTAGAACCGGCTTGTTTTTAGAACCAGTTCGTTCATAGAGCCGTCTTGTTCTTAGAACCAGCTCGTTTATAGAACCAGCTTATTCTTAAAACCAGCTTGTTTTTAGAGCCGTCTTGTTCTCAGAACCGGCTCGTTCTTAGAACCAGCTTGTTCTTAGAACCAGCTCGTTCTGAGAAGCAGCTTGTTCTTAGAACCAGCTCATTTTTAAAACCAGCCCTTTCTTAGAATTGGCTCGTTCTCAGAACCGGCTTGTTCTTAGAACCGGTTCGTTCTTAGAACCGGCTCGTTATAAAAACCGGCTTGTTCTTAAAACTAGCCCGTTCTTAGAACTGGCTCGTTCTTAGAAACAGCTTGTTCTTATAATCGTCTTATTCTAAGAACCGGCATGTTCTTAGAACCTGTTCGTTCCTAGAATCAACTTGTTTTTAAAACCAGCTCGTTCTTAGGACCAACTTATTCTTAGAACCAGCTCGTTCATAGAACCGTCTTGTTCTTAGAACCAGCTTGTTCTTAGAACCGTCTTGTTCTTAGAACCGGCTCGTTCTCAGGACCAGCGTGTTTATGGAACCAGCTTGTTCTTAGATCCGGCTTGTTCTTGTGGCGATCTTGAACGAGCTGCTAGTTTTCTCATAGTTTGTTGTAATGCACTCAGCTTATAGTCTTCTAAGAACCGGCTCGTTCTTAGAACCAGCTTGTTTTTAGGAGCAGCTTAATCTTAGAACAGTTTTGTTCTTAGAACCGTATTGTTCTTAGAACTGGCTCGTTCTTAGAACCAGCTTGTTTTTAGAACCGGCTCGTTCTTAAAACCAGCTTATTCTTAGAACCAGCTCGTTCTGAGAACCAGCTTGCTTTTAGGACCAGTTTGTTCCTTGAACCAGTTTATTCTTAGACCCGGCTCGTTCTTAGACCCGGCTCGTTCTTAGACCCGGCTCGTTTTTAGACCCGGCTCGTTTTTAGACCCGGCTCGTTTTTAGACCCGGCTCGTTCTTAGACCCGGCTCGTTCTTAGACCCGGCTCGTTCTTAGACCCGGCTCGTTCTTAGACCCGGCTCGTTCTTAGACCCGGCTCGTTCTTAGACCCGGCTCGTTCTTAAACCCGGCTCGTTCTTAGACCCGGCTTGTTCTTAGACCCGGCTTGTTCTTAGAACCAGTTCGTTCTTAGAACCGTCTTGTGCTTAACACCGGCTCGTTCTTAGAATTGTCTTGTTTCTATAACCAGTTTGTTCTTAGACTTTTTCGTTCACAGAACTGGTTCGTTCTTAGAACCAGCTCGTTCTTAGAACCAGCTTGTTCTTAAAACCGGCTTGCTTATAGAACGAGCTTGTTCTTAAAACCGGTTCGTTCTAACAACCGGCTTTTTCTTAGAATTAGCTTGTTCTTAGTACCGGCTCGTTGTTAGAACCGTCTTGTTCTTAAAACCGTCTTGTTCTTAGAACCAGCTTGTTCTTAGAACCAGCTCGTTCTTAGAACCGTCTTGTTCTAAAAACCAGCTCGTTCTTAGAACCAGTTTGTTCTTAGGAACCAGCTCGTTCTTAGAACCAGTTTGTTCTTAGGAACCAGCTCGTTCTCAGAACCGTCTTGTTCTTAAGACCGTCTTGTTCTAAGAACCGGCTCGTTCTTACAACCAGTTTGTTCTTAAAACCGTCTTGTTCTTGGAACCGGCTCGTTTTTAGAACTAGCTCGTTCTTAGAACCAGCTTGTTCTTAGAACCAGCTCGTTCATAGAACCGTCTTGTTCTTAGAACCAGCTCAACTATAGAACAGGCTCGTTTATAGAACCAGCTCGTCCCTAGAACCAGCTCGTTCTTAAAACCGGCTTGTTTTTAGAACCAGTTCGTTCATAGAGCCGTCTTGTTCTTAGACCCAGCTCGTGTTATTTATCTCTCTCGTGTATAGAACCAGCTTATTCTTAAAACCAGCTCGTTTTTAGAACCGTCTTGTTCTCAGAACCGGCTCGTTCTTAGAAGCAGCTTGTTCTTAGAACCAGCTCGTTCTGAGAAGCAGCTTGTTCTTAGAACCAGCTCATTTTTAAAACCAGCTCTTTCTTAGAATTGGCTCGTTCTCAGAACCGGCTTGTTCTTAGTCCTGGCTTGTTTTAAGAACCGGCATGTTCTTAGAACCGGTTCGTTCTTAGAACCGGCTCGTTATAAAAACCGGCTTGTTCTTAAAACTAGCTCGTTCTTAGAACTGGCTCGTTCTTAGAAACAGCTTGTTCTTATAATCGTCTTATTCTAAGAACCGGCCTGTTCTTAGAACCGGTTCGTTCCTAGAATCAGCTTGTTTTTAAAACCAGCTCGTTCTTAGGACCAACTTATTCTTAGAACCAGCTCGTTCATAGAACCGTCTTATTCTTAGAACCAGCTTGTTTTTAGCACCATCTTGTTCTCAGAACCGGCTCGTTCTTAGGACCAGCGTGTTTATGGAACCAGCTTGTTCTTAGATCCGGCTTGTTCTTGTGGCGATCTTGAACGAGCTGCTAGTTTTCTCATAGTTTGTTGTAATGCACTCAGCTTATAGTCTTCTAAGAACCGGCTCGTTCTTAGAACCAGCTTGTTTTTAGGAGCAGTTTAATCTTAGAACAGTTTTGTTCTTAGAACCGTCTTGTTCTTAGAACTGGCTCGTTCTTAGAACCAGCTTGTTTTTAGGAGCAGCCTAATCTTAGAACAGTTTTGTTCTTAGAACCGTCTAGTTCTTAGAACTGGCTCGTTCTTAGAACCAGCTTGTTTTTAGAACCGGCTCGTTCTTAAAACCAGCTTGTTCTTAGAACCAGCTCGTTCTAAGAACCAGCTCGCTTTTAGAACCAGTTTGTTCCTTGAACCAGTTTATTCTTAGACCCGGCTCGTTCTTAGACCCGGCTCGTTCTTAGACCCGGCTTGTTCTTAGACCCGGCTTGTTCTTAGAACCAGTTCGTTCTTAGAACCGTTTTGTGCTTAACACCGGCTCGTTCTTAGAATTGTCTTGTTCCTATAACCAGTTTGTTCTTAGACCCTTTTGTTCACAGAACTGGTTCGTTCTTAGAACCAGCTCGTTCTTAGAACCAGCTTGTTCTTAAAACCGGCTCGTTTTTAAAACCGGCTTGCTTATAGAACCAGCTTGTTCTTAAAACCGGTTCGTTCTAACAACCGGCTTTTTCTTAGAATTAGCTTGTTCTTAGAACCGGCTCGTTGTTAGAACCGTCTTGTTCTTAAAACCGTCGTGTTCTTAGAACCAGCTTGTTCTTAGAACCAGCTCGTTCTTAGAACCGTTTTGGTCTAAAAACCAGCTCGTTCTTAGAACCAGTTTGTTCTTAGAACCAGCTCGTTCTCAGAACCGTCTTGTTCTTAAGACCGTCTTGTTCTAAGAACCGGCTCGTTCTTAGAACCAGTTTGTTCTTAAAACCGTCTTTGTCTTGGAACCGGCTCGTTTTTAGAACTAGCTCGTTCTTAGAACCAGCTTGTTCTTAGAAACAGCTCGTTCATAGAACCGTCTTGTTCTTAGAACCAGCTCAACTATAGAACAGGCTCGTTTATAGAACCAGCTCGTTCTTAGAACCGGCTTGTTTTTAGAGCCAGTTCGTTCATAGAGCCGTCTTGTTCTTAGAACCAGCTCGTATATAGAACCAGCTTATTCTTAAAACCAGCTCGTTTTTAGAACCGTCTTGTTCTCAGAACCGGCTCGTTCTTAGAGCCGGCTCGTTCTTAGAAGCAGCTTGTTCTTAGAACCAGCTCGTTCTGAGAAGCAGCTTGTTCTTAGAACCAGCTCCTTTTTAAAACCAGCTCTTCCTTAGAATTGGCTCGTTCTCAGAACCGGCTTGTTTAGACCCGGCTTGTTTTAAGACCCGACTCGTTCTTAGAAACAGCTTGTTCTTATAATCGTCTTATTCTAAGAACCGGCCTGTTCTTAGAACCGGTTCGTTCCTAGAATCAGCTTGTTTTTAAAACCAGCTCGTTCTTAGGACCAACTTGCTCTTAGAACCAGCTCGTTCATAGAACCGTCTTGTTCTTAGAACCAGCGTGTGTTTAGACCCGTCTTGTTCTCAGAACCGGCTCGTTCTCAGGACCAGCGTGTTTATGGAACCAGCTTGTTTTTAAATCCGGCTTGTTCTTAGAAACATTTCATTCTTAAAACCAATTCGTTCTTAGAACCGTCTTGTTCTTATAACCGGCTCGTTCCTAAAACCGTCTTGTTCTTAGAACCAGCTCGTTTATACAACCAGCTTGTTCTTAGAACCGGCTTGTTTTTAAAACCAGCTCGTTTATAGAACCAACTCGTTTATAGAACCAGCTCGTTTATAGAACCAGCTTGTTCTTAGAACCAGCTTGTTATCATGACCGGCTCGTTCTTAGAAACATTTTGTTATTATAACTGGCTTGTTCTTAGCACCGGCTCGTTCTTAGAACCGTTTTGTCTTTAGAACCGGCTCGCTCTTAGAATCATCTTGTCTTTAGAGCTAACTCGTTTATAAAACCCAGCTCGTTCTTAGGACCGTCTTGTTCTAAGAATTGGCTCGTTTTTAGAACCGGCATGTTCTTAGAACCGGCTCGTTCTTACAGCCGGCTCGTTCTTAGAATCATCTTGTTCTTACACCAGCTGGTTCTTAGAACCGTTTTGTTCTCAGAACCGGCTCGTTTCGACTGCACGCGGTCGTCTAAAGAGGAGCCAGCAAACGGCTCCAAATCATCAAGCCTTGGCACTTTACTTGATCACGAAAATTTTCGTCTGTGCATCGGTTTGAGGTTGGGGACAAGGCTAACCAAAGCCGTCACAGCGAGGTTAACGAAATTTCAGGTTAACCTTATTGCCGTGCATTCGAGAGCCGACCGGCCTTCTAAGAAGTGACGAAAAGAGACCACAAGGTTTCACTTTTATTCCCTTTGAAAGGCGCTTATTTGGGATGCGACGATTACCGACGCGCTCGCTCCCTCAAACCTGGAGGCCAGCCCATCTGTCGCTGACTCCGCGACGCGCAAGGTTGAACGTCTTAAGACCCCAAATGTGCCACAAAGACACTCGGGGGGCCTGATCCTGAGGCATGGTCGCTCCTACAGAAGATTGGCAAACGAAACGAACGGGCGACAGGGGCAACAGAGCTTTTGACTTTCTACTTCAGCGACTATCTCTGGCGGTTCAGCGCGGCAATGCAGCAGCAATTATGGGCACAATGAAGGGCTGCCTAGAGGACAAGCTCGACTGGTAGAACTCCTTACAAGCCCAAGTGTAGTTAGTTATTTACATTTTCCTGTAACCATCACATTAAATAATAGATAAAATTGGTATATATATATATATATATATATATATATATATATATATAGGGTGCCTAATTGTTGCAAGTTTAGTTTATTCGGTACATTACTTGGTTATTAGAATAAATATATATACCCGTACGTCGCGCAAGTAATCCGGCCTTGTTCTTCACACACGTCTGCAGCCTTCACAGGCTACAGACCGTTCTGTACATAAACGACTGGTTGTCTCGCAATTGCATACTTTGTGCTCCTTTGGCGGGCAACAACAACACCAGTATCACGGATTGTAGTAATATCACTCTCATTCCAAAGCAAGACTTCTCAAAGATCATGTTCCATTGGAAGAAGAAATATTTTCTTTAACGAGCTCTGGCTTTGGAGCAGCTGGTTGTCAGCCAGCCCCGCTACAGCGACAACTTGGCTGACGTACAGTGTTGAATGTCACATGGTTATGAGTACCAAATGTTGCCCATTTATAACACAATTGATCTCTGAGACTGGCCATTCGAAATGGGCTAAAAAAAATACAATCTCTCTCTATAGGTAGGACATGTCAAAAACGTGCGTTTACCTACATTAAATGTACTTCATATGCCGATCGTGCTTAGATGTATTAGTGCAGAGCCATTCAGGGGCATTAGCCTAACGGAATAATTAGGCCATAACACGATCTTGCATTAATCAGGCAGTTACGTTCATGCACGCTTTTATGTTAATCTACAAATAGCTGGAAGTCGTGGTATTGTTTTAGTATACTTTACTCCTCAAAAACCCCGCAGGAAAAGTCTAACGACGTTAAATGGCAAGGTCTTGAGGGCCCGTGGATGTTGCTGTTAGATGAGATTACCCGTTTATGACATTTCATCCCTTGTCGCCATTTTGTCCAAATTTGGGGAAGACAATTAATGATCATGATGCGATAACGCTTTCTAATCACCATGAGGTGACAAAAAATAGAGTTCAGTGATTCTTTTGACCAGGGACCGCACTGTTGGCCACATCGGCGGTTATATAGTCAGCCGAACGAGTGGTCCGTAGTCTTGTAGAGCATGGCACGCCACGTACTGAAGCTGTCCTGTAAAACTTTTGCTCAATTTCACAAATGTTTTTTCACAAGGCCGGTGTTGTCGTCTGTAAGTTGGATGGAGAGCATGCCCGTACAGAATTTTCCTTTCATACTACATTTTCACAATATATACACGTTATTTTGTTAAATAACGCTTCATCTTGAAACTTGGCAGCCCTAGTTTGATTTGTTTACTCCGAGAGCAGATCGCGTAGAGCTAGGCGTGCGCCAGATAATTATTTGGACACGCTACTTTATATACTATAGTGCCTTACTTATATATAATATAAGCTAGCTAACCTCTAAAAAACCTCTAAACCTAAAAAAAAACCTCTAAAAACCTCTAAACCTAAAAAAAAAAATATATATATATATATATATATAAGCTAGCTAACCTCAGTACCACCGTGAACTATAAGACCCCGATAAGGAGATATTTTTTTAGTTGGATCTTCTTGGAAAGAGGCCACGCCTGCCCTCCATTTAATTACTAATTGACTCCGGGTAAGAGCATGCGAAAGAATGCAACATTGAAATCTTCAAAAGAGGTTATCTGTTGCAAATAGCAGCACTGTAGTGCCACCAGACGGTCTTCTACATTTATGCTGGATAAAAATTAAGCGTCGTCTTCACAGTTCCGCTTGCGCTGACAAACAAAAGGTTTCGGCCAGTGAAAGTCTCTTCTGCACCATGTCAGCTGCATTTGTGTGCCGATAGCACGCGATAGTCACGCTTCTCCTTGACATCATCCCGTTTCAGTACAACAACAACAACAAAACAGCATCACCAACAACAACACTAACAACATCAGCAAAACAACAACAACACGAACACCAACAACAACAGCAAAATAACAACAAAAACACCAACAACAACACCAACAACACAAGCACGGCCACCAACAACAACAACACTAACAACAACAACAACAACAACAACAACATCAACAACAACAGCAACAACAACAACAACAACAGCAACAACAACATTAACAACAACACCAACAACAACAACAAAAGACGGCAGCAAGCGCAACCAAAGCTCAAATACGAGCTTGATGCGATTGTGCTGACTGTTCCGTCTGTCGCGAAGTCGGTCGAAGAGACTATAAACTCGTAGATTACTAGTAGGTGGCGCGTAGTGGTGCCACAACGGCTGAGCTTGGCTCGACTGCCGTGCGAGAAGGCGCCTTTTTGTTTTCCCGCCCAGGAACGGGCAGGCATAGTAGGCGTCGCGCGGTCGGTAGGTCGATCGATCGACTGATCTCGTGAATCACGCGGGCTCTTTGCGCTTTGCGTGCACGTTCGTGTTAATGTGTAGTGTGTTAGTGTGGGTGTGGTAGTAAGGATAGGTGGCCATGCGATTGTGTGAAGTGTCTACTCTATTCTAGTAGTCGAGCTGAGTTGGCAAAACCCAACAATGGACTACATAAGCAGAAAGAGAAGAGAGACAGCGAGATAACGAGAGGGAGAGAGAGGCAGAGGAAGGAAGATCAAATAAAAGGAGAGAAAGAAAACCGTAAGAAAGCCTCCTTCAAACTGGAATTGACGTTTAGGCCTTGGCACTTGTACAAGGACGTCGGCCTAGCCGAGCGGTAGTTGCCGCCGACGCCGCTGCGACGTTGACGGCGAGGTTTCAAGGGTGAGGATTTTATTTGCAGGATTAGATTCAGAGCAGACAACGGTCATCGGAAAGAAGAAGGGTGGGGAGAACAGAATAGAAGACGACGAGGTCATGCGCGTAAATCGGCCCGTCTCTCGACGATAAGATTAGGTTTAACCCCCGGTGCCTTTGTCTGGGTCAAGAGCAGTCGAGTTGGCCTGACTCACTTCCATAAACTGGACCACTAGACGAGTTCCGAACTCCCGCTAGACGTTAACTACCTTGATCGAGTTGAAACGCTTGAACAGCCACGAATACTCTAGCACGCAAAACGTATATATACTGGAACGTTATATATAATATATATATATATATATATATATATATATATATATATATTATATGGGTATTTTTACATCTAGCCCCGGTAGAACTCTTGCGTAACCTATTCGATCCTCCGAAATACTACGCACAAGTACGCGAATTGCGCTTTGGTTTTCATGTCAGGTGCCATAAACTATGGTGATGCTACGATGTACAAATAACCGTACACTTTGAGACAATGTGGCCGTTGACGGCAATGGAAGCGAAAAGACCTTCAATAAAGTATTGGCGGATCTCAGCAAGATCGCAAGAAGTATTTTCGTGAACGTCCCTACTTATTTCACAACTTTATTTAGCGAAAGAAGGCTTACAAAGAATGTACTTTTCCTCAAATTTCCACCGATTAACTTGTTTGAAAACTCAAGCTTTACTTATAGCCTGACTCGACAACCTTTGTGTAAATTTAAAATTATTACCACAAAATCACTTTCGTCGTTTTTCGACAAAAAATGATCTTCATTCCGCGAATCACGATTAAATTTAGAACGTCTGCATAAGAATCGTGGGGCGTTTATATATATATATATATATATATATAGATATATTTTTTTATACATATATTTATTTGCTTAATAAACTAGTAGTTGTTATTTCACTTAATTGTGCAGAGGAAAATACATCTTTACATGTCTGATCTTTACTCTCATCTTTACACTGCTTTATCGCATCGTTAGAGGTGATATAAATCGAACTGTCGCCCCCGGAGTTCGTACAAGCACGCCAAAGAGATTCCATGGCATTTCTTTCGAAGACAGATCTTCATGTGAAAACCAAGTACAACACATCGAGCAGGTATCTATTCTCATAATTGAAACGCTTCTACGAACTAGAAGACATCATTGCCTGGGTTTCATAAACCAGCGGGTCAATGTCTGCCATCTTATTCTCCCATTCATTCTGCCACGTGTGTTTGTTGAAGGCTATCATTTTGGTAGATCGTGCACCTGCGCTAGGTTCTCAATTAAAAGTGGCTATATATATATATATATATATATATATATATATATATATTTATATATATATATATATATATATATATATATACATACATATATATATATATAGAGCGAGAGAGAGAGAGAGGGGAATAAAGAGAGAAATAATCCCACTCGACTGTAGAAATATATTAATATAGTATATTGACAAAATGCGTTATTTCATAACATCTCTCTCTCTGCTATCGTCTTTAACAGATATCTAGCCGTACAAGATGCCAGAATTTTCTAAGTTTAGTGCTTAGCCAGCCTTAGTCACCTTTAGCGAGGAGTAACAATGGCCTCCCCCCGGTCTTTCTACGTTGTGTCTGGACTACCAGTACTACTCTATCACGATTGGCAGTTTCGGCACCTTCTTTGCTAACCTCTCAGGTGGCTTTAGCGCGACGGCCTTAGCACAATAGGCGGGCGACGTGCCAACCGACCGTCATCTCCGTGGCAGCCAGAGGTAGTGGTTGGTGGCAATGTGCTTTCTTTGACCACCCAGATATAGTGGTACCAAGGTTTCTCACTTTCGCCTCGCCTCACCGGCTCGGCGTATCTTCCGGGCAGCTTTCGCCGCATTCCGTCGTCTCGTTGTCGTCGTCGTCGGCCAGCGGCCATATTTACTCCCGCTGTACGCTTCAGCTGACGGTGACGGTGACACTAGTGAACCTAGCAAAGCGCCGGCAAAAGTGTGGCTCTGACGCACTCTGGCTATGGCAAAGGATTCGGCCTAAAGTGTGGCTCTATCTTAGCCTGGTTGCGGCGCTAGGCCTGCCCCATGCCCATGGTGATGGCAGTGGTTTCTGGTATTCCTGCCCTCCTGGCCAAGCTGCTGGCTACCTCTTATTTACCTTTTGTCGTCACTGCATCTGCCATTCTACCTCGTCGGCGGCGGCGTCGTCGTAGTAGTTGTTTCACCTTCCCCTTATGTGGCTCCTCGTTTCCGTTTCTCGGCCATTTCTTTCTTCTTGTGTCTTCGTTGTGTCACATGTCCCGCAACTCGGCATTTCTACCTTCGGCGTATATTTTATGCTCTAACCGTCTATTTTGTGTTTATTCCGTCTCGCCCTACGAACCGTGCCGCCCTGCTGGTGGTCGCTTCTCCTTACTCCTTATATATTTGCGTCGTTTGCGTTTGCATTGGTGTGGCACCTTTGGTTTGGCGCGTCCTTTCGCATCACTCGCCACTTTCTCTACTCTTTTGAACTACGTGACGGTCTCTTTTTTTTGGCGTTCAGAAACGCGACTTTTCTCTATTGTGTACTTGTCGCATTTCTCAACGACAGCCGGCTGACTGCAGCCACTCGGCTACTGAGACCACCTGCCCAAGTCCCCATCACTTGCTTCAGTTGTTGTCCTCATCGTCGTCGTCGTCGCCAGGGCCCGTTTCGTCCTGTGCTGTTTTATTTACCGCGCTTGCCTTACTCGTATCTCTGTATCTCTCTCTTTTCCCCTCTTCCTCCTTTCCCACGCCCTTGTTTTCTTCTCAACCCCCACACACCTTGCCACGAAGTTTCTCTTCAGCCCACGCAAGCCTCCCCTTGTTCACTCCGACTGGCCTACGTAATAGAGTCCGTAGGGGTTTTTCGGTAACCTGCCATCGTTCGAAGGCGTTGCTTTTTTGGCACTGACTGGCGTATCTTAAAGTCAACGCTAAAATACAGGCGCAGGTTAGCAGAAGCGAGTGGATCATCGCCTCTCACACGTCTACCTATAGTCTTGATCAAGAGAGAGTTGCAGAAAGCCCGCGACGAAGCTGAGTTAGTCTCTCGACAGGTACTCGCCGTCATCGTTGACGAAACTCACCAATAGCACCAACAACAACACTAACACCAACACAACAACTCTACCTGCATTACCAACAGGACCAGCCTTTACGGCAATACCAAATGTGTGTGTCAGTTAAGAAAATTCTCGCGAATGCTACAAAAAAAAGCGACGGCGGCACGGTGTTGCGATAAGAAGGGGAACTGAGGCTGAATTAAAGATAGAGATACAGGGCACTAGGAGAGGAATGGGATGCCAAGAAGAAGGAGACTGAGGAGAGTAACGGACACGATCGCCAAATGATCAGAGGTGGCACAACACAAAATACTTTGAAGAATAGGATAGATAGATTACCCGGGCATGTTCATATGTGTCCGTCCGTCTCTCTCTCTGTGGGGTGTGTGTGTGCATTTGTGAACGTCTGTTCCCTCTCGTAGTGGCGGCCGGCGTTTCCTGTCTTGAGCAGAGGTCTTTTCGGCGACGCCACGTCGTCCTCATCGCTTTTATCGTTCGGCCGCTGCTAGTCAATAGGAGTGCTGCCCAATCGAATGCTGCCGCCAGCGCCGCTGTTCCGTGCTATCTTTTCAATTAAGTTTATCTGCTGCGCTACAATGAAAGGGGGAGAGAGAGAGAGAGGACTACGCTTGCCTGACTCGATCCATTGACGTTTCCGTTATCGTTTGTGCCCTTCTCTATTTCTCCCCTTCTTTCGATAATGTATATATATATATATATATAGTATATATATACAACTCTACCGTAGACAGGTGGGTGGATTGGCGCTGTCGTTGTTTACTCACCAACATCTAAGGCTGGCCAGCCTCTCTCTTAATCAGGTCTGGATCGGTAGCGAAGGTAGCGGCCTCACCAGAGGCAGCAGCAGCAGCCCTACAGGCCAACCTGCCTGCCTGTGTGCATCGCCCGACAACTGTAGACTGCAGCCTACAAAATTCGCAAATCGACAAATCCACTTTACCTAAATGGGCGCACGCTATGCGTTAGTCAGTCCATCGACCAAACTTGTTCCTGTTGGCCTGCTGCATGCAGCCCTAATCCGGTCGGCAGGTACAAGTGTGTCCTTCTACTCCTGTAAAATGACTCGCGGCTCGTGATGCCCACGTTGAAGGCGCAAGGATCGTTGGAGCCAATCACAGGTAAAAGAAACATATGCCAGTATTAGCTGTTCCGCGTACTACGCATTATCGCGGCCGTTATTGCTTATTGTTAGGGCGGCATAGCGGCCCTTTCTCCTCCGAAAGCCGGCCAAATCTCCGATGGCAGCGGCTGTATGCTGTGCTCGTTCTCTTCTATTCTACCTGCAGCAGCTACAAAACGTGACGTTTCCGACTGGTTGAGCAGTCGCCCACCGAGACACAGGTGCAATATATGCCCCTCGACTCTTGCGCCGCCGCCTCCGCCGCCGCTGAGCGGCAAGTACAAAGTGTGTGTGCTTCTACTGTTGTACCGTCGTTGAGCCGCAAGCACAGTGTGCGCCTCTCTCTACCCAGCAGGTACCGCGCGCGTACCTCTGTTTCCGTTCGTCAGTCGTACTGAAAGGCTCCAATAGTCGGAGCCTGGGCGCCGACAGTCCCGGGCTGTCGCGGAATTCTGCGGTCGCGAAGAATGGCATGATAGCAGCAGCAGCTTTGGTTCTTCACACTCGAACCGCTCCTGTTACCCCGGGCCAGCCAGCCAGACAGACAGCCTACTGCAGCACACGTTCTGTGTACGGCTAGATAGGCCGCGTACTAGATCGATTGCTTCGTCAGGTAATTCCGCTGGGACTCTCCAGGCAAATATACGGCAAACGAATGAAATCGCGTCACTTTGATAGCGCAAAACGGACGGACGCACGGACGGATGGAAGCATGGATGGATGAAAGTACGGCCGGCTGGGTACGCCGCGGCATGAGTGTTATGCCCCACCGGAGCCGAACAGAGCCCGCCGATGAGCTGAGTGACTTTCGCCTGCAGAGCGCGGGAATGAAACAGACAGAGAGAGAGAGAAGGGGAAATAGCGAATTCGCTCCCGCGCACCCAATCGAAAACAGTGAAATTTCTCCTCAGATGTGGTTGAAACAGCTATTAGCGGAAGAAAACCCCCATCGTGGCAGTTGGTGACAGACAGTCCGGGTAGCATCTGGAAATTCAAGGAAAAGGAGGTGGTTTGGCGTGGGCGACAATGGTCGTGAGCTGGTTTAAGGCGTATGACGTCTGCTGCTTGGCCGGCAGCCCGTTAACAATGTGCGCGGTGTTTCTTTCTCTGATTTGATTTATGTCGGCTCGATGGCGCTTTACCTTGCACGCCAGATTGGGCGGCTGCAATGAGCAACGACTGCTGCTGCTGTGGCTGGGGCCATTTTTGTGTAGCGTGGGACTGCCCTATATGATTTTGAGTCACGGGTTTTTGGGCTGTTTGGGTGTTATAAAGTCGTGCGACACCACGTACGCAGCTTCTAACGAGGCATTGTGTGACAAAAGCAATTATCTTATATATATATATATATATATATATATTTGCATTACAAACATATGCGGGCATTGAAACTTCTTTTCCCTATACATGTATTGTACATATAGATTTGTCGAACACATCAATTATATATATATATATATATATATATATTAATATATATGTAACTTTAAAATGTTGGTACTGTATCGAACGCCGCCACAGAGATAAACTGTGGCAACACACTATGGAAGGCACCCAAGGTGTCTTTAAATCTTTTTGTTGCGCAATATGTGACTGGAGCAAAGATCCAACGGGAGCTGAAGCTAACAACAGTTTTGGTTTATCAGAGGCACCTACGTTTCAACAACAATAGAGTGACGAACGCACGAGTGCAACAATATCGACTGCTATTGAGTTCGTTTTCTGTCCTAGACTGAGGTGCGTTTGAGTCGTCAGCCCACATCACCTCTACTTAATTATCTTCGGCTTTAGAGATACTGCTAACTAGTTCGACCGTGACAGGCGCAAAATGATGAGTCATAGTGGCCTAACCCAAATGGTCCCCCTGGTTTCAGAAGGCCAGATGGGCCAGAGAATCTTGACGTAGGGGTAACTCGGTATAGATACCTGTTGCATCCGAATAACAACAGCCCCAATCGAATGCAGCAACCCTCGCCGCCACCCTTTATGTGCCACACACCTTGGTCGAGAACGATGGCCGCAGTGAAACCTACGGCCATGGCCAAGTGGCGCGCGCCTGGAGTGAGGGGCTGCCGTTTGGTGATAATAATAATAAGTCAACTGAACGCGTAATTTACTAATCGTATAAATAATATGTGCACCAAGTGCCATATGTTTGCATCAATGTCCGCTTTAAACAACTCCTTAAAACCCAAACTGTCAGTTTTTATTGCCTTATTTATTTCTGTTCTTCCTGATCTAAATTGTTTGTAAAACGAAACCGATAATCGCAATAAACAATCTTAGAAGCCCTTTATGCCCAAGGGGATACCGCTCGTGAATTAGAATCCATAATAACGGTAACGCACAACGTCGCAAATAATAGGCGGATCAAGGATAATTCTCTACTAAATACACTGGTCCCCTCTCGCCGCAGCTACCGAGGTGAACCGGGGTCCACCATGCGAAATTTGCGGAGGGCGGGTTAAGCACACAGGTATCTGATGAATTTTCGACGAATTCAGTAGGCCAATTCGCACAGAAACACACAGTCTCCTTCTTCCAAATATCCGATACGTTACGCAAATAACGCACTGTAAATGTGTGTGTTTTTTTTTTTTTTTTTACACACACTAGCCTAAATTTTTTATTCTTTCACATTGAACGACTTTTTATGTTAGCACTTTGGAGTGAACAATTGTCTCCGCGTTAACGTATAGTTACGGGTTATCTATCCCGGGATTAGCCCAGTTCAACAATGTGCCCCGAACAAATGCTGCGTTTCCTCGTTGGATGTCAAGCGACAGTCTCTGACGCAAAAACTCCGATGCTATTGAGTCTCCCGTGGAGAGGTTAAGGCTTCTACCCACGCGCTGAATCAACTTCAATGTAAGCGGGCCTGGTCCTCCCATTGTTTCAAAGGCCAACGGACAAAATTGGTGCGGATAACTAACGCCTGAGTATTTTCTACATTTGTTAGCCTCTGCTAACCTAGACGCATGACCTGCCTGGTCCGCACCTGCACCGACCATCGAAGGGGCTAATGAGTCGGTTACAGTTGCGTCCCAAACAAGCATGCGACCACGCTCAAAGGGGGTTAGAGTAAGACCGTCAGGCCTTTTCCCGTCATCTCTGGATAGACCCGGAGGTTCTAGTACGCACGGAAAGCCAGCAGATCTTAGTGCTCGACTGAAAGTGTCATTTAATGCCGAGTGGCGTGCTCTTCGGCCTGCACTTAAGGCGCATGATAAGCCATGATGCGCCAAAGCGTCTACAAGGTAGCCACAACGACATCGGTGAGGGACAACTAGGTCGACACCAAGACGCAATCCTGTGCTGATGCGCGTCGTCTCATCATCCAAAAGCGTCCCTATTCGTGGACAGGGTAGGGCATGTAACCAGGCTCCAGCCCCTTGACTACTCACGGCTCGAAGCCTGGCTTTGTCAGCCACGGTGGGGGCTCTATCGATCAGGCTTGTTAATCGCTTTTCTTGCAGAGGGTCTGTCCAACTGCTCTGTTTAGTTCTTCATCGGGAGGGGAGTCAAACAAAGACAACAATCTGTCGGTTAGCTTTTGTAGCTCAGCGTTATAAGCTTCCCATCCATCCTTATCCAATAAAGCCCTAACCCTCTCCGAAGCCTGAGTCAATGATGACACGATCGCGGGTCCAGCCATCATAACCGCGTCCGGCATACCTAAGCCGCCTAGAGAGATCGGAAGCATTACCTGATCCCTTGCCACAGCGGTAAGCTGAAGATTTAGTATCTCCTCTAAAATATCTAGGCTAAGATCATTAAAAGGCTGTAAAAGTTCAGGCGACGAGGATAAATTGCAACCTCTAACTAGGTGTGTTAACTTCGTGGCTGAAAAGCAAGATCTAAGAAGAAACATACCGCAGTGGGCCCCCAATTGGGATAGCCTGCCTGTGGCGAAGTTCAGTTTGTCTTTCCGGGCGGCTAGTGCTTTTGGTACCCCATCCGGCAGCAAGGGCACACCTAACAGCTCCAGGTCAGCCTTGTCAACAACGCGGCATCCAGGGAGTAGGCTAAGGAGGTCCGTTAAATCTAATGGTTCGATTCCGTTATGATCCGTAACATAGACTTCACATTTGCCCGGGTTCAGATTCAGGCCACTAATCACACCAAAGTCAATGACTTTTCGAATATCGTCTAGTACTGTCGGGAGGTCTCCGCCTAGAACGCCGTCATCCAAGTACCAGGCATTAAGAGGAGATCGCAGTGTATCCACCATATCCTTGATACACAGACAGAATAGTGGAGGACCTAGGGGACCGCCTTGCTGAAGACCTGTTTGTGTTTCTAATGTGTGTTTCTAAAAGGAATACATACGTTCTAAAAAACGTTCTAAAAAAATAAAAAATAACAATTAATACGTTTTAAGACAATGATATATATATAGTTGATCACTCACGGTTAAAAGCAGTGCTCAATAGCAGATTATGGTTGTTGCTCTTAACTGAAGGCCCAACCTAATACGTGACACGTAGTGTTATTGTAGATGCAGACAGATGAATTCTGACAGCGGTGTGACTATCGAGTATTCGATTGTAGTTCTATCGTAAATCGTTACTGCTATGTAAGGGTTTCGATAAAAAAAAAGGCAATCAATTTGCCGCAGAAGAGAAGCGTAGCCGACTAAACAAGGAAACCAAGTTCCCACATACACACGCACACACATCCGCAAACTGGCTACCATGCGCGGATCAAGGGAACTAAGTCTAGTTATAAAAAAATTACCACAATATAGTTATAAGCATCAATTAAAACTAGCCTGGTCTTGCACACTCAAGCCAGCCGTTCACAGAAGAAGCCCAAAACTCTCTTCGCACTGGAGCTACTGTGAAGTCACCTTCAAACTATGGGGAATACAGAGAAAGAAAGAACGTTAACAGTTCCGATCATTCAAACTGTTATTTAGTCTAGCAGACTTTCAAACTCGTGCACAAAAACGTGTGAGTACTTCACATTTGAGCCCCCCACAGGACGAATAGAGTCAAAAACACAAAATATAGTTCACCCACTAATGCCGAGTATTGAAACACCACACCTATATTTTACTTCTTTTGCCAATCGTAATACACCAACCTTCTAAAGTGTTACCTGCGCAGTCACGGAACATAAAGGCCCGCTATTAATCATGTAATTGCATTCAACGTTTAACAATAGTTGCCTACATAGGTTAAACTGAATTTAGTCACCACATTACTGAACTAGCAAAGAGCTTACCGTAACTTGTCAGTACCAATTATCGCCGGCTTATCCTAAACACGCCCTGATATGTATATTTGCTTTTATTTGTTGTGCGTTTTTTTCTTAACGGGCCTTCTAAACTACTGTTTCCTGAACGGAGAGCCTCATCAGGTGGAGTTTTAAACACAGGTGAAAAGAGTACAAGAAATATTTTTGTCTGCCCTCATAATGGTCACTTGACGTAGCGACTACTGTTCTCCGATCTGTTGACTTGACGTTTAAACAGTGTAATAGAAACGCATTCCATCACCTTAAAAAAACTTATTTGCTTGGGCAATTGTCCGATACTTAAACAAACAGCAACATTATTTCTAGGGCTGTTGTGCGCACGCAACATATCAATAATATGTTGCATGGCGAATCGCCAAATAGGCGCATAGAATCAAAATTATCATGATTCATTTACTGGTAGAGGACCACACAGACGCACTTCATATTGGCAGCTTAGCATAGCTTATAGCGGTGTTGACCTACTACTGGTCGCCTTTACCTTAATGAAACGATTATTCAATCATACCCGAAGTCCGCGCGGTGTGTGATTTATTCTGTTACTTACATAAGGATTCGCAAATGGTACTCCAAGGGGTACAGATAACGCCCCAAATACCTTATAATGCCTTTATTAGATATTGTTTAGCTGAGTGTCTACCGATGGGTAAATGCTGCATTGCAACATGTGGCACGTTTTACATTTCTACAGATGTTACTCAACTTGCATTAATTTGTTTACTTGTTTGTCGCCCAAATTTCGAACTAGCTGATCGTTGTCCTATTGGTGACATGATATACTTAACCAAAAGCAGGCACGTACAAATATCCAGCACTCGATTTCTTGCCGTATATTCAACAAGCAATGGTCGCTCTGTGCTTTGCTGCCACCCACACCTGGGCATTGTTCGTATTTTTCTCTTGTTGCAGAAAACGTCTTTATTTGTACAATGGCGATTCGTTATCCTGATGTTCTGGTGCCATAGTACAGGATATCGTATCAACTGAAAGCCAAACCAAGCCACACGCCAACTTAACCGCAATGCGTTCTCTACTCCTTTGCAGTATCCAGAACCGTTACGCACAACTACAAGAGTAACAACAGATACAATGACAACAACTAATACCACAATTACTAAAGTAAAAAAAATGGCCAAAGGATAACACAAGGCAAACGCCATAAAATGTGAGTTAATAACAGAGTTGCTCTTGTTTTAAATTTGAGATATTGTTGACTCTTTCAATGTACCCAGCTAGTAGTTATACGCAGTAGATGAAATCGGAAAAGAACTTACAGAAAAATCGTTCCGTAGTGTTGTCCGGATCGAAAATGCGGCTGTTTTTCTGACCTTGGACTTGCAATGCATGGCCGATATTCGTCGTTTTACATTTCAATTGGCTCCATCGTACGATAAGAGATATGGCTTCGATCATAGCATAAAAATAACCCTATACAAATGCAGAGCACACACGTATCGGCATTAAAGGAAAAGTATGCGAAGCAGCTCGTTGGCATATGTAAACACATTGCCTACATGAACAGAGATATACACGGGTCCCTTTGACGACCATTTATTCAGAATATACGAACCTTAGTAAGGATCACCAAAGGAGATGCGTTGCCTTTAGGTTCTTAGGCGAACGACTTTATAAGCTCACCTTGACGACACATTAATCCCACAAACAACGGAGAATTATTTATAAGTCTCTGCTGCCCTACAGCAATTTCCAATTGCCGATTCCGGGCGATTCCGGCGATGCTTGTTTGCCTTAGTTTGCGGTGTACACGTCACAAAACGTATGTTGCATGCTGTATCGAGCTTCTACGGCGTATTTAGGTTGTACTGACCCCTTTCTGGTGCACCAATGACACATGTTCCACGCAAGACTCTCTAGACTCCCGGCAGTCGAGTTGCGGCCGAAGAACAGCCGCCGCAATGCCATGGGCGCTTGTGTGGGAGGGTGTCGTATCAGCTAATTGGTAGCGTTATGAATAAACCACTTAACGTTTAATTACAGTGATACTTTATTATGATTTGCTTCGCTGTAGTAGTAGTAGTAGTAGTAGTAGTAGTCGCAGTAGAGCAGAGAAAACATGAAGGAAGTTTGCGATGAAAGGAGCCTATCGACAAGCCGTACAAAGCGCGGTATTCATATGCGAGGCTCTTGCCGCTGCTGCTGAAGTTGCCACCGCTTTAGTGCCTACGACGAGTTTGTCGAGGTCAAACAGGCAGGACCGAAACGCGTTGCTGAAAGCATATGCTTATCGAAATGGAGGTTGTTGACGTCTAGGGACTGTACTTCGGCTACGGAAGCAGCGGTGAGTAGAGGTAGGCCGCTGTGTGAGGAACTCTCTGAGGAACAGATCGAACAGGAGGACGCTGTTCTATCCGCATCCGCAAGTTGTTTGTGCAGAGCAAGGCTAAGTGTTTTCAACGGGGCATGCAAGCTTACGACGGGAAAACATCAAAGTAACCCTAAGTTTGAAACTCCTCCTTAGGGGAAAACGAGAGAGAGAGAGAGAGAGACAGAGGGAAATAACGAGAGGAAGCGAGCGAGGCAGCCATAGCTAAATAGATAAACAGATGGTTGGATAGCGACGTTTTTCCGACCGCCATTGCATGGCCATATGGTTATTTTACCGCTTGGGCAGAAAGGGCGGGGTAGCGAGAAAAAAGTGCTGCCTTGCGAGCTGCTTCGACATCGAGACAAAGATGGACAACGCTTATTAAAACGGCCGTTGAAGCAGCTACTGCATTATCGACGACAACGACGATGGGACTGGACCAAAATGTGTAGTGCGATCGACCCATGCAAATACAGTTTCAAAAATGCTGCTGCTGCTGCTGCGAGAAAACAATAGACGAATATTTACAAAGTTGCGAAGCTTTATGTAAGAGCGAGAGCGAGAGAGAGAAAGATCGAAAGAATAAAAAAGCTATTGAAAAACAACTTTTTTCTTATTGCAATATATGTTACGTCAATTCTTATGACTAGCTACAACAGTATTCGTAAAGGCCATTGCGTTACTCCTTGGCGTCTTGGAGCACTGCCACGATTGAGTGACAAAAAAATGCAAGCTAAACATCGTGAAGTGACATGTATTATAATATTGACGCCACTTGAATAAAGCAACAAATTTCTACAATGATGCATGTACAAATAAGTTTACTATAAGGATTTTTTGTCGTTTAGGACACAAATGGTTGTTGGGGCACCGTAATTTATTGATGGCAATGCGTGGGGATGTCATCTCCGCACGTTCCAACGTTTGCCCTACTAGGCTGCTCAGACGGCAAAAATAACGAGGGCGGGCCAGTCTGTTTATGGGTTAGTATTCATGCTACTTGACTTCTCTAATTCGGATCAAAACATACTCCGACTCAACTGGCTGAAGTGATGGGCTTAACGCGGGTCCCGGACAAGACGTGCGCACCCAGTTCTTCACGCTGTACTAGGCTGGCCGAAAGCCAGTCTAAAGAACAATGCTTCGAGTAAGACTAAACTGTGTTGCAAATTAGTGGGATTTGAAGGACATGCTCAACATAGTGGCATGTGATAATATATGTCACATATAATATCAGATATTATCATTGATGTGCTTATCGCAAGCGGAATCTTCTCCTGATCCTAGACTAACTTGTAGTTGGGGCGAGGTGCCCAAAATCCGAGTTAGAGTGCCGTAAGGGTCAACTGTTGAACCCACCATGCGGCACATAGCCCACGATGGAGTTACATGAATACCACACCGGTCGGCTCGATCAATTGCAAAGGACCTTTGTCGTGGTAGTTGCAGTCCTGAACCGGAGCACCCTGGAGTCGATGGCTAACTTGAGCACTAGCGCATATGTGGGCGTAGCCCCGGCCTTGAGTCGTGGGACTCTGACTGACCAGATGCAAATGGCGTTGCCAAAAAGAAGTGTCCTTAACCTATGTTATGCTTGAATAGACAGCCTTAATATCTACATCAGAGACTACCACTACTACAACTTCTACTACCACTGAGGCACATCAGCCTTGCAATGACGGCAATGCAGTCTTTTCCGCGTGCTTATCCGACTGTAGCCACAGTTGCTGTCCACGTGCTGACGCAGATTTTTAACGTGGATCTCGCTTATTATCACCAAACGGACTCACAGTGCTCGGTACGACAAAAATCCTAAATCAATTACGTTCACCCTAGAATAGCTACGGAGCAATAACGGGGTACTTGTGCTAGTGTTTGTTCGGCAATTGGGAAAACGGACAACTTTTTGTCATCTTTGATGTACGGTTCAGGGAACAATGGGGACACTTAACACACACTTGAAAGGCGTAAGTATGATGAAGCAAAGAGTCTAAAAAATATACATATAGGGCGTTCTATGTTAGGAGACTGCCTCTGGTCCTACTGCAGCAGCGCCTTAGCTCTCCGAACTAAGAAGTCGCGTACCGAGCAGTAAGATCATTTCTGGTCTGCATTGCGTTATCCGCCAGTATCGATCAGTTGCGAATGCTCATCGCCAAACCTGTTCATCTTTGTTTCGGCTAACAAAGACAACAAGGCCAATAACAAGCATCTCAGCTCCCTCCAGATCAGATATAATAACCACAAACTAAATATAGAAGGGATTTAAAACAAATCTGTTTTTCAAATTATTGAAGACTAGCACTTTTACTTAAGCACACTACATTTACTCTGGCTGGGTGAATTAAATATATATTTTTTAAAAGATATAATTGAGGCCTTTCTAACTTAGATAAGATGGAAGACTGCGACCTTTTATGCGATTGTTTTGACCCCAAAAAAGGCTCTACGCGCGATGCTTTCATTTTTTAACAATAATGCTGTTAAGTAAAGTTTACGCCTTTAGATACATGAAATTACGAGGAGTATACATAGCTAGTAAAGATGCAGCGTCTTTGCAACGTTTGTTCATCAACCTCTAGTGCAGCAAAATGACCGCAGTTTTAGAAACAATGCGCAGAAACAACGGATCATGCCTGCAGATATTGTGAGAAGTGCTTTTTCGTTTAATTGATCTTATGGAACTAGAGGAAAATACTTTATAACTACACGATTACACCAAGTGCCGTAACTACGTTCTGATAATATAAACGAAGTGTTCCCTTGGCACAATGGTCCCCCACGCAAATGCAACTAATATCTCGAGCACGACTCTCACAATACCGAGTGACCGTTATATAATAGTCCTCTTATGTAATAAATATTACTATAGGTCTTTATCGTAGATAATATTTTAATAATATCAATTGCTAATATTAGCACACTTAGTCTAGTAATTTTTTGATTGTACATTTTTACCGCTGGTAGCTTTGCCATCATCGTGCTACATTTTAGCTGCACTTTAGCACTTTCAAGTAGCCCCTTTTTGAGCTCACACGCAGCTTTAAAAATAAATAAAAACATACGTTCTGTAATTAACGATTACTCTACAGCTATCATAGTATGATGCCCACTAAAACTAATCCAGGGATGCTTTGTCCATACTATGAAGGATTGCTGTCTCGACAAGAGGATGTAGAGAAATCAGTGTCCAAAGTGTCAGGATATATTAATCGCACATTTACATCGTCTTCTATACTAGTTTAGATCAACTTAGATATAAAGCACAGGCACTGCTCTGCGGGCGCGTTTTGCTAATGGGTTGCAAGATATGTTTCCGTCCTTGCTTCAGCTTCATGCACACATAGAATCTGCATTGATAATTTGCGCTGACACACTCGAAGTCGATCTTAATATGATGTATATTGATGGATGTTTTCTAGCCAGTTTGTAGATGTTTAGCCATGTAAAGGAAGCAGACAAGTTCTGATAGATTTCCGAACGACGGCCAGGCTAACCCATGTTTCGTGTTGCTATGTGTCCTGCCGCTAGCTTGACAACTCCCTGGTGGCCTGCGGCCAGCGGTGTGGTTTGGATAGGGCGAGCCCTGTTACTGACGGGAGAGGTATTTCTCCGTAGTACCGTCGAACGGTCTGCCTCCCTCTGGACGAAGGCTTCACGAACACGCCCTTGGTCCATGTGCTCTAGACGGAGCCAAACCTGCAAGCAACAACATCGCAGTACATGCAGTCATAAGAGTAGTTGTAATTGAGCAACGCATATGCGCGTCTCAAAAGAAAGTTAGGCGATAAGCTGGTCCTTCTTTTCCACTGACTCGTGGCGTGTCCACGCAACGGTTCCGCGATATGCGCTACAGTCTTGTTGCCCTTCTTTACGCCTATTTCTACATCTACTACATCTTGCGTGTCGTTTGTAGGGCTAGCACTCACCTCTATACCTAACTAGTTCCCTGCACTTCTATGTCCTTATATTGGCATCATGAGCCGTTCCTATAGCTAGAGTGTTTTGCTTGCGCGCGTCCATATACCTGCTTCGTGCTTTTCCGGGTAGAAGGAGCAGCGTCAAAAGAAGACTAGACAGCAGAAGGAGACGAATAAGACGAAGAAGCGGCGCAAGACAAAGCATATGGTGGCGAGAAGCGTGCGCCGATAGTTTACAGACTCGAGGAGAGTTCGGGCAGCGCCAAGGCTGCACCCAGCGATGAAGAGGTTCGTACAGCCCTTTTCCCCCCAGCTTTCTGCCTAACGCTTCTGCCACTCAGTCGGGGGCGGCGGGGGTTGCCGATTTGGCTAGCTTCGTGGTAGACCTACCCGCGGAGGCACTATATGAGGTGCAATGACAAAAGTAGCAGGAGCATAAGACATCGTGGCGCCAGACACTAAGCAACCCAGGGGCGGACAAAGATGATGAGGTTTGATGGGGGTAAAGGTGCAAGGATGACAGAGAGCGCGATAGATAGCGTGCAGGAGAAAGAGACTATCAACGAAACGACGAACGAGAGAGGATAGAGACACAGAGCAAAAAACGTTAAAGGAAAAATAGAAGAAGAGGGAGAGAGAGAGAGGCACAAAGTAAAGAAAAAGTGGCGACAAAAGACACAGTGGCAGCGTCATCAACAAGAAAATGCTGGAAGCTGGGTGACTGACTGGTAGACCTCCACTGTCGCTGCCGCTGGCTGCCCCATTGCTTCTGTAGGGGTACAGTGAAGGCATGGAGGCGACGAAGTAGTTCGGGCTAGCGCACGCGAAGATGGATGCGGCTTGCACCATATGCGTCGTCGCAGTTGCTCTGCTGCTACTGGGTGTTGTTTGAGACCTTGCCGCCCAAACACCTCGCCCCCCTGCCCCCCCCCCCCCCCCCCCCGGTTCGAGCCCTTGGGGGAGGCGGAGCGGTGGGTCGAACACCTCGAGGAATACGATGATGGGGTACGAATGACGACACCGACGCTGCTGCACTGTTGACTAAAAAGGCCTAAAAAGGGGGGTTTAGCTACGAAGGAAGATGGCGGCCGAAGGGTGGTAGGTCGGCTGGCGGTAGCGGAAGCGACAGAGGGCCAGGGAGGTGATCAGTAGAGCGAAGTCTAGGATAGGATACAAGTCAAGCTGTACCAGCAGTTGCCGCGCTGCCGTTCTTGTCGTAAAAAGCAGCACCCACTTAGGCTAAAGCTAAAAGAAAAATACTGAACAACGACATAATGTCGGAGTCTATGCTGGAGCTGGAAGATAGAGACGCCGAATTCTTCGAGACAAATAATTCAATACGTCTGTCGAATACGTTAACCTAAAGTTCTACATTGTTAAAAATGATTTCAATTACTATTAAGTCGTCGGGTGTCAACGTGTTTCACGATTGAACATTGTCATTTCTTTAGGATACCTGTTTATAGATATTTGTGTGTATGCGTTGTGAAAGCAGAATTGAAAAAGAAGCCAAGGAAACTGATATATTTGCGCCTGTGGGAAAACAACCCGCCCTGATAATAATAATAATAATAATAATAATAATTGTGTCGGAAAAACATTGTGTGTTTTAAAATCGGCCATTGAAGACCTGGAGAATGTTATCTACAAAACAATTATGATTAAAAAACAGAAAAACAGATTTTGCCAAATTTGATATTATCTCAGCCCAAAGTGAATCGAACGCCGCCGGCCTTTCCCCCTCACCCCAACCCGAGAAGACACCAAGTATGACGCCAACTGTGGTCAGTGCAACAGCAACAACACAAACAAGCGACCAGACCAATGGCTTACTGGCTATTGCACGAAGAACCACAGGGGCTCTTGATACTCTAGCAGCAGCAACAACAAAAATAACATTAAGCGTACCAAGCATCGGTTCACTGGTTGCTGCAGTGGTGGCGGACAGCGCGGCAATAGCGGTAGCTTCAACATCAGACATCCAAACTAACGGATAATGTTTCCTTTTCAATTGTCGAGAGGGGCTACTGTGCTCGCATGCTAAAGATGCCAAAGAATTCGGCACTGACCTGCACGTTTGAGTTGCTGGCAACCGAACGCTGCCATAAATGCGGTGAACTGGGGCCAATTTCAAATAGACGCACAAAGACCTCCCTTGCGCTACAACTGTGGAGCTGCCGGACACTCAGCCAACTCCTCTGCATGCCCAGACTACCGGCCTAAAATACCAGAGGCCAGATAGCTACCCGTACCCAGTCCTCGCGCGTAAGGTCAACCTCGCAACTCTTCAAGACCCGACATAGTAAACACGCCTGCTGAGGATGACGGTGGTTTTAAACAACTCTCGCGAAATAGGTCTATACGGTTACCGTCAATACACCCATAGCCTACTGAGTCTCAAAACTCCAATGCCGTAGCATTAAAGTAATCGTAAAATACATTCTATTTAACTCATAATAGGGTGTTAGCAATTGCCCCCAGTGAACGTGACGACAAACTACATCAGGCCTAGGTTCGAGCCTGATGTCGACCACCTGGACAAGGTGCTAAGCACCGCCGCGGCGTTACCACGTTGTATATCCAGTGACAGCCTTTGCCGGGAAAAAATACAAGCGCGTAGGCCCCCCGTGGCCAATCTGAGACACTCGCATACCTTACTTAAAGTAATTTAAGTGCACTATAACAGAGTCAGTGCATCTTACCTAATGCTGGATGAGATTGCAACGAGAAGAGGAGCGGCTAACTTCCTTATTAGTGAGCCAATTGTCAAATTGTGCCAACGAAACCCATCAGCATGGGTGGCGGACGAGCGAGCAAACACTTATATAATTTAAAATACCTTAAACTGCCACCGAGCACCGGACAGGCCTCATATTTTTTTTGGGGTTGACATAGACGTGATTGGCCGTTTATACCTATGTTATAGCAGTTCCAACGGAATGCTCGAGGACCTTTAAGACATTCTACATAATATAGAATGTCTTTTTTTTCTATAGTCTTCTAACTCTATCGTGGTTAGCTCCTAGCTAACTACTATAGAGTGGTTAGCTAGGAGCTGCACCTCACTGCCACTAGTAGTATTTTCTGACGATTTAAATGCCGCTTCAACTACATGGGGATCTACTAAAAATTTGCCCTCCCTTGAAACTTACTCTAGATGATTAAGAGGTCAATACCGAGGCTGTCAATACGGCCCCTTATCTGGCAAAGCAGATAGACAGTAAACTACGGGGCACACCCCACATACGTCTCGCAGCAGAAAAGGCTACAAAGGTCTCGCACAAGATAGCCCGGTTGATACCAAACAACTACGGCCCACGGAATCAAAATGGCGCCTTATTATGTTAATGGCTAAGTCCATAGTTTTATTTGCAGCCCGGTGTGGCAGTCAACCGCACTACCCACAACCAGCAATAGGGCAACGCTACGCAAAGCCCAACGAGTAGCTGCTATGCGGATCACAATGGCCTATAGAACAGTCACCACAGAAACCGTCCTTGCTCTGGCTGGAACAGTCCCCTGGGACTTGAAAGCAAATGAGCAACGCCGCTTGTGGAAAAACTCGGGAAAGGAGAAAGCGAAAGAAAGGAATATAATCCTCAACATTTGGCAGCTTGAATAGGACTCCATGCTGGACGGGGCGCCCGGGAACCGTTTAAAGACTCTGATTCCGGATATCAGGCCCTGGGTGTACCAGCCAGGTGGCGGGTTGACGTTCTACGTGACTCAGGTTTTCACCGGATATAGTCATTTTCAGTCATACTTGTTCAGAATTGGTTCATCTCGAGATAGCCAAGTTCTTAAACTACCCGGTTCATTCAATTGTTGAAAGTTATGTACTGATCGGATGAAGGGATTGGTATATAACTAGTCTTTGTTGAGTTGGAGCCCCACACTAATGGTCCACATTTGCAGACGAGTTCCCTGCGGCGGTGTCCGCTTGTGCGTACCGCACTTTCCATTCTAGTTCTTTAAAAAAGTTTTGACCGCAACGCGGTTTGCGAGGTTGTTCCCACCTCTTCCTTCACCACCGGTTCTCCCCGCCGTACCTCTACATCCCACCACCATCTCAGACTACCCGCTGTTTTAAAACAATCTAGGCTAAATTTCACGCCCAGTGTCTTCGCCTAGTAGTTGCCATCCTTTCCCCCGCGGATAAAAACGCGGTAATATGTTAACATTTTAATGCATGCTTGATAGGCAAAGATGATCATATACAAATTCTTAGTTCATACACCGACTTAAATTATATCAAAATTGTGTTCAAAACCGAAAGCTGGTTAGGTGTAGGTGTCACACAAACAACCGATAGAGAACTGTCGCGTGATTATAGATACTCAGTTTTCCGGTGTGGCCGTGGCTCCCGGGGAAGGGAGGTTTGTATGTGAATGAAAACGACAAAGGCCGGTAGTTTTGCTAAACGCATAAAACGCATAAAACCGATATGTGACTCATTTCACTTATTTAGTGATACAACTAGTTCAATTTCAATGTCTGGGAATTTCACCCTTCTAAAAATACGCTGGAAGAATATTACGATTTTAGATTCACAAACCATGGAGTTTACCTTTGCTAAATCCTGCCATACCAGTGGCTTACATTAACAAACAGTCCTCGCCCTCGTCTGTATTGCCATGGCACTATGGCCACGCAGGTCAGTTCCAGTGATGAGATAGACACATTCGCCACTGCAGGTAATACGAAGAATCACTTTGCTAGTCAATGTAATAACATAAACATATATAGCAAATATGTAATCAATCTGCGGCATCTAAATGTGCAGTACGAAAGAAAGTTACGAGATGCAACTAGAAGACTTTGTGTAATGGACGAAGCTAGCCTTGATTAAAAAAAACACAAAGTTGTTTTTTGATATGCATATAAACGATTGACGGAAAAAGCAAACTTTAGCTTTAAATATAGATCGGACAGTCCACGAAGACGACGCTTCTAAGCCAAATTTAACAACTCCTTTTCGTCGGTTTATGTTACCCGAGGGGGTTCAGTTCCTAAAGCTGTTTTCAACGACGTGGCTTCGAGAGGTCGCTGTCCATATTTAAAATCTCAGAATTTAATATTCTTACCAAAATCAAACAACCACCCACTAAGTGCAGCTTTACTCCTGATTCAATCCTATCCATATATTACCAGCCAGACATACCTCCTGTACATTAAGAGCGTCGTAATAAAATGTAGATAATCATCATCATTTGTGTATAGCACCACGTGTATGGTATGTATATATCATTGTAATCAAATGTAGATCTTATTACAAAATGTAAATAATGATAGGCTTATATATGTATATATATATATATATATATATATATATATTAGCTCAGAGCTGACTTGATTAGGGGCATACCAAAAGCACATTTTAAACTGCGCAGCATCAATACGTGTATACATATTTACTCAGAGCCGACTTGATTAGACGCACACGAAAAACATGCGTAGCCCATACCCTCAGTAGAAAAGTCACATTAAAATATCATCATTACGCTACTCGAAAGACACAATTGAAGCAGCAATTAAACACGACTCGAAAACTATGCTATAATCTATGTTTTTATTGCCTAATATGAAATATTTACGTATTATATGCCGAAAATAGCGATATTATAGGACGACCAATTTTCGTTTCGAGACAAATACATATATGATTGAACTATCTCAACTGACTTGGCATTAATCCAACTAACTCATAAATGAATTGGTGCTAGATATTATTGCGCGTAGCAATCATGACCTCCGTGTCGCAGTGTCGCTTGAGCCGGAGTTCTGGCTTTAATTCGTGATTTCAACTGTCAGTGGGCTAGTGATCGTGGGTTGTCAGCGTACAGCGGGCCTGTGAAGCCCACCAGTCATGTTATCCGCGGCGTGCCTTTAGACCTCCGTGTTTGTGTGTATGAACGTGTAGCGAAACTCTGTGAGTATTCTCTTTTACCTATGAAGCCTGCTTGTACACGAGTGCTGCTACGTTAGGCTATGATGTGGTGAGCGGTGGATTACGTCGCTCGCCGCTCACTTCTTCGGGACGAGAACTCGGTGAGCGGAACCGAAATAAAGCACGCTCGGCGTAGCGGCCCCACGCAAGCTCGCCAAATCACCCCCTCTTCCATGCTCCCTCTACGCGTTTCCCTAAGCATGGCATCGAAGCATGGTCGTTCGTGCCGACGACTTCACGTCGTGCACAAATCGATGCTATCGCCCTGCTCTCGGCGGCTTCGCATCAATGCGCAAAGAGATAGCTCGGTGCTAATAAGTGACTTCAAATGAGTCCTTTTTTCATGCCTATGCTTCCCACTAGACCGCTTTGCCGGCATTGCTATCATTCTGTCCCGATAACCGCCACACTATTAACAACGCAAGACAAGAGCCACGCAAACAGCAGTTGCAGTCCCACCGTATAGGAGCAACCAGCACAATAAGGCCGACAGCAGACAGAAAACGAACAACAATAGCAATAACAAACAACAATAGCATGAGACAAAGAAACAGAACAACTGTATGTCCAACTATTACTGTTACAGCAAAGCCAGTGGGAGTAACAGCGTAGAACTGACAGCAGTACCAGATATAACAAAAACAACAACAAAAACAACAGTAGGAGAAATAATGACATCAATTTTATGGATGCTTAGGCACTCGATCACGGTAACACCACCAACGTTAACGTCACAAGACTTGGAGTTCACTGAAGAGCAAAGCAGTACAGTGGTAAGGCTGGAAACACACAATGGCCAGTTGCACGCTTTGTACGTGCTTGCCAGTAACTCAAGAGCCTATCGTTTAGATGCTATGGACCCCCTCTTCCTCATATATATATATTTATATATATATAAATATATATGCATACAAACTTGCATCGGTTCCATAACGTGTAGCGATGATTATGGTTATATATCTCGCCTAATATTACAAGCATTCTTTTACTCCAAAGGCGAGCGGGCCTCACCGCATACACAACCTTGCTGCTTTTAGGACCCTAGCGAAATAACGTATTCTACTTGAGTTTTCTTTGTTTTAAAGCTTATGTCGCCTCCGATCAATTCATCACTATGTTACCAGGTATGCTTTATGCCCACCTACCCTAGAAGTTACGATAACTGCATTTGTTTAGGTAACGCCGTTCAGAAGACTTTTAAATCATTACCTTATTAAAATCCCAAAGGATTTGCGCACAAAAGTGAAGCTTGATGAAAGGTGACGTAACCTTTTGGCCTCCAGACTTCTAGCTATCTAGATAGCGTTTTGGGTCTGACAACTCAATGCTGATGTATTGCTTGATTGATTTAGTATTTGCTTGATATGTATGCCTAAATACACATGTCACCAATTTAAAGGGGCGCTTAGAGCGGCAGCATATATATTACCTACGCATCCATAGCATCAATATACCCTCCAACGTCTACCGAGTGTTTGCTTTCGAATGGAACACCCCCTTTCTGGTCATAAAGCATCTTTGCAATCTTCGCAGACCAACGGTCTCATCTCAGCTCCTGAATAATGGCATGATATTCTATCCAAATATACTATAAATAAAGACTATGATTTTTATCTAGAGACGTGGCTTCATATATATATATATATTATACCTTGTGTACACATGCTGACTAGTACATGCCATTCTATCCCAAAGCTTCCTGGCTAGGTACACATCAAACTGTGCTACCTCTGCAGAGGCCTCGCTCACTTCCCCTGCCACTCAACAAAAATTACCGAAATGATCATGTAGTAGGTGACTTACGCCTAACTTTGATTGTTTCCACTGCCGCATATGCTGCCCTGCTACGGTTGCAATTTAACTGTAGAGCTTTAAGAATCTTAGTCATTTGTTGAGTTAGGAGAGAGGTGGGTGTTGGGGGCCTTGGAGGCCCGAGGGTCCGCAAGGGGTGATGACCCTTGTACCCTCTTGCAACCCCTCTGGGTTACCAGGGTAAAGCCCTCGGAATCCACCGCGGCACTGGGGTGGCCTCCGGGAGTGGATTGGGCCGCTGTGGGGCGTGGCCTTGAGGCGGAGAGCGCGGGTGCCGCTCGGGTATTGGTTCGGCCGCCGCGGCGACGAAGTTCCTCAAGTTGTTCCCGAAACTTCGGACATGCGGCGACGTTGGCTGCGTGCCCGTCTTCACCGCAGTTGTAGCACGTCGCTTTCCCCGTGCACTCCCTGGAGAGGTGCCCCAGCTCTCCGCATTTATGACAGCGCTTGGCTTTGACTGCGTCAAAGGTGCATGAGGGGGCAGAGTGCCCCACACGTTGGCATCGTTGGCATGTCGGGACACTGATCCACTCCGAGATGGGGCACGAGGACCACCCCATTTGGATTCGCTTAATGCCGAGAATCTTGCCGGCATCCGCCGGGGCGACTCGGACCAGAGCCTTCCACCGACCGGAAAAGAACCTAACCCCCTTTTCTAACCCCTTTTTGGGGGGTCGACCGTCAGTGGTCCCTCACATTGCGCCGCCTTGCGGAGGGCTCTTTCGATGCCTTCGGCAGAGGTACCCTCAATGATGTCCTTTACAAGAAGGCGTCGCATGGAGGAGCGGTCCAGGCTCACGTCCGCCTCCCCGGCTGACTGCAGGGCTTAAAGGAAGGTGCTGGCCCCTCCTTCTGCCGCCTCCGCAACTACCAGCCGCACATCTCCGCTAGGCAGTTGCCTGACGCGGTTGACCCTGACGTTGTGTGCGTTGGGGTCCACTTAATCCCCAGCTCCCGGATCATGTCCGCGTAGGTTTTGCCTTCCTTCTTTTTTAGAAGAAAGGTCGTTGTGGGGCTGGGCTTGCTTTTCTTCACGCTGTCTAGGGCCTTCCTTCGTGTCGTAGGGGTGACGGCGAGGTGTAGGCCTCAAGCTCGGGCCAGGCACTTGAGAAGTTTTCCGACTCCCCTCTGCTCCCCCTGGCTAGTTATATGGCAGGGGATAGGTCCAAGGCTTCGTAAGCCCACTAGTGCCTTGGCCCTTGTTAACGTTTGATCCAGGAGGTTCTTCTCCTGGATTGACGTCGCATCTTTGGGGAGCCGGAGCGCCACCAGGGCCCTCGTAATAGGTTCGCCGTCGTCCCTGGTCTCACTTATACGACGGGACAGGACTACGCCTGTCCTGTCTCCCGCCTCCCCGGCAATGCCCTGGAATTGACAGGTCATGTTCTGCCATACAGCTTTGTCGGAGGGGTCGTCCTCCCTGGCCACCAGAATCCGAAGGGGACTCTCCTTTAGAATGCTCACTCCGAGGTGTGTTATCCTCGTGTAGACGGCTGGTGGCCAGTCTTCAGTGAGGAGTTGTTTGAGGTCCACCTCCGTGCCGCAGGCGTCTATTAGCGCGTTTATTTTATCGGCCTGCCCGTCCATTGCACGCTCGCCGGGGGTGCACTGGCACCCAGAGTCCGTAGTCTCAGGAGCGGTCCAGATGCCGACATCCTTTCGTTGTATCCAGGCCTCTTTCACGGTAACACGGAGCTCCTCCGCCAGGTTCTTAACCATAGTGTCCAAGTTTTTTCTGTTGGTCGTGTGACGAATTAGCCAATCCACCAACTCCGTAATCTTCTCCAGGTAGTTCCTGGGTGCCGTTTCGCCGAGATTAGCCGTTTGCTCGCCAGGAGTCGTTACTGTATCCGTCGAGGGTTGCGATGCATCGGTCCCGCTTTTGTCGCGCTCGTTGGGCTCCGGTTGGCGAAACATGTTTCTTAAGGCCAGTCTCGTTTAAAAGTCAGTAATTGTGAAAATGAGCATTAAAACCTAAGTAGATATAAAAACAATAATTAAGTCATATTATTAACTAATATAAATTTTAAAAGTTAAAATTGTAAATTTAAAAGTGTAAATTGTAACAAAAACACTGGGGTTCGAACCCAAACCGATCTGGCCTCGGTGAGTTTTCCAGTCACCGGTGCTGTCCACTCTGCCAACCGCTACTTCTCCGTAGAGGTAGCTATGTGCGCACCTGACGGTTGTTGGTGGTATATATACACAAGCACGTTACTACACAGAATGTGTGTGCGTGTTCACATCCTACATACACAGGCACGTTAGCTTACAGAGTGTGTATGCGTGTTCACACCGCTCTGCACCACTATATGCACGAAGCTGTTCAAAACACCGATCACGTATATGCACGGCGGTCCCACCGAACAGCTGATGTCACAGGCCTCCCTGTAAACAATTCGGCCTGTAAACAATCGAGCTGCGGTGCCGCCGGCGTTCGTTTTTCGAACGTTTTAGAATCACTGTTAGAAACGTTGCACTCTGTTTCCTTTCTTCGTCTGTACGCGGCACCGTTAGCGTGTCTTTTCGCGCACGTTGTGCTCCCTGTCGCAGCGGCTATCCAGTGCGAGTGGTCAGCCCGTTATGGCCCTCGGATTCCCGCGCTTTTTAGCCACCTTTCACGGAGAGATGCCAAAACGTGACCGCACCTGACGACTGCCAAAGGTAGACTGTAGCAACATACTGCAATTCAACTATTGCACCATACCTTACCCTAAGCCATTTAAAAGGTATAGACAGGCTGAAGGTCTGCAATTTTAAGCGTGCATTAGGGCTTCCAAAGTGCGCGTTGGCAGCATTTGCCTTAGAGATGTGCGGAAATAAAACGCTTATTGAAGACCTAGCACTTAATAGCACACCATTTACAGCGCATATTCTAAACTTATATCGAGCTTATAGAGATAACAGAAATGTAAAATTTGTAGCTGAGAACTATACTGATGACCCGGCCTTTTGTTCATAGAGATGGAAATAGGCCATGCAAAGGAACCGCTCACTAATTTGCCGAACACCTTGGCACGGGTCTCGCAATTACATTTATTTATGAGATACCTAACTAAATGCGGATACCTTTAATACCCCGAATAATCGCTGGTGAACTCAGGCCAATCAAACCAAAAACCTAACCGATTACCAACGTCTTTTTGGGTTACTTTTCTCTCCTCTCTCTCTCTCTCTCTCTATATATATATATATATATATATAACATCTCTCTATATATATATATATATATATATATATATATATATATATATATATATATATATATATATAACAATGCCGTAGGATGTATTGATGTGCATGCCCAACTGACGCCCCACCATGCAAACCAAACGCTGATAAAAGTTGAACTAGGCACAACTTTTGGATTAATAGCGTTTTGTAATAGCAAGCAGGTCCACTCTCGTGGGCTGGCGTAAAATAATCAAATGTATTAATCAATATATTTGCAAATAAGAGTCAATAAACTAAAGTCAACTCGACCACCGGACGGACACTTAGCACGGACGTGTTTGTGAATGTTTTCGTGATAAATAGTGACAGTGAGAGCCTGTCGCCTCTGCGACAAACCCAATCACTACTTTTCGATACCTCTAGTCGTCACCGAGTTCAAGAGTGATTATCCGCGACAGAAAACTCCTCGGGTGGGAAATTTCCAATTTCGTTCTTCCGAATACCTTGTATAGCAGGTGGCAGTTTGAACGCCCTCGAACGTACAACCATCCGAACCGCCTTCACGTGCAAAGATTCGAAACACCCCGAGTGCAGCAACTCGAACGTCTACACGAGCGAAAACTCGACAGCGGACGTGAACAAAAAATGTAAGCGTTTGTAATCGACAAAATAACATGTACGTGTAATACTCGCGGGTTAGCTAACTGAAGGACAGAACTATTCGAGTTCGCTATTCCCTCCTCAAGCCCCCCTCCCCCTAACTAGCTTTTTAGTTCTGTCTCCAGGGTTCGGGATAGCCGCCCACGGCGGATGTTTGACCGGGCTCTCTGCAACCCACGAGTCCGAAGACAAGGAGCTCGCTAACATTCTTGAGAAGACATGGGGCCTGCGTCAAAACTCACTGAGCGTATTTCTCGCACTCATGACTGACAAGCGAGCCTCCAATCGAAAAAGACTAAAGTACAGTTGCTCCTACCAGCAGCAAAGCCGAAGGAAGCTGTTCCTCTCGCAGATGAAGCTATGCGATAGCCAGAACGAGGCTATACCCCTCCCCTTATGCGGAAAGCTAGTTACACCCTTGAGGCCGAACAGAAGCCTTGCACACCTACTCGTCCGAGTGCGAGAGGGGCCTCCCTCGCCTAACTATCAAGATGAGGAACCTGCACTCTTACAGACGGTAGTGGCTGACGTCGAAAACTAATCAGCAAACACCGCACTAAGCACACACGAATCTCTAAAGCAGTTTGAACGATGAGTCTGAATATACGAAAAACTTATCGTAGAGCGCTTGAAGTTTGATTTCAGCCCCACTAAAACAAAGGGACAGTCCGTCGAGACAAATACCAACCCACTCCCAGAACTCGTTTCTCTCCCTACCACCAGACGGATTTAAAGCTGCACAGGTATGTCCATATTCGTGCAGCCATTTAGGGCAAGAGGTACAAGATCGAACGTAATAAACTATATCGAAAATCCCACATTATCGGAGCTTCATCAACGATACATCGAATGCATCGTATATTTTATTGGTTAGTCTCTTTAAAAATAAATACATACATATATACAGGGTGTTCCTAAATTAAATACACTCATTTAAAGCTGTAGTAAAACTTTATCATAAAATATTATATATATATATATATATATATATATATACATACACATACCTGTTATGTGTATATATATATATATATATATACATACACATACCTGTTATGTGTATATATATATATATATATATATATACATAAAACTTTATCATAAAATATTATATATATGTATATATACATACACATACCTGTTATGTGCATGCATATATAAATATACATGTATATGTCTATGTGTATAAACAGTTTACACACAACAGCAAAAACGCCTTTAACGATGTGACCACCTAGTAGGCATAATGCAATCTAGAGAGCCAGAGACGGTCCAACGTGTACACCAGGCCTACAGATCCATATCCTAACTTTTACTTGACGAAAGAACGATGGATGTTTTCATGCTGCGGGCGCCTGATGAGGTGACTATCTAGGTCCTTTTTCGTTGAGCTGCAAAATAATTCAGCTCCTTTTATTTACATTTGAAGACCATCGGGGACGAAACCTACCTAATGGAAGCTGATATCAAGCCAGTTACTGACTTTGGCCTAAATAGCTGCTCTAGCTCAACCTCTGTGAAATAGCACGCAAAGACTAGTCGGCGTTAAGGCACTCCTCCTTCGAGCAAGCTAATAAAGACAGTTGATATGATACTTTCGCACAGCCCGCCACCCGCGCGGAACTAGTTACCCAGATTGAGACCTTCACTTCTGCTAAATAAGCCTCCTCAGCCGCAACTCTACGTACAACCTACCAATATCCTCCCTAGGATCGGTTTAGGATCACCCACATCGTCTGCAGCACGAACTTTGAGAAACCCTTGGACCGCCTCCAAGAAGTGGACGAACCTTCCCACGAACCAGACTCACAAGTTTTTTCAACCTTAACCGTTCAGAAATTAGCTGAAGTCAAGCTTATCTCCCCCTTAGATTTGGAGGCCTATGCATCCTCTATTTTAGGACCGACTTAGCACGCAGCTGAGCCGACTTAGCAGATAAATGGCCAGCGCACCACTGCACCGCAGTCCTGCTGGTTTTTCAGAACGTCAAACAACTCGCTGACTCGATGTTCGAAGGTGTCGCGAGCAAAACACGGACACCACCAGAGGTCCACCTGCAGTCCCTTCTCACGCAGTAGTCGGGAGACCCGCTCACAAATATCGTCGTAGCGCTTTGTGGTGGGGAGGTGGGTGTAATCGCACAGTTGACTAACGTGGGCCAGCGTCTCGACGGCGTTGCACCCGTGACGACAGTATTTGTCGTACCCGGGGCGGCCTCTGGCGAGTCTGGCACGCGTTGGTAGTGCGTTGATCCTCATCCTAATGAGATTGATGTACTCCTTACCTGATAGGTAAGGAGTACCCTTGACCCAATTTTGTGTACAAGGGGTTTTGTGTGCGTCTTTCAAGTGAGCCCTATTGAACGTGTTATGTAGTGTTTGAGACCAGTAGTCAGTCTCTTGTGCAGCACTTTCAATAACCGTGTCCCCGAATACACATAGGGCGCTGGTTTTCGCCAGTTCGTCCTTGTGATAGTCCGAAGACAGCAGCCATTGCGTGCCAATGTGGGGTGATTTGTGTAGGTTGGTGAGTCGGGTGAGGCAAAGTCTGGGTATTAGTGTGCGGAGACAGGGGACGTCCAGACCGCCGTGTGATGTGTGTGCGTAGAGAAATGCGTTCGGCACGGAGTTTTCGAGTTTGAGCCAATGCACTTTCACGGTACGCCTGATCTCATTATCTAATTCAGTTAGGAAGGTTCTGGATGGCCGGGGACCAGCGACCAATCTGTAAAGGATTTTGGGGATAGCGAATTGTTTTAGAATTACTAATCTTTGTTGGGGTTTGAGGAGAGCTATTGTATGTCTGCTAAGAAAATCTAGGAGAGTATCCTTGGCTGAGTCGACCCTGTCAGTATTGTCGAATTCGATGCCAAGGTACTTCCATCGGGCGCTTAAACCTTTGGTGGGCAAAAGCCTCTCTCCAACGGTGAATTCTGGGGAGGTCTGATAAAAACTTTTCTTCTCCCGCCCGTCATATAAGCGGGAGATAGTAAAGCTCTTATCAGGATTAATTTCTAGGCCTCTTACTTTTAATAGGGGGTTGGCTAAATCTAGGAGTTGTTGGAGAGTGTTTTTGGTGGACGCAAGGAGAATGAGGTCATCCGCAAAGGCTAGGCCCATAAGGCGGGTTCCCTCATTTAATTGAGCCTGCAGCCTGGCCGACAAAGCCAGGCTGCAGGCAATAGCTCAGAGCAAAGCCGACAGGTGGCTTCAAGCCTCAAGTATCGGCACTTTACTTGATCAAGAAGCTTTGTATTGTAATTGAGGCTGATGTAAAGAGAGAGACGGGGACGTAGGAGCACCAATGTCCGTGCGGAGAGAACGAAGACATCCGGGAGATCCACGAGCTTTGCTGTAGCAGAAGCAAAAGCCCAAAAAAACGGCACATAAAGGGCCCTCCGGACGGAACTGACTCGGTGCATTCGATAGCCGGCTGGCCTTCTCACACGTGACGGAAAGCGGCCTTATGGTCTGGCACTGATCTCTGTCGAAAAAAGGCAAGGCCCTTGCCTCCTGAGACGCAACGATAACAGACACTCTACAACCGAGAGACGAGTGCAATCAGTCTCCGTTGGCTCCGCAGCACGTAAAGCCAAATTACCCTCAGCTAACAAATAACTGGCGGTGCTCGCCAGCGAGTTCGTCGCGCTGTACCACTATTTTTTTTTCGAGATACTCGGGAAATCTGGGGCCGAGATATGGACAATTCGTCGGAAAATAGGGAAAAGAATCACACTGGCGTGACTGGTGTGAGACGAGCCCTCAACCAGCTGCTCCGACGCTGGTCACTGGCTGCCCAGCGGGCTGGTGCGGCAGTTACATACCTATGTGGGCCATATCGAATGGTAGCACATCTCGCGCGTCGTGAGTACGTCCAAAGAATATAACTGTTAGTGCTGTATAAAGGTTCAAAGTTTAATACGAGTAATGTAAAGTGTTTACAACATAGTCAGAGATCGTGTACGTGACATAAAAACACCAGTAAAAATATTTTCAACATTATATATATATATATGTGTGTGTGTGTACATCTGATACATGCCTATTGGAAATTTGTTCGTCTGCTTAGAAATAGAATATGAGCGATACTTGCAAATATGACATCCGACTTTCATCCGGGGCGGCCCGGCGGCGTTCGGCCTTTTCAAAAAGTTTCATCTTCGTTTCCGAGGCCGCTGATATGGCCTGCTTTCAGACAGCTGGGTGTACCTTTTATGGCAGGTCTCGTGCGAGGCGGGGCCCAGCAGCAAACTAACGACCTTCCTTCAGGCCACCGATAACCACATAACTCGAGCAAAGATATTCCGACAAAGTCAACCTGGCCCGAGCCAACTTGCTACGAGAGTCCCAATCGCTGGACCTGGCCTGTCCTATCCACATATGTGATCTAGCTGAAGACCAAAAGCGCAGGTAAAAGCCTCATCGCTTGCGCTGACCGTACTGGTTCATGAAGCAACGCTTGTATATGCATTTTCCCATTCCCAGCCGTACGCTACATCTGTCACACCAGCCTCGCATAACCTCGTATGACCTCGACTACTTTTAAATATTGGTTTCTATGTAATAAGATCATTTTTGTTCGAAAGCTCCCTTAGGCCAAGAGTAGCGGTACTCTGTGTCTATTGCTTAATTTGCTTTAGCGACATACTGCTTTCCTACAATTGCGCCAAGAGCAGAACGGGTAGGCGCGTTAATGCGTGTGTTATTCCACAAGCTGTTGAGCGCGTCAGAGTGAACCCACTCCGTCGGAAGCAAGATCAAAGGCAAAGCTCTAAACCTAAAGGCTATTGCAACACTTGAGGACCTCGAAGTAGTTAGTGATTAAGCCGCTTTTCCTGCAACAAGAACAGACATTTGTCATTAAGTGCTGGTGTATTTAATCATCGACGTATTATTCTATACCCCTTTTCAAGATATTCATTAAATCTCTTGATCTTCTTTTACAAAGGCTTTCATTTCTGATGTCGAAGTTGCACGCCAATACGCACCTGTTCTAAAGACGCCTATATATATACATATAAAGCTTGTTTATTGGCTTTGGCTGAGGGAAATACCGGCGCCATTTGATTTAGCTTTCTGATTTTTCTTCTTACGTCTCTGTAGAAAGCCAATTTTTCAAAAATGCTATCCGAGCAATCTAAAACCAGGCCCCGCGGTAATGGGCAAGCATTAAAATGCGTGTGCACACACATTACATCTTTTTGGTGTCATTTGCTATAGGAGGAACTAATGTACAGGGTGTAGAAATGCTTATGTAGAAGAAACTTATGTACTGGGCGTAGAAATGCTTAGAATTTATTAAGCGTGATAGTGATTTCTCTGTTTGAAGCCATTCACATGTTCCAAATGGTAATAAGGTTTTGCAGTATCTTGAGGCGTACTGCGCCATCCTTTACTACCCGATAATGTTTAGACTACTATTGTCTACTATTTATTAGACATTATTATGATGTTAAGGTTTTAAGTCAAGTCAAAAGCCTCTTTTATTCAAGGATCATATATGCATACATATACACTGTTTCTTCAACTAAATATATAACGTCTAAATAAAATTTTAATATGCATCAGGTCTGTTGTTTTCGCAGACCTTCGTGGAACTCTCCACAAGAATGTGTGGTTTATGTTCACTAAGCGCGCAACTTCCAGTGATTTAACATTCACTCCACGTCGTAGTCCATTATCTACATATTTCAACATGGTCTGATCAGTCCCGAGGCAGCACAACTCTTCATACAGCGATATATCACCTCGTTCATATAACCCTTGTATTGGCACAAGAGATACGCTTTCACGAGGAATATTACATCATTTTCACACTGGTCTGATACATTTGGCTTGTACCCTCTCATGTCATTTATATATTTTGCCACATAAGAACTCCAAACCTGACTGCAGTAATAGAATTTATGTAAGGCAAGACTTTTTAATAAACTCACATTGAAGTGAGGATTTTTCTGTACTACATGATTGTGAAACAGAAGTAACGGTAGCAGTGAAATGTGTAGGAAAGTCTAATTTAGAGGCCAATATTATGTTTTGTGTTTGCTGTATTCGACAAGTTTATAATACGATTGTACATGCAACATTTTTATCCGCACACCATTTAGAAACCGCGTTAATCGTATTCTGTAGTTATTGTTATTTGTTAGCGATGTTGAAAGGTCCGTATAGTTACAGACCATCAGCATAAAGTTTACACGTTAATGATTCGAAGATAAGGTTTTTAAGATCTAAAATAATTATGCAAAATAAAAGTGAACCGAGGTTTCATCCCTGACGAACGCCAGAGGCGACACGCAATAGCAAAACTCTCGACAGGTAAGATAACTAGCAATCCATTATATAGAGCGAGTATCAACATTCAAAGAACTAAGCTTTTGCACAAGCTTTACATGGCTTACTCGATCTCTAACTGCCTTCGAGGAATTAAAATGTATGCCATCAAAATTAGTGGCATAACACCATATAATTCGAAAGATAAGATAGTCCTTATTGAAGCCCATCGTTACAGTTTCCGAGCCAGTTTAGTACTTTGAGTGTAAAAATACACAGACCCTGGATTCTTAATTTGATACACCGAGTATTGGTCACCAAACGAGACCTGTGTCACTAATTGTGCCAGTAATCTAGGTCTTTAAAATATAAATCGGTTAATCCGGAGTGGTCCCACCGTTGCACATTTGAATTTAAAGGGTCCCTTTTACGAAGCAATGCGAACGGAAATCGGTGGACGTCAAATGTTGGTTTGAAAAAAAGATTTTTAGACTCCGTGTATGAAAAAGCGTGGGCAAAACGCAATCGGTAACTTTGTAGTCAAAGTCAAGTACTCCGTGTTTCGGTATGCTATGTAACTATGCGTTTCAAGGGTGAGAGCATCATGTTATTTTCAGAACACCACCGAGCAGTGCTGTCAACAGCCGACTGTGACAGATGGCCTATTGAAAAGATGGATTATTTGGATGATTCAAAACATGGACATTTTTGGCTAGCCACTTTTCGACACATTTTCTATTCTAAAACTGAAAAAAGGTCACCATCATTAAAATCTGCGCTATGAGCAGACAATAGCGAACCTTTTCTATACGGATCTTCCTTGATCCACGTGACCTGAAGCTGTACGTTTGAGAATTACGAAGGCTGTCCACCCTTGACTTGGTTCCAAAGTTTCCTTTAGTTCACATAGCAATACAATGAACTCTGTAACCTAGCAAACATTTCTTCTGCCTATTCGCTCTCGCGCTGTAATTGAAAACAGAATATGAAAAGGGAAGGGTGGTAGAAACAGGCCTACAACTCAAGAGAATCCTTTGGTTACACAATACTAAGTTTGGATACAATTTACTAAGTGAGCAGCGTTGTGGTAATATCTGACTGCACTTGTCATGTGATAACCATGGCCTCCGTCATTCGAGCACGATGTACCCTTGTGTACACATGGCGGCTATTACAAGCGACCCCATTCCAAAGGTGACGTAACTTAAAAACTTCCAGATCTTCAACTTCCTCATTGGCCTGTAGCATCTTTATCTCTCCAATTGCCGAGAGGAATGAACCAATTAACCAAAAGGAGTTACTAGAGCTAAACAAGTGTCCGGTTCTCAGCAGCTTCAAACAAACAATTCCTAAGTGTTTTGGGGTCCTATACTATTGACGTTGTAAGTATTATACCATAACAACGAGACGCATCCCTATTACCAGTTGACTTCAATGTGTTGTCAGCGAGACGTCATACGAGATAAATGCAGCACACGCGGTTATTTATTTATAAAATACATTATTAAGCCATTTATTAAAGGCCAATCTGAAGACGTTTTGAATCAAGTTAAAAATCTAAGACTGCAGATTGGCTTTAGTTCACCTAAGAGTTCTCGCATGGAGAAAGTAGGAAGTCAAGACAACGGCGGTCTTTCCGTTCAACCATTGGGCTGACGCTCACCAGCCGGCGATAGGGCACACGGAACCTATCTATGACATCTTCGAGGATACGTCGATACCGCTCTCAAGGTCAGGGCGCTTTTTTTCGAGCAGCTTCGTCGAAACTTGAACGTCTGGCAATTGAAGAGTTTGCAGCAACAGCAGCAGTAGCTTTATAGCGAATATGGCTGCTCCATTTACCTCTCTTTAGGTTGGCACAACGCGATCTCATCTCGTGGCGCGTTCCCCACGGAGTGCGACCAACGGAGACGGGCGTGATCTCCCTATCTCCCGGGCGTATCGATATGCCCCTCCGCCCCTCCTCCCCCTGCCATACTTCTACCTGTTCGGGCCGTTCGCGGCGTCAACCCAACTCCCGCATGCACACACGTACGTCCTTCTTCCATTAGAAGTGCGAGATGGCGCCAGGTTTTCTCTCCCTCTCTCATTGTCTGTATCGCTTGATTTCTGACGACGACGGTGATGATGTTAATGGTGATGGTGATGGTGGTGATGATGTTGATGTTGATGGTGATGATGATGATGACGGTGATGGTGATGATGATGATGAGGATGTTGATGGTGATGGTGATGGTGATGATGTTGATGGTGATGATGACTAAAGCCTGTCGGTCGGCAGCTGCCGGAGTTTGCTATCTTCTGTTCTTTCGCGACCGACTTGCGACTAACGTCGTCAAATTTGAATTTGAATCTCTGCCGCACAATCGACGCTGGTGGCACAGCGCCGACTGATAGAGTCGACGACGCGCTGGCAAACACGATAGCATTAATTGAGCTCAGGTATGCCGCCAACCATTGGACAAAGGAACAACGAACGCATATCTCCAGCAGCCGACGTGACGGCTGCTGGAAAAAGGAGATGTGCTGGCATCAGCAGCGCTGTGCGCTCGCTAGCGGATAGTTTAGCTTTATTTAACCGCGCAGAACCGTGCTAAAGCGAGATAGCGAGTAGGACCACAGGAGGCGACAGGAGGAGGAGGAGGAGGAGGAGGAATTCTACCAGCCTCCAACACGTCCATTGTTGTAATGCTGGCCGTGACCGCAACATCTTCGTTGTTTGTTGTAAGGCAGAGAGATGAAAGCAATACTGGTAACTATATCTTAAGTAACACATTAACAGAAACATAGTTCTTGAACGCAGTTACATGCTTAGTATTCACCTTAGACAGCAGTTTTCGGAGTCATATACAGGATAAAGTCGGGAACGCACCACCATAGCAGCGGCAAAGTCCACGTATGCTGTCAGTGCAGGTGGCTGTGCGTTGTGTGCAGCACACAGGGTGTTATTAAATGTTTATCTAATATTATTAGTAAAGTCATCCAACGAATAATTTGTTTTCCGATTTGTTTTCCTTTCGTATTTACTAGCTTTACGGAAGTTCTTGGCATTGCACAAACTCTTTTTCTATGAGTGTATTCTAGAGCTATAGTCGTGCTGGTAGGGCACGTATGCACAAGTTTGTAGTATGAGTTTTCTCTATAAGGTTTATCGAGAGTAGGGGGTCTATGAAAGTTGCGTATTTGTGAATATTCTGCAGCTGTTGGGTTACTTTTGCAATTTACCGTGGGTCTCTGAAATATAACAGTTGGATTTTGCCAATCTATAGCCATACAGCAATCCCGTCTATCATCGTAGCGTATTATCGGGCCGATTTTTTTGTCTCACGTAATAAGTTTTGCCACGACTTTGTGTAACAAAGGGGGGGGGGGAATCATCTGCATAGAGGACCAGAGTAAAGCTCCTGTGTGAGAAAGTCCTCCTATTGTTTTGATTTAAAAATCCATTGCCACTTGAGAAGTCGAGAGAGGTCCTCAATCTGTAGTACCACTTTAACAATATGATATGGCTGTAATCGGGACCGTTTGCGATCTAATCTTGCTGTGCCACGGTCCACAGGTCGGCGGCAACCACGGGGGTTTAGAATGGATAGCGGTATTAAACTGTTGCGCTTGTTCAGTATCATAGACCTTAGAAGAGAATTGCCTGACAATTTCGATCGTTGTCTCCTACCGTGTGATGATTTGCTTCGTATGTACTCTTTGCCGCTCGATTGGCTTTCTCGAACATTGTCCACATAAATCAATCTTACGCGACGTGACCTCCGTTGTCTTTCACATGACTTAGTATGTACACATTGAATTATACACTATCAACGAGAGAACACAAGTGCGCCTATGAAGCAAGAAAACTAGGCTGTCGGGGAATTATTTAGAAATTGAGTCTCATAATAAAGAAATAGTAGTTACTCAAGTTTTTTATCAATATAACGACGAATTAACCTTAATATGGCTAGATTGTTCTAAAATTTCTTAATCTACCGGCATTACCTATAAGCCCGTTGAAATTGTTTGAGCATGCAAACATATACCGAGTGGAAACTCCTTTAAATATACTGGTACATAGTAAGAAATTCCATATATTTTTCTATGGATTAAACGTACCTAGCGGGTTCCGCTTTGCAGGTTTATAATCATACCAGGTATTTGTAGATATTTCAGCAAACGATCTGAGGGTATCTGCAATGATTTCAAACCAGAGTAGTTTATTCTAATCAGAACCACGTAGATTACTGCACGCATAAAGATATGATCGAAGCCTTGCTCTAAAGGTGATCAATGTCAATACACGTCAGTCTGGTCTACCGTCTAAATTAGAATTAAACAGATGCATTAAAGGCATGCGTTTTTTTGCACAGATTTATTACTAGCATAAATTCGTTCATTAGGGAAGTCCCTTAAAGGCTGTAGCCGAACTAGATTAGCGAGCTAATCGCTGTTGCCTACTTGCATGACTATAGATGATGCACAAAGATGTTATGGACTAATTTGTGGTTCATATACGCGTACTGCATAAGCACAGTGTGTTGCTATATGTGTGATAGTAATGCGACCTCTCTAAAACAGGTTTTCCACCAGACATCTCTAAGCTTAAAAAGGCATGATGCAAAGCGGACGTTGTTAAAGCTACTGTGGAACCTATAAATCAGTAAAATCCAGTCCACCTCTTTGCGCTTTGTTAGTTGTGGCTTTGCCAATGCGGTGCAGGTATTACTGAAGTCAGCACAACTAACACTAAGTAGGCAGTTCGCTCTAAAAAACAAAATTTGGATTCCATAGAGCTATACGCAAACATATTTATTCCATAGGAGGATTATTTTACTGTCGAATATGCTGTAAGCTAAGTGAATAGGTATCACCTCTAATGTTTGGTAATATTAATGAATTCAGCAGCAGCAGCAACAACAACAACAACAACGACGACGACGACAAAAACAGCGATAACAACTATAACAGCAATAACAATAGTGGAAGCGGTTTTACCAACAATAAGATCTACAACTAAATTAGGAACAATGGCATCCAGATCAACAATAGCGATAGCAAAAACAACAACAAATACAATGACAAGATCAATAATGACTAGCAACTATAAGATTCACTTATAGGTGTAAGAAACCTATTATGCAGCGTGTACTAGATCGCCGAACGCGCGTTATAAATTAGGAAAAAAATGCCTTGTTAATAATAGAACTAGGCCACACAGGGACCACCACCGTCACCACCACCCGCATCGCAGACCCCTGGGGGTCACGCCGCACCCCTCGAGCTGGCTGTTCTCGCGTGCCAAGGCAGCAACCCTAGGGCAGCGCAAAGCGTGCTACTCGCTGAGTGTAGCACTAGTGTGGCCAGTTGTGCGTCCGTTGATCGTGCGCAGGCCATCCTATCAGGCGCTGACTGGGCTTCCGAGCCTCTGGGCCTCTGAAATTCGTACTGCTGTCTCTGTGCTGTGCTGCTCAGCTGGGCTCGGCTGCGACACGTACATAGTGTTGATGCTGGTGGTATACCAAAGTTGTCGTACCATTGTTGAGGTTATCACTGTTGTTGTTGCTGCTGCTGTATTTGTGGCTGTTTTGATGTTGTTGCTGCTGCTGCTGCTAGTGTCGAGCCCGGTGGCGTGGTGGCATGCGTCTGCGCCTCGCGACCGGAGGAGACACAAGATAGGTGCGCGGGTTCGAGCCCCACAGTTGCACATTGCGTATTTATGGGGGTCCGTCTATGAAGCAATGCGAAACGCAGTCCCATGGACGTTAAATGTTGGCTGAGAGTCAGCCCCGAAAGGATTTTTTTTGTTGTTGCTGCTAGTGCGTAATAATTTTTCTAGTTGTCTTCCTTTTCCTTGCTGCTGCAGCTACTCCTCTCTATTGTTGGTGTTTGTGTTGTTGTTGTTGTTGTTATAACCTTACGAATGCTTAAATTGGCTTCATTTGTTCATACGCTATATAGTGTAACCGTCGACTGTTATCGGTGTAGAGACACTGAATCGCTAAATAACTGTTGCTGCCGCTGCGGCTTCTGTTCAGCATTCAGTTAGAGAAGGCGACTTCTGTTCATTCAGTTAGAAAAGCTCTTGCCGTCGAGAGCTGGTGACGGTAACGCCTGCTTGTGAACAACTGGCGGAAACCGGTATACTACGCTGGTCGATGAGGTGAGTGTTCCTGCTGTTAGTGCTGCTACGTAAAGTTTTCGGGCTGATTCTCAGCCAAGATTTAACGTCTACGGAACTGCTTTTTGCATTGCCTCATAGGCGGAGCCCCATAAATACAATTGTGCAACGATGGGGTTCGAACCCGCGCACCTATGTGTCTCCTCCGGTCGCGAGGCGCAGGCGGAATGCACCACGCCACCGGGCTCGACACTGTAAGTGCTGCTACTATTATTAGTACTACTACTAATCTTTTTCACTTTTTTTTTAATTTATTTAGTTACATACGATTATCAGATATGGCTACCAATCTAATATTAACTATGACCGTTAGAGTACTACTGCTATTGCTGACCAGATCAAGCCCGTAAAGAAAATTAAAACAACCTCCCTTCATTCTTGAAATATCAGGTCGATAGTGTCTTCAAGCTGGTATTCCGCAAGAGGCCCAAACTGATTTAGTGACGCCGCGTAACAAACTCGGCCGAAATCGACAGCGCTTCTAATTCCAAAACCACCTGTAGAAATAGGAAGAAGCGCTCTCCTTCATAAATGCTCATCTACTCTGACGTTTAGGACATCTTCTAGTATATTTAATTGGCACTGTCGTTAAGCTTGAGCCCATCACGGGACTGCATAGCTGGACATAATTAAATCTTGCGTAGCCGAGGCTGTTCTTTCAGATACTAAAGGCCGTCTATGGATGCGTGGCTGTCAAACAGTTATACACCTTTTGATGGCTTTTCTTTTAGCTAAGATTGTTTGTAGGTTTTTTTTCGAACCCATATATGCACCTCAGACTTTTTGCGTTAGGCGTTAACCAGCTAGAACTCTTAAACAGCATTACTAATCGTAGTATGTATATACTAAATGATTATATTTACCGGTCAATATAGCGCGGCATTATCGGGGTACTAAATACTAAAAAAATTTACAATTTTGTGACTAGTTTGGATACTGCGAGGCTGAAAAGACCCAGGTCACGCGGACCACCTTGTTGAACCCCTGTTTCAGACCTTATTGCCTTGTTCCCCCATGGAAGAGGACAAGGATCTCTGCAGCTCTGCCAAACAAGACTTTAGGAACATTCATTTTTAGCTTTTCTTTCTTCGTGAGCGCCAGCAGCGCCAGTCATCGTCTCACATTCACTGTGCTCACTTCTGCTGCTACCTATCGGAACAGGGACAAAAGAAAGAGGAATCCCTCTGCGCTGGCACTTCCACCGTCTGCTTAAAGATATCGGGAAAAATAATGACGAATTGGGCTAAACCGCGTTGGTCACATTCACTCCAAAAATTCGTCACGTCGACAAAATACCTAAAGAGGCCATAGCCTGGCCAGCGTGGTCAGGGAGATGTTAGTGGCCCATTTTGGAGATGCCGCTCTCACTCGTGTGGAGGCCGAAGATCAAAGCAAGCGTTTAATGACGGATAAAGCCCTTCCCCCTGCTACCAGATACCACAACGGTATGCTGTCCACACTCGATAAGGTATGCAACACTATACATAGCGGGTAAGTTTTGAGGGCTGTAAAAAACGTCTATATATAGCGGGTGACGGCCAAGGACAGGACATAGACGCAGACAAGCTTACTGGTCCGGCTGGATAGAACGGACATTCGCTCGGCCACGGACCTTGCCTTGCCCGCTTTCTTTGTTCGCATAGCTGCGCCTACGCAGTGAGCGCTACTGCTGACGGCGGACTCGTCAGCCCCCAACATAACGCTGTTCGGCCCTCTAGTCGGCACGTCAGTCTGGTCGTTCCTCAGAGGAACAGGTCACCCGGCACAAGGGGTGGTACCAAATCGCCACTCATCCTACCCACTTAACCCTTTTGTCGGCCTGCGAGTTTGATGCTGACTGCACTAGACATGACGGGCGGCCTCATCCGACGCCGCAGAAGCGTGGCTCAAGGTGTTTTTGTACGAGTTAGTCGGCAATAAGCTGGCTAATGACCAATTCAATGCCGCCAGTGGCCTCAGACATGGTATTGCCATGTTCGAGTAGAGGAATATCTATGTGGTAGAATGGGGAAGGAGCGTAGGCTACACCGGCCTAGTTGTACTAAGCTGGGCGGTCTCACTCACTCAGTACATTTAGACAAGCTGGCTAACGCGTTGCACTCAAGCCGGTGGACTGCAGAGGAACAACAGACGTCGAGCGACTAGGACAGACTACTTTTTTTTTTTTTTTTTTACTGCTGAAACCTCTCAGCATTACTTTGGGGGATTACGGGAATCCAGACGGACATGCGCCACCCCAGCCATGGTGACTAGTCTGGGACTCGCAAACCCAGTAAACCCGCTTCCCCCCCACCCCCAGGGATCGGTAACTGCGTAGGCATTGCTTCGAATCCATGGGAGTGGTGTTGCACCAACTCCTACATTCTACTCCAATCTGGCATCATCCATCGTCTCATGTCTGCCTTAGTGCAGCTCAGACGCGTCAGCCAGACCGTTAACGCCTTCCACAGCTCCGCCACCTGGGGATGCGTCGAGAGTCATCGCCTGGAGCGTCCCTGGCTGTCCCTGCCTAATCCCAAGACTGGTTCGCCTTTGCTGCCTATTTCCCCTTCTTTCCCTGTCACCTGCGGGTGCTCCCTCTCGACTGGATCGGGGACAGACTACTGTCTGCGACACGTACGCCCTCGGATATCTTGGACTAGTCTGCGCGAGCGTCGGCCATATCATTCGCCAAAGGCAAATGTACAAACTGCGCCTATACGCAGATCTTGTTAGAGATCACGCTGTAAGATATGTAGATCACGATCTCCAGTCATCTGGCGTTTGGGGCACGCCAGTTGGTGGGTTTCTTATTATCTTATAATAGGAAAAATATTTAAAATATAATTAATCAATTAGTAACTGTGATACCTGTACATTATAATACTTAACCCTTGTTTCAACGTATAATATTATTAATAATATTATTATTACAAGATACATTTCAAAAGCGCTGTGATTCGGTGGCGCCATTTAGCGCCGCCGGAGTCCACGTGACGAAAAGACTGACAGCTCTCGTACCTCAGATGACGGCAAAATAAATAGCAAACATGAAGCACGTATCTCCTTCGGGCCGGGGGCTAGGAGTGCGCAATAACCCTTAGTGTCACTCACTCATCCACGTTTCACGCTGCCCTCGTTCGCTGGTTGAGTCTGTCGGGAGCGGCAAAATGTAGAGAAAAAAAGCACTTTTTCTTGATGATGATAACGACGACTAACGGAGCGATGGCCTCTGAAGGAGGAAACCGACACTCTTCGCGCCTGTTTCGTGCGACGCCGATGACTGTCGCAAGTCAGACGCTACAGAAGCGACGCCGGGAACGAAGCGGCCTGCGCAACGACATCAGATGGCAACGGGAGCAGTAACACTAGAAGCAGAAGTCAGAGCAATAGCAGTAGAAAAGAGGTCCCATCGCCAATGGTCATTCATTGCACGGCGAACGGAGCGAGTGTCTCCCTTCCTTCCAGACGCAGGATTTTTGCACAATCTTCTTCATCGGGCCTAGGGGCGCGAAGGATTTTTGACGTACACTGAGCACGTAAGCGTAGAAAGTACTCTCGGCCGACCGACGGGAACAACCAGCACTGCGCAGGCGTACACTGTGCGTCGAGAGCATGAAGCAAGCAGGAAGAATGCAAAAAAGGGACAAAAAGAAAAGGAGAGGATATAAGGGGGACAAAACCTGAGGTCGAGTGAGGGGAAACAGGCACAGAGCGGGCTGGACGTCTCTCGACTGCAGCTCATGGTCACATGCGAGAAAGACTCCACCATCTTACCAGACAGACTTCACCTGGTGACAGACTGAAAACCTTCTCCCCCGCCCCCCCCGCCTTCCTCCTGCATTGTGTCAACCACCGCTCAGATATAACAAACATAGCTTCAGTGACGAGAGGACGGCGACGCACTGCAAGTCCATGCGGTTTCGCGCCGGCCAGTCGGTTCGGCTCTACCTGGAAGGTCCTCGTTTCTTGGCTGCGTTGCTTTCATTTGCCAAGAAGCACATTCGGTGCGTTTTGGGTCTCCGACCAGATCGTCTAGCTATTATGTAGTGGTATTTACTGGTACTAGTAAGAGTTAAAAGTGGTGTTAGTTCTAGCAGTTCTGCGAGACGTTTGCCTTTCGTGAGCCGCTGACCCGTTTTTACGGTGCGTTTTTCGGTTGGGTGTCGTTAGTTCGAACATTTGATTCGATACATAGTTTGTCAGTGTGCGGAAGCGCATTGACGCATGTGTCGGACGTATTGGACAGGGGCGGTCTCTAGTAGCAACATCATGAGTGAGCTGCAGTCACGGCAGGAGGTGCCTAATGCAGGGTCACATGGCGAGCCACATGGCTGTGATATAATGGCGGTGAACGGACCTTTGGGAATAACGACGACAACCACGACAGCCTCTGTCGGCGTTCGACTGAGTACACCCGAAGCCCTCACTTCGTCTTATTCTTCTCCACCTCAATGTCGTTTCGAAAAGTTAGCTTCGCTGTTTTGACCTCACGCTGCGACGGCGTACTCACGTCGTCACTCGACTTGACACACACAGAAAAGTAATTCCCATAAGTAAGTGTACAGTAGCTGATTATCTATCGAGCAGTAACGGCGATCGTGATGACGAAAACAACGGCGGCGGAAACAAGCAAATACGATGTCCAAATACGATGCGACCGAGCGAAAGCTGCACGCAAACAGATCGTCCATGTCGTCCTTCTAGCGATGGTCGGCGAGTTTGTTTTTAGATGAGGAAATGAATACGCCAATTAATGAATAAATAAATGGATGGATTGATGAATGGATGAACGAACGAACGGACGAACGAGTGGCTCGACTGACAGACATAATGAATGCATTAATTAGTTAATTCATGATGCCCGTTGTCGTCGTCATAGTCATGCGCAAACCATCGACGACAGACATCGGGACAACGTATATCGTATCGAACGGCCTGCTTGGTTCTTGTTGTTCAGCCATCGCAATTTGCTCTCGGGGGCTCCGTGTCGATGTCCCCTAATCGCCGCATCTCTTCGAATCATCACCATAATTATCATCATTATCATTATTTAGCGGTGGCCGTTCGTTCATTAGCTGCGATCACCGCGGCCAGTCTAGGATTGTTGTCGCAACGAAATTCAAACGCATGTGTATGCTGCTGGATGGGTAGGGCGACCGGTATGTTGTAGCAGACCTGTACACGGGGGGGGGGGGGCACGGGGGAGCAATGCGGCAATCAGCTCTCCCCTGATTGCCTTCTCACAGTGACGACCGCACGTCATGCGTGTGCAAACGTGTTGTCCACGACCACCACCCACAACAAAAGCAGCAGCAACAACAAAAACAACAACAAATAATAGCAGCAATAGCAACAGTAGTAACAAAAACAACAGCAGGCCCAAAGCTGCGCTGCTCGAACACTGCGGCGCGCTGCGAGGTTTTTGCACGCGTCCGCATACATTCCTGTTGTACATACTACAGCGCTGTGCTTGAGAAATGACGGGATGACGATGAGGCAAGAAGGCCCGTAAACGAAGAAGATCTGGTATCGAAGTGAATCGTTCTACATAGCCGAAATGAAGCGGTGTCGCAGTGGTGCTTCTGTGAGAAGACACGACGATCTACCGTTAAGGCATTCGAAAGGATCCCTAATGATCAGAGGGAAAATACGTTATCGTCCACTCTATTTTGATTCGTACTATATTAGAAAGTATTCTGACTGGCCGTATGCATATATATATATATATATATATATATATATAATCTTTATCCGCCGCTGGATACGCTGGAGTGCGATGGTGTTCCGTGTTATCTCTAGTAAAATCAGGTAGTACGAGAAGTTTGGCTCTGATCTAGTCCGAGTAATAGCTGCATTACCCAGTTGTACAGTGATTGTCCTAACGGTACATGCCACACGCCTGAAAGCAGTCAAGCTGAAAGCAAAAGTCACTCGTCTTCTGAGCCATTCCTGACTGTTTGTCAAGTCACCACTTGTCTATACTCACTGCCAACGTCACCACTGGCCTTCCGTAAGGCTATAACCAATCTGCAGTAGCGCGCTTGAGCGAGACCTGTTGGATCACCGGCTGTCACTTGACGAGCCTAGGTTCAAGTCCCAAGTGGGGTGATTTTTTTTATAACTCTGTTTCTCTTCACCGCAGGCGTGCTGTGATGTCGGGGGTGTGAGATCAGTCGGAGGATGCCCCCGGACAGCCTCGATATATCTAGCCTGTAGCGCAATTTGTGTGTGGACGGCAACACCGCGTCATGTGACGAACCAGTTTCTGCCGGGCATGTAGACGACTTTAGCACTAGCGCAACGATGCACACGCTCGGAAGATAGCGGTGAATTGCCTTCAGGCATCGCCGGGTTACCAGCCGTGCTAGGTGTCGCCTTAGAAGCGAGTGCCAGTCAATCAACCGCGTGGTACTCAGCGCATTGCTGCGAGCAGAACTGACAAAAACACTGAGTACTATAGTCTTCATGAAGCTCCCTACGGGAGCATACGAGGTGATAGAACCCGCGTACAATGTACCTGGTATACACATACATGCCTGTCATCGCAGGTCACCCCGGCCTACAACTAAGGATAGCTAAAGACGTCGAGCGTTCTTACGCAGCCTAAGCCAAAACATCTCCACCATCGGCGCACAGTCCGACAATGCATACACAAAGCGGCTTCTCGCCTTGATTGAAAGGCAGAATACTCGCTTCATGTATAGTGTGAAGCATTTTTCAAGCAAATTACAGTTCGCTTGAGATAGGTGTTGCCACACTCTGTCTAAAATATACGCCAACTTTGGCAGAGTCTTTTGCATAAACAAGCGCACTGCCGTACCGACGGACAGTCGCCGTACATCTCCGACCCCTCCGTAGAGAGCTCCGATGTCAAGTTAACACTGTCCTCGATGTGTGCAGTGAACGATGTTCCCCTATAGTGAATCCGGAGACCCAAGTATGGGTAAGAGTTTACAAACCCCAATATCCTCCGGCAGCAACGGATAACGTCGTTTGCAGCCTCCGCGACAAAACTTAATCGCTTTGATTTTTCGTAAGTTTATTTCCAGCACTTTTTTCATGACTTACGCCTCTACCGTGGCAGTAATGCGCGAGATGGCACCAATGTTACGATGCGCAACAACGATGTCATCAGCATACACCACCACGGCATGTATATATATATATATAGAAAGTGAGAGAAGGAGAGAGAAGGGTAAGAGAAATACCGAAAGTATTTGTTATTCAATTGTAGATCTACAGGGATATACGATTAACTACACAACGGCTTGTGAGCAACGCCAGTCGAGGTAGTCCTGAAGGAGCACCTCATTGCACCGCACTGCTGCGCTAAACCGCCAGTGATAGTCATTAAAGTAGATACTTAAGAACTCTTTTCTTCCGGTTGCCAGTTCGATTCGTTTGCCAATCTTCTAAAGAAGCGAACATGCATCGGAACCAGTTTCTCCAAGTGTCTTGAGTACTAGCAGCACAAAAATTAACTGGTTGACAAGCTAGACATATTTGTTGACCTTATGTGGTTTAGCCTTACGTCACAACGCACCAGTGCTCCTCAGTTGAAGCCCAAACCTCACACCGATGCAGAGACGAAAGCTTTCGCGGTTAAGTAAAGTACTAAGTTTTAAGAAAGGGATGCCGTAGAGACACTTGCTGGCTGTTTTTCTGGACGACTGCACGCAGTGGGGCTTTGTTTGCTGTCTTCATAATTTGCTTGCCTCCGAGAGTAAGCCTACGAGGTCCTCGAATTTCGCATCAGCAACCTCCAGGGCTATGTCGGACTGATGTGCCGGACAGGACCCCTGAAGAAGAGGGTGCTTAAGCCCAATTGTTGTCGGCCAGGTTTAGATTGAGAAGAAGAGTCCCAGAACACATTTGTAGCAAAATATAAATTTGTGATGTAAGAACATGTGCACCACATATATACATGTTACTCCCAAAATTCGTCTAACTAACTTTGGGGTCTAGTACAATTCTGAAAACAAATAATGGAACAAACAGACGAAAATGTCTTCTTTTAAATTAAGCGTAAAGTTACCAAAAGTGGTTGTATCCATTTTTTTATTCTGACATATCCTCACTAAATATGAGATTGCGAGAGCCCGATTCATCCTATCGACAAACCAATCATACCCGCGGGTTTGGAAATCTATTGAATTCTTCTGCGTCATGTTGCATTCTACGTTAGCTCAAAAGCGGAACAAATATTGTATCGAAGGTAATTCTCAAGAAATTGAATTATTTGCAATTCTTATGTTTTGACTTTTAAGTTCAAATTTCACGCGCCTATTTTATAAAGTCTATTTCCGCTCCTTGTTCCATTGCAAACATTTTTTGCCGAGTTGTACCACATCCCAAGGTTTGTTGGACGAATCCGGGGATATTCCCTATATACATATATATGCTACTCCTGCGAATGTATAGAATTGCTTTATTCTGTGCGATTCTCAAACACACCGCCAACTGGTCAAAGGCAAAACCTGTCATCAGTAGATCTTCACGAAGTCCAGATTGCGTTTTGCTTATGCGCACAGGAGCTTAGTAGAGTTTGTGCGAGTTTGCGATTGAACAGAACTACGTCGATGTCACACACATTTGAGTGATTTTTTGCTCACAGCGCTCCTATGCTCCTAGAGTTAAATCAAAAATGAATGGTTATAGACCAGTCGTACAGAGAGTGTACGACCGTGTAACAAAATGTATGCGTAGCAGGGATGCATGCTAAGGAATAAACAAAAAATGCTATTAAAATATAAACAATAAACAAAAATGTCATGAAGGTATCAAGAATAAACAAAACATGTCATTAAGGTATAAAGAATAAACAAAAAATGGCAGTAAAGCATAAGGAATAACTAACAAAATTAGCATGTTTTCTTCAAACGTATTGCTATTTGCTCCAATCTCACAACATAGTTGGTGCACTGTATACGCTTGAGTTATGTGCGATCAGGTTTGCATATTGACACCAAAATCCCTAACGCATAACCAGACGATTGAATTCACGATGGAGTTCGTTGGAGACAGGTTATCTGCTGGCTTTGCCACCATGTCGACAGTCGCCACGAGCTGCATATGCAGTGAACAGTGGCAGAAGGCAGATAGCGGCAAGTTGCGTGGGGCATAGCTTGGCCGTCCATGCATCTGTCATCTGACATGATAGCCGGATTGTCTGGCGACGGTGTCTGTCCGGCAAAGCACACTCGCGAGTGAATAATGGAGCAGTAAAGTGACGTCGGGCGTTCAACGACAAGCAGGTAGGTTGAAATTGGCCGAGGTCAGGAAAATGATGGCCAGGTATCGCGTAGCGTATGAAGGTCGAAGAATCGTTGTCACGCCAGCACGCGTGCATACAACGACTCGCGGTGATTCTGCGGCGTACTCAGCACTGGACGATCACCGTCCGCGAAGCGCCCCACCACCCCCCTCGAGCTTTTTGGGGCGTCACAATCGACTGATACGAGGGGTAGCGGTTTTCGTGCGTCGCTAGCCCGTTAGCATCTAGCCCCACCGACGACGTCAGAAGCGATACGGTCGAGGACGACCACGTCGATGATGATGTTGATGCCGCTTATTGCCGTGCTGCGTGATGATCAACAATGTCAGCCAGCATGAAAAACTCCACGCTTGACGATGCACCCGCCCACCATCGCGTCGGTCGCCCTTATTCTTGAAATTACAGTTCCTCTGCTGCTGCTGCTATGGAGACCTGGTTTTCGATCCTGCCGAGGGTGGGTTGCGACTCAAAGGGACTTTGTCGAATCGGCTTCCCTCACTTTACAACTGCTGCTGCTGCTGCTGCTGCTGCGAGAACTACGACCACAACAACAACTTCGAGTACTGGCACTACTATTGCTAGTATTACTACAAGCTGGTGAAAGTTGCCGACAACGAGACTTGTCCTCGGCCAAAATTGGGCCGGGTATACAAGACCCACTCCACCTCTTTCCCCTCTCTCTCTCTCTCTCTCTCTCTCTCTCTTTAGCTTGGTCTAGCCTCGTCTAGCCCGGTTTCGTTAGTTTTACCACAGCTTTGTTTCGGGTTCTTCGTGGACTTTGGCCGTAGAACTTGACGAGATCGGGCGGGACACGTCGATACGAACCTGGCTTGTATTTGTGACCGACCAACCGGCAGCAGACGTAGGCAGATAGAATAGAGGGAACTAAGTTAACTTTGATGGTTAGGTTGCCCCCAGCACTCCGGTTTCCTTACTTGCCCACCCCGACAACGATTGCTACAGCACAAGCGGGCAGCGGCTGCCGAAGAAGACGGCCTTGCAAACCGTTCGAATTTGATGATAGGGTGGTGGCCGCGTAAAGCTCTATTTGCCTTTTTGCTGATTTGGGGCGGGACCAGGCCGGGAAAAAGAAACAGACCTACCTCCTCGACGGATGGTCGATGGTGACAACGCGTAAAGCACGGGAACTACAGTGTGTTGTTGCTTTCTCGGAAAAGGGAAACCGATTTAGAAGGAGTTAGCGCTAGCGCACGCTGTTAGAGCACCGCCCGCACGGTGTTGCGGTTGGTCGACATTCCTCGCGCTGTCATAATTAATTAGCGAAGTGCTGAAAAGGGGAGCGATATCACCATAAACACCGACTAAGCGCACATTATGCTGCCGCTGCTACCGCTGCTGCTACCACCCGCCACTGCTGATATAGAGGAAAGCGCGGACAGGGAGACTTTGATGACGATGCTCGTAGCTACAGAGTGCTTGCTACTTGCGGGTGGCGCAAGGAGTGATGCACGTGCCTCATGCGTATTAATAAGCGCATATTCACAAGCACGGGTCGGACGGTTTCTCACGAGGCGGCGGCAGCAGCGTTCATCGATATGGCTAGCGGCAGCTAGTCTCCGACTACGTTGTTCGGCTTTTGCTGCCAAAAGTTAAAAAGTTAGCCAAAAGTTACTAACTATGTACACTGCAGTACCTGTACAGCTCGAACAGCTACTAGTGCGATGAAAAGCAATACCGACGACTGTAAGCATAACTGTAACGTCGACTTTAACGCTCAATACACCTGTACAATAATCACACCTACATACATATTCTACACACGAATACGTAGATGCACACAAGAACACACAGTCAGAACGCCTAAATAAAATGTATCGTAGCCTCCTAGTTGTAGCCATTCCACTCTTTATATATATATATATATGCATATATATATATATATATATATGCATATACATATTTACATATATATATATATATATATAAATATAAATATATATATATATATATATATATATATATATATATATATATATATATATATATATATATATATATATGTATATGCATATGTATATATATATATATATATATATATATATATATATACACAAAAACAGAGAAACCATTATATACCCTCCGGCCTCTCATTAGCGAATGCTGTCCGCAGCAGAATGTGTAGTGCGCATAATATGTAGTAATTTCTGTTACTGTCGCTGCTACGGCCGAAGAGAAATAGCAGCAGCAGCAACACCGAGGGAAACGACAGCATAGCTCGACGAGAGCGGTCGCGCTGCACATTCAGGCAGGGAGAAGGGGAGATCACTGTTTAGTATAGAGACCGGTAGCGTGCGGATCATCGGCTGTACTGTAAACGAGCATCAGCCAGCCAGCTAGCCAGTCAGCCAGAAACCACAAGACGGGGAATGTTGAGCTACCCTCAACTTGTTTTGCTTCTGCTGTTGTTGCAACTATTACTACTACTACTTACTACAACTGATGGTCCGATGACCATAACGACAACAACAGCGACAACAACAATAACAACAACAACTAGCCCAACAACGATGACGCTGATGCGAAAAAGGCGTGCATATAGCGTACGCAGTGATGGGCCATAGTCACAAAGTGTAAGAGCACCGCGATGCTGGGTTTGCTTACACGAAGCACCGGCGAGCTGGCGATGCTCTTAGAGGTCTCGTACGAGAGATGAGATGCTCGTCGTGCTAATGTGTGGGTGGTATGGGCAAATTTCGAGGGGGTAACAAAGAGACGAAACAGACTATGGGATGGGGCAACGAATACCGGACAAAAGGACTGAAGTGCTAGCGGGCGATAGGCGGAAGAGCATCATTCGTTTCGTATCCGAGGAAAGACTGATTGTTGGCAGTTCAAACAGAGAGCAATGAGTCAGGGGGGGGGGGGAATAGAATTGGTGATGATTGTGTTCGTGGCGCGACGTGAGAACAGCGACGAGAAAAATCGAGACTATGATGATGATGAAGATGATGATCATGACGATGATGAGTACAAGGAGGAGGAGGATGAAGAAGAGAAGGAAAATGTTCTCTTCTTGTCTTTTTTGGACGAGAAAGAAACCATCAAAGAGGACAAGAAGAGGAGGCAAATGAAGAAAAAGATGCTAAACAAGAATGAAAAATAAGATAGAAGACGACTCGGGAGACGACAACCGAGCCGGCTTTACTTGCGGAAAGCCGAATAGTAGGATGAAAAACGGGACCGAGTGCAGCAGCAGTAGCACGAGTATGATCTGCGGACACCGGCCGCCCGCCCCGTCGTTTCCCCGCACCCAGTGCTGCTACGACACTAGAAGTACAAAAATGTCAGTAGGCAGTCAATGCGATGCTGCAGCGCTATGTGCGTGCGCGCCCCCTCTGTGTGTGTACTTCCCTTGCTGCCACTATGACCACCGCCGCCGCCGTCACCGCAGACAGACAGATATACAGACAGAGTCTACAGTCGTGGAGGAACCCGTGGTTGGCGGGGGTTGGCGAACAGACCGCGCGAAGGGGCGCCGATGTGTTCGAGCCAAGAACGAGGGCCGAAGTGTGACTGTGGCAGTGGCGGGGGCGGCGGTGGCGGGGGCGCAGGAGACGAACACAGCGAGTGTCCCGCGGCGCCTACGGCAAACCGCCAAGAGGCGAATGGTATGGAAATGGGGGCGGCACTAGTAGTTGTAGTTGTAGTAGTAGTAGTAGTGGTAGTAGTAGGTCGTGGCGGCGGGCGGTGGTACACTGCCGAGAACGAGGACGAGAATATGGGGGCGGCGCGCAAAGTGTGACGACTGTGATGATCACTGCAGTGGCTCGATTGTGGTGTGATGTTTAAGGGTGGCTGGGGTCTGCAGGCGCCGGCCTCTCTCTCCTTGTCGTCGACCTCGGTCGACAGGAGCAGAAAAAGAGAACGCCGACGACGGCGGCCAACGACCACCAACGACGTTGTTGGCTTTAGCCGCAAGGCCGCAACCGCGATGATGGCGGTGCCTCTCAGCGCCCCCCCGCCGCTGCTGCCGCTGCCTCCTCAGCGCCCCCCGCCGCGGCCGCTGTGCGTGGATGATGATCATCCCCGCAGAGCTCTCGTATGTGGCGACTGTTGTCTGACGACGAATCGAAGGCCACGGAGGAGGCCAGAACGGCCAACGTTGAGGAGTACCACAGTCGTAACCACCCGACCCGCATCACTACCCAAATGTCGTCACATCCGCAGAGACTGAAAGGAGGAAGAAATTGTGTCTGTGTGTGTGTGGGTGGGGCAGAGAGGAGAAATACGAAGAAATGATGATAAAAAATCGAAAAAGAAGAAGTAGAAAAACGGGAGAAGGACGACGACGACGCAGACGAAGACTATGATGACCCAAAATGAACGACCGCACACTGAGAGCTGAGACCATCGGCCGACCAGGGCCACGATAGGGATGGAGTCAGACGAAGCAAGTCAACGGCGACCGTTGAGGTGCCCAATGTGAGGCTTCGAGTCAGTGATTCTCACGCATTCTTTTTCGCTTTCTTGACCTCTATCACGCGAGGTCGGTTCGCGTTAGAGTAAACACTACTATGAATCGGCACAGGGGCAGAAATCCTGTTTGCTAGTGCTCCCTTTTAGCCTTCACTTCATACGGATGCGCCCTCGCGACAGCCATTCGACGGACCGCCACAGCTCAGGTCTTTATGTGCGCTTGACACAAATTACGCAAGGCCAACCCGACGACTAATGACCATTCGTCTCTAATGCTAATACAGTCTAAAATACTGCCAGCGACAACCGCAATGAGGACTTAGTAGTAGATATTCATCGTGCGCATTTTGCGGGCATTTGCGTTTTACGCTTATTGACATTGACGCAGCGTTAAAAAAAAACGGGCACAGGTTCCTAGCACTGAACGAAATACGCAATTACAAGCCAACGGTTAGTAAATATGTTTTGTAAATATTACACGCACGTACTACGTATGCGTAGAGTTACGCATGCACATGTATTTGCATTATTACAACGTTGATGTGCCGACGAAAGTACGGTAACTCAGCTAAATTGTATTGGCGTTCCTATAGCCCGTAAGCCGTAAAATAAATCAGAGAACTCCTACTCCTGTCCTTTATTTGAGTCAATATAATTTTGCAATAGCATATCTTGTGTATAGCTCCTATGACCGCTTGTCCAACCATTACTGGGATCTCGTCATCCCCCAGACATCTTCGAAACATCCGACTTAGAAATACCCCAGATTTTGTAGTTGTTTGCTATAAAGTTTAACATCCGTGCCAAATAAGTGTTCAATCAGCTTCTGAGGGGACGTACCGACGTCTTCAATTAGGTGAAAATGATTGACCAGTAATTGTGTTCGCCTTGTTCTTGTGGTCATTGAATCGAATCTCTAAATTGATGCAAATATCACAAGTATATGCTACGAAACTATGCCGCTTATCGGTCCGACAGCCGTCCGCCGCCAGGTTTGTTGACGTCGGTAAGACTAGTTGGGCGGCTAGACTGCTACACGTCGTTCCTATATAAACATAATGGCCGTCAGCTTGGAGAGATTCGCTGTGAATACTTCTCATATCAGAGAACTTCTCATATCAAAGAGAATTTAAATTCTCACCTGGTATTCGTATTTCACTCCCTGATACATACTTCACGTTGCCCTTCCTCCAGCCCAACATGTACAGCGTTTAGTTGTGAAACCACTTTTATATATATATATATATATATATAAAAAGTTTTTTATATATATATATATATATATATGTATTTTTTTTGTATATATGTATATGTATTTTTTATATATATATATATGTATATTTTTTTTCGCAACTTCAACAGTCAGTTTTGGAAGTAAGACATATCAAGGCGTGAAAAAAAAATCATGCTGGTGTTTTTACATATTTTACATTATTTTGTTTACGAGAACTTAAACACTGTGAGATTGCGGTTTCGTGAATAAACCTCATAAATAAAAATATATGTATATATATATATATATATATATATATATATATATATATATATATATATATATATATATTATTAGAACTTAAACATATATATATATATATATATGAAAGTGTGTGTGCAGATAGGCATTCGACTCCTTCTGCGAGTTTGAGTGGTCACAGTTAGATTTAATTATACCTTTAAGTGCTCAACGTTTTCTTCCAGCAATGAGAGTTGACCGGACCTTGGTTCAGCGTGAAAGTTAAAATCCCCACCACGTTATTTACACATTGGCGTTTGAGTGTAACTGACTGCCATACCCAATATTCCCATCATTGCCTATTAGTTCTAGGTTATCGGTGGAACTAGACCCATTGTGCTGCCAAATACTGTACGTGATATCGCCACGATGGTACGTGACATCAAGTCTAAAGTACTATAAATCTAACCTTCAATCGACACGTTATGCAAATCGTCAGGTTTCGCCCAGTGCTTACGAGCAGCGTGTTCAGAGCTTGATTTGCGACAAAGAGCTATAGTATCTATTATATGTTGCGTACTAAAAAGAAGGCCAATATAGATTTGACGTCCGTTTTTTGTTTTAAAATCTCTTCTCACAAAACAAAGCAATTCGAATAATGGCCCAAATCGGGCGCTCTGGCCGAATGTGACATTCGATCTAACAACCATTTTTTGGAGGCTCACTCATCAGTTGTTGTCAAGTCTGGTGCACATCCGAAGCCCATTACGAGCGCATTACGCGGCATATGACAAAATGGATCCATGACAGTGTTCCCGTGCAGTATGTTCATTGTTTCAATTCACGGCTGTAAACACCCGCCATGGTATTTATTAAAAGTAACTCTTGCTACACTATAAAGCATCGTCTAGTCCAATATACTATAGATTGATACGAGCACGTGATATACCCTCTCTATTCGTCATGCTATATACGTAAAGGTAGATCTTATTCGATTACATTTAACCCGAAATTAGTTCTATTTTACAGCTTTTTATGGCGTTGGTATTTTTTGTATTTATTTACAATGCCCGCATTTAGCGCATGGCTCTATTCGTGTAAGACATCCGTGTGATGAAATTATTGGCAATCGTAGAGTTGGCATCGTACGTAATTATTATCCAGCTCCATTTTGTGAATGTTGGTCGTTTTCTCGAGGGCCGCAACATGTGGATATTCCGTATTCTGCTTGCATGTGCCTGGTAGCAGATGCCTGTCGCTTCGACACTTTATAAAAGGTTCACACGGTGAGTGGTCCTGAATAACCCAGTGCCCCTAGGCCTATCAGCGGCGTAAAAAAATCAGCCCGTGCTATCTCAGATTAAACATTTTTAATGTATTTCCTATAAGTATTTGGTACTGAACCAATTCTCACACTCAAAAGACGCACTATGTTGTATGTTGCATTGTCACTGAGCGTGAGGATTGGGTCAATACCAAATACTTATAGAAAAAAAAACATGTAAATGCTATTGTTCATACAATCATCGAGCTTTTAAACCTTGCGTCCGGCGACAAGCATTTGGCGTCATTTGTTTGACACTTTCTAGATCTTGACATCCAGCGTAGAAACGCCGCCGCAGTTCGAGGCATGTTCCAACGATAGTCAGCCCCCAGACATGAGACGACGTCTGGCTAGAAGCTTACACGTTCAAAAGGTTCAATTGTTACGCTTAGTCAGTATACATCTTAATAAGCTTAGCTTAATTAAGACACTATTGTTTACTGTGTGATAACTTGGTGTCTCCATTGATCCATTGATGCGTCGTCCATTGATGTTTATACGCGTTATACATATATACACGTTTCCCTAAAATCGCACACGGCCACAAGAATAAGGAGCCTGCAGAACAAATCCTTATTTCCGCCTATACGCTGTTTTTTCGGTATCTTCACCAAGCCAAGTAGGAGACAATAGTATATGGAGCACGGGAGTTGATCAGTAGATCACCGTCGTTTGTTTGAAAGACGAGAGACCTACACATCAGCTATCGTAGTATAAAGTTTAGTAACTTTATAATGAAATACATGTAAACTAGAAGTGAAAGGAATATATACGTCATAATATATATAGATATATATATAATATATATATATATATATATATATATATATATATAGGGTGGATCGACAAGTTCTAGCGCTTTTCATTGAAACATTTTAACTGTGTATATAAATAAACGTAGAGCTATATAGATCGCCTATTTGAATCGGCCTAAGAGAAGCATTCGCAAGCGTGTGGCTCCCTGTGGATGACGCACATACACGGCGCCCGCTAGCGATTTCCTTAGCGCAGCAAGCGCTTAAGTCGTAGAGCCTAGAGCAGCAGCAGCAGCAGAAGAAGAGAAGAAGAAGAAAAAGAAGATGACTAAGAAGAAAAAAAAGCAGATTTGAATGCCTAGACGAAGTCAACAAGGGCTAAGAAGAAGGCCGATAAGACTCCGCAAACAGCTTCCAACTCTACGCACCGATCAATGATGCAAGCGCTGCTAGAGTACACATCCGGCGATCTCGGCGATCCAAATTCCATCCGTGCTTGATGCGTTTTTCTTCTGCGCACGAATGATGATGATGATGATGTCGCACGTTCTAGCCGAACGTCAACGATAGGTTGGCGGCAATAGACCAACCAGCAGGTATCATCGCATCGCATAGCATCGTGCCTAAACGGTCCGTGGACGTCCGCGAATGTGACGATGATGTTAGCAGGGCAAAGCCAAACAGATCACACGCTCGTTTGCCTATCGGCTTCAGTCGGCTTCAAGTTGCAAGCAGATAACTGCGCATGCACAGATTTAAACGCAAGAGCAATGGCGGCGGAATTGCCTCTAGGTGTGCTATGCAATGGGCGTGTCTATATACATGCGGGAGTGTGTGTGTGTGTGTGTGTATGCGTGTGACGAGAGGAGATGTTTGCGCGCAACTTTCAAAATCCATATATGTGTGTGCAGCGTTTCCGGAGGCACCGGTGTTGGGTGATGCGAAGTTGTACGTCCAATGTTTGACACTGCATTTTCGGTAAGACGCACTGCTGTGCACCAGCTGTAGAGAGATTTCTATGACTACTAAAGCTGTGTCGTCAGCAGCAGGAGCAGCAGTAACTGCAGCAACAACAATGACATCAAGAATGCATGTTGTTGTTGGTGGTGTTCGTGTTATTGTTGGCGTTGTTGGACAAGCGACGAACACCGGGATGTGGTGGTCCTGGTCCTGCGGAAACGGTTCCTTCCCCATATTCTCGCTGGCCGGTGGCCGTTCTCCCCCCAACAACTGCCAGATTGCTGGAGTCTATTACCAAGAATACGTGCGATCACTACAATGTGCCTTAGTTGGACTGCTCATGCAATTTTTGCTTCTACTACTTCAAATACTACCACGACTACTACTACTACTACTACGACTACAACCAGCACGACTTCTCAGGCCCTCAGACTCAACGTAGCACAGCAGCAGCAGGAGTAGGAATAGGGCTAGCCGCTATCATACTTCCTCTGTTCCCTTCTGTCCCCCGGCCGTCCAGGAATTCGACTTTGCGTTGACGTTGTTATGAAGCTAACAGTTCCATATTTGTGTTCTTCTATTTCTTCTTCTTCTGTATTTTCCTCCTGTTATGTGGTTGGTCATAGGCCGCCCACCACAGGGTAGAGGCGGCTATCGTTATCATGGCAGCCAGCCAGCAGCCACACTGCTACTCCCTCCTGCCGGCGGTTGATGTTCGGATCGGCCGATTCGAGTCTGCTAGTTTGCTAGCGAAACTTCTTCGACTCTCAGCCCGAGTCCAGCACGAGCATCGGCGCAATCGGCGTGGTCAGCAGGGGGGCATGTATACCACGAATATTATCATCCGCATCGGAGCCAAGCCCACTGTCACCATCATCATCATTAGGTCCAACATCATAGTCACTATGATGCTGCTGGCTTTTTCACCATCGTCGTCGTGTCACTACGTCATCAGCTAAGCTATCACATGGCACGGGGCATTGCTTCAGTGTGTCGCTGCTTCATGTCTTCTCTACTTCTCTTTGTCCTCTCCGGACGGAAGTCGAGTAGTTTCACGTAGGTGAAAACGGTGGAGATGCATGAGAACACAACAATCGTAAGGGACGAAACGCGATCAAGAAAAGGGATGGACAGTTGAGTAACGGAAACGCATGCATACGTACGTTTACAAGCAAAATAAAGTAAAGCGGTTTGGGTTTCTCCGTAGCCGGCAATTGGCACTGGGGACGTTAGACGTTACGACAGCCTTAACACAGCCTTATCAGCTCAGGGGTTCAAAGTGTCTTGATCTGCTTGCGCTGCTACGCGGCTGGAGAATGGAACGAAATAACGGCATTGTGGCCGATTGCCATATACAGCTACCTAGAATCACAATGTACGAGGTGTGTTCAAAAAGCGTGTGTATCGCGACTTTTGTGTTTTTTCAAAAATTATTCATTTATTCATGAATATCTATTTTGTCCCCTTCAAAGTAATCCCCATGAGATATTATACACTTGTGCCAACGGTTTTTCCAATCTTCGAAGCACTTCAAAAAACCATTTTTTTAATCTTGTTCAGCTCCTCCTTTCATGGGCCTCTTCAGTTTAGGGAACAAGAAAAAGTCACAGGGGGCCAGATCTGGGGAATACGGTGGCTGCGGCATCATTAGTGTGTTGTTTTTGGCCAAAAACTCGCGCACAAGCAACGATGTGTGAGCAGGGGCGTTATCGTGGTGCAAAAGCCAATTTTTGTTCTTCCACAAATCCGGGCGTTTCTGGCGGATTGCTTCGCGTAAATTGCGCATAACTTGCAGGTAATATTCCTTATTGACCGTTCTACCCTGTGGCAAGAACTCATGATGCACCACGCCCCTGCAATCGAAGAAAACTGTCAGCAAAACTTTCACATTCGACCGAACTTGGCGCGCTTTCTTCGGTCTTGGTTCGTGCGGCAGCTTCCATTGAGATGATTGAGCTTTGGTTTCCACGTCATAACCATAAACCCACGATTCGTCACCAGTTATGACCCTCTGGAGCAAATTTGGGTCGTCGCGGACAGAGTCCAACATCTCATTAGCAATGTTCATGCGATGCTGTTTTTGGTCGCAATTGAGCAATTTTGGTACGAATTTCGCGGCGACCCGTCTCATGCCCAAATCATTGATAAAAATCGAATGGCACGAGCCAATCGATATGTTTAGGTCCTCAGCAACTTCTCTAACGGTGATTCGACGATTGGCCAATACCATTTTCTCCACTTCATTAATTTTTTCGTCTGTTGTTGAAGTGCTCGGGCGTCCGGCACGCTCTTCGTCGTTCACATCTTCTCGGCCTTCTGAGAACATTTTGTACCACCGATAAACGTTGCTTCGGTCCAAGGTAGCTTCTCCGTATGCCACAGTCAACATTCGGAATGCATCCGCGCACTTAATTTCGTTTTTCACACAAAATTTGATACAGGTTCTTTGATCCATTTTTTTGAATAGGTAAAAATCGAAGACGATCCAAAACACGTGCAAGCAAAGCAGCTGTCAACAATTAAGTGAACATTCAAAATGGCCGAGCTTGTCGGCATAAGTGAGAGACATGAGTACCAACATAACGCCACAAAAAATCGAAATTCGAATATACGTAACCCGCGAAAATTCAATTCTTTTTTCTAGTAATATATATATATATATATATATGTATATATATATATATATATATATATATATATGTATTTATATATATATATATATATATATATATATGTATTTATATATATATATATACAGGGTCATTCATATTATTGTGCACGCATTTCGAGGTTTGATAGAACTCGGCAAGAGAATAAGTTTTCCCTATGGAGGGAAGACGTGGAAACGTCTTGTTTAGGAGAGAGAGTGAAGTTTATAAAAGTAGTTTTTCTGCTTTTTTTTCCTGCATAGTTGTGCGAAATCTCTGTTTGCGGGAGAACCAGTCAACGCATGAAGGAACCGATTACACCGGCGTGTTCGGAGGGCCTCCACCAGATGGTGGAGGCCCTCGAGACGGTTTTGGGTCTGAACTTACGACCACAAGAGGTGCGCCAGGCGGCTCTCCCCACCTCCATAGGCGGTCTTGGTCTTCCCTCGGCCCGCTTCTTGGCAGGCCCTGCCGTGGCCGCCTCGATGCACGCTACTTCGGGTCATGTCCAGCGCCTGCTCCCGCCGGAGGCTTGGGTATTGTTTGAGGCAACTCGCGACGCTATAGCGGCTGGACTCCAGGCTTCACCGCCTGATATGAATAGACTTGCCTGCCAGAGGGCCTGGGCCGAGAAGGTGCACGAATATTCGCTTACTGAGTTGCTTGAAGAATGCGGTGACGACCAGGATAGGGCGCGCCTCCTTGCCGTCGCTCGCCCAGGAGCGAGCGACTAGCTACACGCACTCCCTGCTGACTCATTGGGTACCCGCCTTGACGACCAATCCACCCGGATCTGCGTTGGCCTGAGACTGGGAGCTGATTTGGTAGAGCCACACAGATGCACTTGTGGCGAGCCCGTCGGACGCCTGGCCAGACACGGCCTGTCTTGCGCTCACTCGGCGGGCCGGCGCCCACGTCACACTGCTCTAAATGACATTCTTGCAAGGTCGTTGCGAAAGGCCGGAATCCCTTGCGTCCTGGAACCGCCTGGTCTTTCTAGAGACGATGGCAAGCGGCCCGACGGCTTGACTTTGATACCTTTCTACAAGGGTCGCTCCCTGGTGTGGGATGCGACGGTGACCGACTCTCTGACCCCCTCCCTTGTCGGTCCCGGCGCTTCTCGCCCAGGAACTGCCGCTTCCCGCGCCGAGACATCAAAGACAAGAAAGTATGCGAACTTAGGCCGGGTGTACCACTTTTCACCCTTCGCATTCAAGACGCTGGGTGGCCCTGGGCCCCTCACAACCACGCTAATTTCCCAGGTTGGCGACGCTTTACAGCAGGCTACGATGGACAAGAGGGCGGGCACTTTTTTCTGCCAACGGCTTTCCCTAGAGATTCAGAGAGGTAACGCGATTTCGGTGCTCGGAACTATGAAAGACTGGATGGACCCGCGTCTTCGCGTCAGGGGTCGGGCAAGACTCCCACTCGGACACGAGTGATAGATGAGGAGTGAGCCACAGGTGCCGTGGATTTAAACATTCACATGTATATATTAAATTCCTAAATAAATAATAAATGTCGAGTGTCGCAAAAAAAAAAAAAACAAGTCATTTATTCAATGTTATCAATCATTCGCAGACGTGCTTATATTATATATATATATATATATATATATATATATAGCAATGGCTTCTATATGGCAATTTATATCGACTGTATGTTTCAAATACAATTAAGATGCCACTCCAAATAATTGCCCGCATAACTTGCGACATACTCGTACACGACGAGTGTACATAATTTGCACTAGGGCTTGTTTGGTCGCAGCCTTGGCTTGTATATTTATGCCACTTTTCTATTTCAGTAACACTGAAAAATACTTTTGTAGTGACAATATTTTGAAAACTAACAAATTAAAGCTAATATTTCAAAGACTAGCAAATATTTTGGTGTAATTTTTAGGACAGCTTATAATAGTATCACACTTTAGATTACAGGGGTCAACTTTGCATATATAAGAACCTCGTTGAATATAATTGCAGTGCATTTTCGAAATCGGATTTTGATCTTTGATATGCTTTTACTATATCATCGGCATCCGATACTGTTTACATAATGTTATTTACAAGTTAGCATTGGTTATAGCTTCTTAGAAGCCAGAATGGGTTCACTCATGCGCGAGACACAACACCCTTACTGTGGACGCTGTATATCATTGATGTTGATATTAACACATCAAGATCTCTTAAACAGACGAGACTGTCTGATGCATTTCGCCACGCAAGCTTTACGTCAAGGCTGTCAAACCAATCAGCAAAAGCATTCAGAGCCATAGAGCTGAAATACCATTGCCTTGTATATGCCAGCAATCATACGGCACATCTTTTGCATCTTCTGTCTATGCTTTCGAGCTCACGTGAGGTTGTAGTACAGTCAAATAAGTCTGTGTACAAACGACTCATTAAGGGCCCCAGGATGGACTTTTTCTGAGGACAACCGGATGGCACACCTAACGACGAACATAGGCTGTCATCAACGCACACGCGAACACGATCCGTTTAATAGGTTCATCACCACCTTGCACTTCGACAGCAGTTCACGCAATTTGCTTTGCGTGACGGGTTCAAATGCAGATTCAAGTTCAAGAAAACAAAGTCAAATGTATTGCCGTCGTTCTTTATCATTCGCCAATCATTTCTAACTCGTAGGAGCTGTTGTGCAGGCGAGTATCCCGGCCGATTAGCAAATTGTTCCTTGTAATCTATATATGACCTCGATGGTTGGGGCATTCGACTAGCTTACGAGGCAGACCATGGCGTACTTGGGAGATGATGTGATACAACGCCGCCCTAGTGAAGTGATTGACGAAAGATGAGAGGCAGGGGCACACAGACGCGGAGCGACCGCGCCGTCTTTGAAGACGCAACCGGGAACGCCATTGGGAATCTCGCTTTGCTTTTCTAATTAAGCTGCTTCAGTTAGTGTGCTAGTCAGCTCCTCACCAACAAGAGTGCGAACATGCCTTGCAGTAGTATCTCAGCCTCTTCTTAGTTACCTGACACCATTGACCTGTCAGGTCTCCTAATCTAGGCTGGGCTATTCTTCACTTTCATCTCACGCTGGATGTACTTGTAGATCATAGACGAGTAACTGCATTAATAACCCTCTGCTTCCGAAACATTTTCTCCGATATGTTTTTCTTGAAATTATGTTGTGTCTCTAAAGACTAAGCGGCTCGATGAATCTTTTCGACGCCGATTCTTTCAGCTTCCCCTAGCTTCCCGCGTTAAGGGACTTGTATGCCTTAAGGAAATGTTATGTGTCATAAATGAGGGAATACATCAATGAGAAAAGAGATCTCCTAGTTTGTATCATCCAAGTGACAGATAATTTTTTATAGACCTCCATTTTGTGGTCACAGAGAGTGATTTTCCTATAACGAGGTGGATTACATCGAGTAGGGCTTCTGACTGTACCAGACTTGTTTAAAGAACGTGTGTTTAGCAACATGCAGTCACAATCCAGATCAGAGATTATGCACGATGATTGATGTTCAGGCCAGGCTAAATCGTTGTTAACTGCAATCCAACTAGTTTGCCTGTGACAACCGTATCGAAGTCACGCTGTGTAATTTCTGTGTAAGAGATACAGCTCATGTATGTCTTAGCGGCGTGGCGGTCATGTGGGTAACCACTATATTCCTTGATATTATTTCTCTCATTCCAGATCAAGTCATCGAAAAGTTTGTCCACGTCAGTGTCCGCTATTTAATAGCGGTGCCGTGTCTTCAGTCTTGGCACCTGGTGAAAGGTGTTGCTTCAGATTAGCCTACCGTCAGCAAAGGATCTCGACCAGACACAGACACTCCTTCTGTACGCACAAAAAATCAGCATATTATTCGTGAACGTGTCAAAAATCCTTACTTGTTCTGCCTGCTCACCATTAGAAATGGCCGGGAACTTTTAGGAGTGGTTTCAGAGTTATGCTGTATACTAATTAATTTGTAAACAATTTTATCCTTTCATTCCCGCTTCCCTTGAACTGGTAATTCCGAGTTGAGGGCGTTTCCGACTTTGCCACGTCACGGGGTGGATTGCTCAAAAGAACAGACGCACATCTACCTCGGGTAGGTCCAAAGGTTCTCTCTGAGGCCCAGGATCAAAACCTGAAGTTCGTTTCTCGTTTGCTTTTTCAGTCTATTTGTCGCTTTCACAATGAATATCAGCTGTGCTTTAAACATTTGTCAATTGTAACCAATCAACTTCTCCTTCAGGTTCACGTCAACTTTCTGCACTCTCGTTCAGGGTGGCCTCCATTTCACCCATGCCATCTGGTATGGTGAATCATAGTTTTTTGCACATGAAATGACTTGCACATCATCACTTTTGCTTGGGCACACATACATTTTTCTGCATAGCGCAACCAGGTGAGCCCAGAAAGAACAATAAATATACTGAACTGGCGACTTCGGACCCAAAGTTAAATTACACTATGAATGTATTGGAAACTGACGAGCTTTTTGCTCGTCGATGTGCCTTATTTTGTTGTTCTCATTGGAACCGCTTATGGTGGTTTTTAACTCAGCCATCTAAATAACGGTTTCACAGATTGATTATTTCGCATTTTGTATATTATAAATCGCTAACTTGCTTAAAAGTTCTGGTATCGAAAGAAATCGGTAGTGGCGGTGGCTTAGGCGGCTAACGCACCGTTCGAAACGGGGCGTTGCCATGGCAACCACGGTTAGCAAAACATCGCTAGTTCGAGCCTTGGCCGTGCTAGATGAATTTGTTGGACGTGGTTGTCATTGCCTTGCGGCTACATACCTCTGCTGGAGAAAGCCTATATCATTCCAGTACAAGAACGCAATGACGATATATGCATTTAGACGATATCGTGCCACAAGCAACCTTAGCTTATTTACGAGCGTCTAAAATGTGGTTGTCAGAGCGTAAAAAAAACAAAAAAAAGTTATATTTGCTTACTTTCGTCCCTATTGCATAGAACGCGAAAGTGGATGCGTATGTGTGCAAAACCCAACGATTATAGATCCGGCGTCTATGCCAAACAGTTGAGGTTGATCATAAGCCAATGTTTGAAAAGCTTCGAATGACTTCTAAGCTTTGTAAATGGGCTTTTCTGCCGCTGAGTCATATCAGCAGGATACCAGCCAACTTGAACCGTCTGTGTACCTGCTCAGCTCACTGCGTGGTCACCACCGCCATTTTATATGCATGGAGATTTTTTAAGATCACGCATACGATAATGCTCTAATTAACCCAAGCAAAACATACATTCAGAATAGGCTGTGCCGTATTGCCTGTGGGGTATGCAAGGCAGTGTTCGCTGCAAACAGTTCACGCCTGTGCCGCAAACAGCTTTGTGTCCAACTTCGAGAGACAGACATTTTTTTCTAGAGAGGATAGCTCAAAACGATAACTAAATGTGGAAGGGAAAAGCCAAGATGGTGCAACGTATTACGGCTACGCAGAACATACACACGTGTTGACCACCTATGAGGAACAACGAAACCCCGACACCGTACACCTCTTCATCAGGTCTTATTTCGGCAAGAGCCTACCATACATACGGCAGAATGTTAGGTTAGCTTGTAAGGAGGCAAAAACGGCAGCCAGCGGAGAGATGGGGGCAAAAAAGAAAAACGAGAAAGACTGGTCACTTGGGGCAGATGGACACAAGCAAGAAAACAGCTCGTTTTATATTGATTTTCCTCTTGTTTCTTTTTGGCCGTTCTTCGACTGGCGCTGCTAGTGACTGTGCTGCATCGAATGCCCCCCCCCCCTCCCCCCAACCCGTCGCTATGTCGTTTTCTGTTTGGCCGGACAAGAGCATCGTCGTTTTTTCTTATACAGACGCACAATTTGTCACACTGATTTGCCGTGCGGCGGCGGGGGCGGGCGCGCGGCGACGGGGGCAGCATACCTTTACCCTTATCTAGCTGTATCTGGTTGGGCCGCCCACGAATTGTGTCCACGATCGCAATTTAGCTGCTCTCCGTGAAGTGATCACGCCCCACTCCAGGTCAGGAGGGCAAGCGGCGTCTCGTCGTCGTTGCCGTTGTTAACAACAACAACAACAACAATAACAGCAACGTTGACGTTGTTGTTGTTGTTGCTGCTGTTGACGTTGTTGTTGTTGTCGTTGCTGACGGCATCGTCGTCGTCCGTCGTCGAGTAGGTATCGAGGAAAGCAGACGACGACGACGACGACGACGACAACGACGATGAGAGTTAGAACCACGACGTGCACACAGTCCGATCGGCTCGGTCGAGAATGCTGAAACAGCAGCGGCAACAACACATTTGACAGACCGACTAACTCGACGCACAGAAGAACGAAAACAGAGGAAAAGGGAAGTGGTGTAGGGGGGTAAGGGAGGAAAGGGGGGTAAGGGGTAAGGACGGTACGGGGGGTAAGGGAGGGAATGGGGGTAAGGGAGGGGAATGGGGGTAAGGGGGAGCGCGGCGGGAAGCAAGGGAGGAAGGGATTGTTGTCCCTGAGGGTGACGGCAACCAACTGTGTTGTTCCGGGCTTGGATGGAATCCAATTCCAGCGGAGTGCAATCCAGTCACTCGCGGACTCACTTACTCAGTTACTTGCGCACTTTGTGGAAGGACGGTGAGGAGGGAGAAGGCAGGAGAAGGAGGAGGAGGACGGACGACGACGACGACGACGACGACGACGACGACGACAACAACAACGACGGCGCCGCTAGTGGTAGAGCTATGAGTGCGTAGTGGCAGTGGAAGCGGCAGCGAGAGCTGCATCGGCCTCGGCTGGCAACACCAACGAGAAAGACAAACGTGGTACTTTATTACACTTTGTTGGTTACGACTGGTTGGCAGGCACCGCTCGGCTTGCGATGCGGTGGTGAACCGGACTGGATTGCCTTGCCTGCCTGCTTGCTTGCTTGGCGTGCTTGTTTGCTGCAGCCGATTGGCTGCTGTCGGCTGGGGGCGCCGACTTTTTGCGGAGGACCCTCGTTTGGCACCAATTGGCCCTTTTATCGCGAACCCCCTATCTGTCCCCTCTCTCTCTCTCTCTTGATCCCCCTCGTTCTCTCTCTTGATCTCTCTCTCTCTCTATCTATCTCTTGATCGCTCTCTCTCTCTCTCTCTCTCTCTCTCTCTTGATCTCTTTCGGTGATCTTGTTCTGTCTCCCATCTCTCGTGCGCAGTCTGTTCGGCCGTCTGTCTGTTTGTCTGCTTGTCTATCTTTTGCTTTTCTAAGGACGGCCGGTTCGCTCGACGACGCCCGGCAGCGCCTCTAGTTGGCTGGCTGGTTGACATTCGAGACAACTTAGACACTTGGCTACTACTTACATCCAAAGTATCTTCGACGCCATATCACTTTGTTTCAAGTAAGGTGCAGATAGATGTGATAGTACGAGCAGTCGTCGTCTTACCCGTAGTAGTAGTAGTAGTTGTAGTAGTCGTAGTAGTAGTAGTAATAGTAGTAGTCAGTAGTCGTACAGAGAGAAGGACAATAAAGGCGAGGGGAAAACAACGAAACGAAAGGAAGCTTTTACACCTACTCTTTTAGTAGCGAGACATTCTAGCTTGAGATCCGATTGCCTTCGATCACGCCAGTAAAGGAAAAAAAAAAAATAAAAACAACAGCGGCGACGACGACGAGAACGAAAACACCAACGGCAGTAACAGCAACAATAACAAAAACAACAACAGCAGCAACAACAACAACAACAACAACAACAACAGTAACAACAACAACAACAACACGCAATATCCTGCAATAAATAACAGAAACAACAACAAAGACAACAACGACATCGACTTGGGCAAGCACAACAACAACCCCGTACGGAGGCCTATATTTAATCCGACTCTCTTTGTTAGCCGATATGGTTTGGCGGATGTTACCTAATGACACTTGAGCACACACTGAGAAATCAGCACTTTCTAAACTGTAAACGATACCTCGAAGAAATGCTTCTAGTTTCTCCGTGTACACTGAGTATAAGACTGTCAGCGGGACCATGCCCAAAGTGGTGCCTCGTTTCTGTGCCGTCCTTTCAAGCTAAGTTGGTTCGACGCTCTTCGACGAAGCGGCTAAACCTTATTGCCCAAGGTCGTGGAAACCACACACTTGTGGTCTAGAGGCCGCAGACGGCCTCGGGGCGACACGATGTCGAGTGTCATTTTCTTGCACTGGTCGGGACTAAATTGGGGAGCTATAAGGGTACAGTCAATAGAGATCAATCGCAGTGCTCCGTTTTATCATAACGAACCAAACGTAAGCCGTATCAAAAACAACTACGTTAAAACGGCTTGATTTCAAATTAACTGCATTTATCGAACGCACCCGGGATCTGGTTCGTTCGTGTTGTTGTCTTTCAAGTGCCTATCTGACAGCTACCCATTCAGCCTGTAGGTTTCACTTTCATAGCCGAGACGCAAACATTGACCTAATCAGGCATCGTATATACTACGTGTGCTCAGTAGTGAAGTTTAATAGAGCAAAACTCTTTGAAATCTTTCGTCGTTTGCCTCTTAAGGGTAGTCTCGTAGACTAATGAAGAAAATCAGATATCTACGGTAGCCACCATAGTGTTTCTTATTGAATCATATTTTTTGTAGAATTAGCGAACTACCGCGTATCATTGTCTACGACTATTTGTCTCTACGACAGAAAGAGAGATATAATGAGCACAAACGACCACGTAAAATGGCCTAAACAACGGACTCGCGTATTGATTTTAATTCAATTGTCTTTTGAATGGTGTTCTTAAAGTTATAAGAGATAGGTACTTATTCGAAAAAAAGCTTCTCCGCGCTAGTGGCTTCAAGACCCGTTGCGAGGGTCGAGACATATTATGTACTGAGTATATATTAAATAAATATGTGTGTTTGAAAAAAGTATATATATATATATATATATATATATAGAGAGAGAGAGAGAGAGAGAGAGAGACCCTTAAGGCCTGAGATTTTATGATTTAGCGGCGAGATGATAATGTAGACATACTTAACAGATGTTTAATGTCACCAGGCAAAAGTTGTGTCGGTTGTAACGTTTAAGCTCACTTAATCTGATTTAATTTGTACTAAAATGTTGTATTTAAAATAAAACCAGCGTAGTGGATGTGCATTTATACTACCAGCGCCATCCTGCAAACACATATATATATATATATATATATTGTATCTTTACACGTACATATATAGAAGTGATACTAGCTGAGTTTTTACTTTTCTAGCTAAAAAATACGATAATCGGACAATAAATATAGCCAGAACTTAGATTTTCAACAGACTCTTTAGCATCTGGGTAATTTGCATTGGCAGTGCAAAAACGGCTCACAAACTCAAAGCTATCTACAATGTTGAAATTCAAAGACAAGCGCGTTCTTATATTTTCCTATATGTACGTTGTCTGAGTGAAATCAATTCGAATTTATCTTTTGTAGGCTCGCGCGCTCTCTCTCTCTCTCTCTCTCTCTCTCTATATATATATATATATATATATACATAGGAGAGAGAGACTACAAGCTCACTCGTTTAGCCATAAAGTAAATAATGCTTCTTAGTAAATTACACAGACAACAAAAATGTCTTTCCACTACTGTGTCAACTTAAACTTTTATGGCTCTCATTTGTACTTTTCCAATCCAACCTTGTAATGTAAGTGTATTTTACAAAAATATTAATACAACAGAACCTGTTTTCAGACGACCACGTCCTCCACGACCTTTATAGAAGCTCCCGCAACCAACTTACTATTTATTTCTGTCGAAGAGGCACTACCCTGACCATGCACCTCGACCCGTGTACCTGGTATTATTATTATATATATATATATATATATATATATATATATATATATATACATATATATATAAAAAAATTAATAATAATAATTTGAATACCAGGTACACGGGTCGAGATGCATATCTATATATACAATTCTGTCACAACACTTCACATGGTGCATAACTGCTTTCCACGATATTGCCTTTGTCTGAAGGAACAAAGACAAAAATAGAGGCGGCAGCGTATTTTTGCATTGTTGATGGATTTTTAAAGGCTCCCCAAGCGCTGGCAAGGCTTAGCGGCAGTTTTCGACAACTTTAACCCGTTTCCCGTGGAAGGAGCACTAAAATGCAACAAAAGGATTTGTGACGGAAGGGGAACTTTACAATTACGAGACGCCTGCAGAATGGAAGACGCATCGGTTTGCACCAGCAGCACAGCGCGAAGATTTACAGGCAGCGGCCGACAACGCGCTGCGAGGATTTGCAGGTTTCCACTTTTGGGAAGCGCCTATTTTAATCGAAGGAGGAAAATCAAATTTGCATTCCTACTCATCGCGCACATCGTGTTGTTTTAATTCAGCAAACATTTAGCACCGAACCAATGACCATGATTCGCACACCAAAAAAAAAGACATGTATGTTAGTATGCTTGATGGTGTGCAATGGCATTTTTGTTAGAGGTTACTGGACGTGCTTTCTAATAGTGACCGGTGTACATACGGTTGCCACTTGCTGATATTTTGTTTTTTAAATAATTGGTGCTTCGCGTTTCTAATTTAGCGAGTAAACCCAATTGGTCGACCAGAACGAAAGGGCTGCCTCTCGGTGACCCCAAAGCAGTCGGGGGCACGGAGCGGATAAACAACTATTTGAGTTGGCGCTTGGCCAAACTGGTCCATCGAACGAGACCAAGCGAGTCTATTACAACTGGAGTCATGCACACTTACATCCGATGCGGCTTGGTACGTGCCCTTGCATTACAAAAACGAATTTACAACAATTAATAAATTGATAAAACCACTGTTGAACGAATTTGCAAATTATTTGGAAGAAATTCTATCGCGCCAGGATCGAGCCCGCGACTTATTGTGCTAAAGTTTTGAATGGTTTTCATAATTCCGTCTTGTGGATACAAGGATTTGAGGGCAACAAAACAGGGGCATATCTGTAGGAGGTGTAAAAGTAGTATTTACGCACTCTTATAGCGGAGTAAATCTGGCAAAGCCACGTTACGAATTGTATTGTTACTATCGACACATAGTCTGCATCGAAGAGAATTTGAACTATATAGACGAGTGAGAACAACTAGGCATGCAATAATATTTAATTACTTAGGATAATTCACAATATTATCATGTGGTTGTGGTTTTTGCTGAGCTCTGCCGCGTTATTGTGCAGGAAAGTCTTTAAAGTTTTAAGACATTCAGTCTCGTATCTGCGCCATACAGGTCCTGGCTGCAGGACGGCAGACAAAGACACGTCAGATGGTGCATGTATAGTATTCATACAGCAAAACCATTACATATATGATACGTGTAAAGTGATATGCTCGTTCCTTGAACGTTTTCTCTGGTCAAATGCTCATGTGACGTTTCTTCAGTCCACAGCAATTTTCAAATTTAATGTTTTAATAGCCTGTAAGCTAAGGCAGGACATTTTTTTAGACTTTAGCGAATGTGTTGTTTTTTCTCACGTTTTTAATAGAGCAGAGAAAACTTGGTTAGGTAGAGAGGAAGCTGAAGACATATCGATATTTACAACAAATAATATACGACATATGGTGGAGTGGGCTAGTGCGTTTGCGAGTAAAAATCTAGGTCTTGATTTGCCAGTGTTCTGATGTTACGTGAATGATGAAAGACTTATTTAATATTTGTAAAAATGGGCGGCAACATTTTAGAGTGAGAGTTCTTCTAATGCGGCGTAAATGTAAGTTTAGTAATAGCTAAAGCTGTACCGTCAAAAGACAATCAAGAGTAAGTCGACATTAGACTTCTCTGCTTGTCTTTTTTTTTTTGCGGCCAATGAGTTTCTATCAAGGATCATTGCAAAAAGTGGACTCTAATGTCAGCATCGTAACTGTTCACCTATTAATGCTCATTTTCAATGACTCTTTAATGCACTGCCAACACTTCCTTGGCCGCCCGATGGGTTGGCAAACTCCTGACGGCATTTGCTTTCTGACTCAGAATGTTCCTTATACCGATACGTTGCTCGTAGATCTCACATCTAAATTTTCAAAAATTTGCTAAACCACATCGACATCAACAGCTAGTGTTTTGCATAATTCTGGAAAGTTTGTATATAGGCTTACTATCAACATTGCAAGAGTCGTTTCAAGTGTTGAACCCACTACTGCCAAATTCATAATCATTTCATATGTATTAAAATAAATTGATAGTTAGTACAATAGACCAGTCGTACGTATTAAACGCGTCTTATGCCCACATTGGTTTTACCCATTGCTATTTCCATTCTTCTTTTCGTTTTCTATGGAAATTAAAAATGTTTGAAGTTATACAAGCATACTTATAATGCTTTATCTTGCAAAAAATATAGTTTTTTTGTAAACATGACTATAAAACGTTACACCTGAAAAACGAGTTAGTACTATGTGTAGATATACAGGGTGTTAAGAAAATAAATGAAAATCGGTAGCAAGAATTGTAGAGTTCGTTAAAGCAATTATTTTTCCAGTGGAACATGGTCTCTAAGGAGTCTTGTTTCCTGAGTGAAGGTTAAGTGTTTTTTCTTAGTCCTCTTCGGTCTGGAATCAGTGTTGTTACGCAAAAATGTATATGTCTCAAACGTTCCTCTGTAAATTTCACATACTCCGCAGTGTAAAACAAAATTTGCTAGCTATTATCGATTATCCCTATCAGAACTAAACTTTCCACGTATCGTGCGGCGCTTTTCCAAATGTATAGCGTTAACCCTAACTGTACCATTGCAGCAGCCAGCACACGCATGATGTTTGTAACACGAAAGACTGTCATATAACACTTGGTACTACTTTCATTCTCTACCTTACTATGTACTGCCCTATGTATTACAACCTTTATAGTGGTATATTAAGTGCTTCTAAAAGTACAATCCAAAACTCAATAGCAATTCCCCCGCTTTAAATGAACTTTTGTCGATTCTGGTATTCAGCTCCCGCCAAGGGTTCACCCGGCCAACTTTGCAGAACATTACTCTTCGCTTGATTTGCGAATTTCGTACGTAGTTTAAGGCTAAGTTTTTGGCAGGTGCCTAGTTAACCATTACGCTTAATTCGTACGTTAAGTAAGTTGCGGTAGTCATAACGATCACGTAAGGCGTTTTACATCCACATTGTTTCTGCTTTACCCTATTATATTTTAGCGCGATTCCCACGCATGGTGAAATTGGTTTGCCCTTTCGGAAGCATTGCAGATCCGCCGAAAGGTACTGATATGTACGCCCACCATCTCTTGTCACAAAGGGAACGTTTCATTTGTCCGTTCGTAGGGCCTTCGCCGTGTGTTGGTGTCTATTTGAAATACAGACGCTTTTTCTAAAAGAGCTGTAGTGGCCACAGGCAATTATTTTGCTACGAGACCGTCATTTGAAAGCCGGCTGTTCCAATCCAGGCGCACAACGTATGTTTGTTTTGTGGCTGGAGCTTATCCCCCTTTACACGACGAATCGATATGCATTAACAAAATAGATCAAATAAAATATGAGCTTCGTCCAAATATAGCAAAAAGAGTGTGGGTAACAATGGTAAGACAGAACGTTGACAGTGATGTTCAGAAGCACATGGCAGGTAGCTGAAGTAGGTGAATAGAATCCATGTGATCTCCTTAATAAGTACCGATGAGCTAAATTTGCACGAGCTCATTTTGACGCTCGCCATAGACGCAAATACGGCATTGATACGCTTTGTACGAGTCACAGCCCTTGGATTGATGGTTCAAATACACCTTAGGCTGTTTGACCTGCTACGAAAGACTTGGTCCAGCAATCCGCACTTTTTAAATTCATGTAATGTAGTTTTGTTACGCTGCTCAAGCATGTCGTCAGCGGCAAATGGCGACTTTACCGGCAATGTAAAGCGAAAATGTTTAATGCAGGACAGCGAGGAACCTGGAATCATGCTTCCAATTCTACAAACACTGTGTCGAGGTCAAATTATTATTCTAGACACTTTTCGACGCTAGAGAACTTTTCGGAAATCCTTATTCGGCACTTTTAATTGCTGTTTTTTTTTGTATGCGCCAAACGCAGGCACCGTTTTCGTTATGGCTACTAAACGGTGGATGCGTGTGTGTGACCCAATTTAATCTAATAGGTTCTCGCTGTCGGCATGACTACTACTATGCACATAGTAACGGAACGTAACAAGTACCTAAGAAGCAAACTGTAGGATAGCAGTGTCCGTTAAGCAGCGCGGGCATAGACAACGTCGGTTGGCGCGACAATGCCGAAGCAAGCTAAATACATGGCGCGCCAAATAGAACATGCCGCCACCCTACTAGCGAAGACGCGGGACGCGGGAAGTCACTAAATGCGCGGGCAATCTGTGAGTATATGAGAAGTCATGAGAATAAATGAGCCAGTAGTCAGTTGGTGCGAGCTAGGCTTAGAGGACGTGTGTTGTTTGAGCGAGAAGATGGCGAACTCGTAACGGTCGCCGGCCACGGCCAGTAGGGGTGGTGAACACTACACAAACACTCTCTTATAAACGATGAGCATAATGATTTTAGATATCGTTGTGCATTACGACCAAATCTTACACACCTATCTGTTTCAGGCAGACAACCGGTGCGGTTATGTCTTGCGAACGTAAGACCATGACTAGTGACAATTCGACGATTGCGACGACGTTCAGAACCTAGAGCAGCTGCAGTATCAATCTTCAATTAGCACAGCAACAGTTTCGACTTAACTGGGTTCGAAAAAAAAGTCTGCTCAACGATCTCGTAACCCGGGTGAGTTTTTATTAGTTTCTTCAAATAAATATGAGGTCCGTGACTCGTCTCTGTCGCAGCTAATTTCAGGTGAGTCTGGTCTAGCAAGTATTAGTCGGACAAATGCTCTTATGCCACCTATACCCCCCCTTCCAGCTGCCCCACCGTTAGCAGAAAAAATAATTTTCTTTCGTTCGCGTTTCGGTCAAGCAAGCAATTTTGCACACGTCAGAATGAACCCGCCTGGCTGCACACCTGCAGCGGTGCCAGATCTGATCAGCCTGGGTTTTGCTGCGGCTCGATGTCGCCCAACATGATACGTTTTGGCAACAGCAGGTTTGTTTTACGGACTTGGGGCAAGGCGGTCACATCGTGGCTATACTGAAGCCTAAGAGATGAACTAAGCTTCCTGGCTATACACAGGTAGGTACTAGCAAAGCAAACGGAAAGCAGACCGCTCCGAGTATACCTTGCATAACGTATGTGTAAGCACAATGTCCACCAATGAGAAGGCTGGTGTTGTGCCCTCTGAAAGCGACCGCTGAATGTTGGACATTGACAACATAAGAGTTACCAAACAAGCTTTAATAGTTGTAAACTGCAGGTGTCGTTTACCTGAGATAAGCCGAATGCCTTACGTTAATGCAGTGCTAAAAAATCTAGTCTTATTAAGGTTGTGTAATGCTTTCACCCTAGAATATAATTGGCCGTTATGCGTGAATGTGGTTCTTGTGCAATTAATTGCTTTATGATTGATGCATTTTGAGACATGTGAAACGTATCCGATCGACGTTGCTCCTGCTGGAGTTCTATTCCTAACCTTCGAGCTCTGCATGAGCCGGTCACCACGGTGAGAACACAAGTTTTCAACTCCGTCATAATAAAAATAATGTAATTTCAGAAGGATCGGGGTTTTCGCAAGTGTAATTACGCATCCTACGGTGCCAAAAGAGACTTTAGTAGACTTCAGTTATTATACTATACGTAAAAGAACCAGCTCTAAGCAAACGCCCAAAATTAAGCTAACGCCTAAAATTGCCCAGGTATAACAATATAATCATGAATATTTATGGCGAAGGCTTACAAAATGTCGCACAGATATATATATATATATATATATATATATATATATATATATATATATATAACGTAAATAAAGAACGCTTCGGCATCACTTACTCGCTTGGATGCAAGGAATCTCTTGGGACAGGTCGGGCGTTTGTCCGTTTTTGTGGCGCCTTAGATATAGAACTGTTTGTTGCCCTTTTATGGTCTTGTTTCCTTTTTCGCTAGCTCTTTGTTTTGTTCGTTTTGTCTATCCTGCTAGGAATATATATATATATATATATATTTCCTTTGTCTATCCTGCTGTGAATATATATATATATATATATATATATATATATATATATATATAAAGTGTGTTGCAAAAAACTAGCAACTCATGTTTTTGTGATAATTTCGGCTTGGTTTATTTGAATGGCTGAATGACATTTTAAGCGCATGATGTACATGACGAAAATAAGTGTAGTGTTGATTTCATTGCAATTTCAAAATCGGTTCATAAAAAAAATAAAAAAGTGTGAAAAAACAGTGTTGCAAAATATTAGCAACAATAGCGCCTTACAACGTATTCGATTCTTAGCAGGGCTGTATGACTCATTTGAAACTACATATTTTATTGTAGAAACGGGTTTTTCGTCCCTTCTTCTCAATCAAATCGTAAACTCGGTCTTTCATGGAGTTAATGAGCTGTTGTAAGTACGAAAGTGGAATATTAGTCCATGCTTGCTGGACAGCTTCTTTGAGGTCCGACAAATGATTATATTGTCGACCATTTGCGTAAATCTGCTTTACCAAATGTCCCCAAAGATTTTCAATAGGATTCAGGTCTGGACTTAATGCCGGCCAGTCAAAAAGTGGCACTCCTTGTTCTTGAAAAAAGGCTATAGTGCTAGCCGAGGTATGAAACGTAGCGTTGTCTTGTTGAAAAACTGCGTCAGGTCCCCCAATTCTTCTGAAGTGAGCTTCTAACTGGGAACCGACAATGCGCTGGTACATGTCAGAATTGTTTCGGCCCACAACCTCGACTAGATCAGACTTCCCATTATATCCAAACGCGCCTCAATATTTCGCAGAGCCACCACCGGCCACACGTTTTGAGAACCATTTAGGTTCCTTCCGTAAGTCGTGCCAATAGTACTGACAGCCGTCAGGGCCATCGAGATTAAATTTCTTTTCATCCGAGAAGACGATGTTTTTCCACTCGTTATCCCAAGTTTGGTATCTATGCGAAAATTCACGCCGTGCAACAATGTGCTTCGGTTGCAGTCGCGGCATAAGCTTCCTTTTTGCGTATCGCACGTTTTTGTCAGAACTTAACACTCGGTACACTGTGGATCGGTGCACTGGCACTCCCAAAGTAGTCCTGATCCTGGAAGAAGACATTTGGTCATGAGTAGCCAACTGTATGATCCTTCGCCGATCTCGAATAGTCAAAACTGGCGCACGCCCACTGTTAGATCTGCACCTTTGGTTCACTCCAGGGTGTAAGAACCTGCTGATGGTGCTCTTATGCCGTCCTAATCTAGTTGCTATAGCTGTAGAATATTTTGCAGCTATATAACGATTGATTTAGCTAGACAATATTCCTGACATTTGATCCCTGGGATCGAATATCAGCTGTAGTATCGACTATCCTTTACAAACAAGAGCTGCGTTGTTAGCATGTTATTGTTGCTAATATTTTGCAACACTGTGTTTTCACACTTTTTTATTTTTTGTATGAACCGATTTTGAGATTGCAATGAAATCAACACTATACTCATGTTTCGTCATGTACATCATGCGATTAAATTTCAAGCCATTCAAATAAACCAAGCCGAAATTATCGCAAAAAAACATGAATTGCTAATTTTTAGCAACACACTTTATATATACAGAGAGAGAGAGAGAGAGAATGCTAATCAGGCCGCTGACTCGAACGCTGTTCTTCTGTAAGAGCTTTAAGACAGACACGCTGAACGGATACACAAAAAGTTTGTTTTCGTCTCTTGTTCGATTATAGTGCTGCTCCTAATTTAATGCTGCCAAGAAGATACATTTAATTACCAGCAAGGCTTAAAAATGATGAGAGCGATCACTGCTGTAAAGTCTTTCAGCTGCGCTATTGTTGTCGCCACCAATCGACCAATCCTATTATTCTGTCCGTAATTATGGTCCTCAAGAAATATTCGCGAGCACATTCGTGAAATCCAGAAAATAGATGTGCAGCAGAGACAACGAATGTGATCTAATGTGCTACTGATGGACAAAGTAGACGTAGAATTTAGCAGTAGGTAGATAACAGTAGTACTTCTGCTTTGCTTTGCAAACAAACGCCAAAGCAGTATTAAGACATTTCAGGGCCGCGAAGTAATTTTTGCACGAGGTTAAACGCAGCATAAATTGTTTGGGTAAGATGAAGGCACCGGCCATTTGAGTACAAATGTTTAAGCAAGTAGCTCAAATAACATACCGATAAGAAAACGACAACAATATATATATAACTGCATGCATACATACCGTTCTTGAAAGATATTTGCTTGAAATATTTGTTCTGTTTAAACACGAGCCGGGCAATACGTTTTTAACATCATAAAATTGGTGCAAACTCGTTTTAGCTGCCAATTCTAAAATAAAACCAAACCCGCAAATCAAAATATAAGGTTTGCTGAGATAGCCGAGTTTGTCCAGTCTATTCAGATCTCCAGCTGTCAGTGCACTGGACATTGTGTACGATGATGTGACAACGCTTGTCTCCGTGCGTAAGTAGAACGATTCCGATGGGAATTATTGTGACATATATCTTTAGCAAAAACAGTTCAAGCTGTCTTTGTGTTCAATCTTTCGTCGTACTTTGTCGAAGGATTATTTTATTAGACTGGATTTGAAACAAAGATACTTGTCAAATAGCATCCTATTATACGAAAGAAGGTGCTGCAACTGACCACCGTTTTTGGAAACGGAAGGCGAGCCTTACCGTTAAACATGCTAATTTTTGCCAATAATAATAATAATAATAATTATTATTATTATTATTATTTTGTTACTGTCCGTTAGAATATCCACCTAAAATTTTTTTGCTGAAAGGTATTAGTAGCTTTATCCAGCGTGATACCGCTTGTGAAAACTGAATAAAGTGAAGTGTTTCATATATATATATATATATATATATATATATACCGCTTGTAAGTATGTAAGCTATAGATAGCTAAAACAGTAAAGACATGATAGTCTCCTGCGAGCCAACACGCCGAACAAGTGGGTTTGAATATGCCTAGAATTATCGAAACGAACCCCGGCTTACACTGCGCGAGCTGGATGCTGGCAGTGCGGGATAAAAATCAAGTGGCAGGGGATGATGGTGCTCGGAACGGTGGCAATACAGAGTATTGGATTAAGGTCGGTGCTGATGGTAAACCGGCTCCAAAGATGACTGCTGGTAAGTTGTAAGCAAAGAGCTCACTGAGGCAGTTTTCCTCTCGGCCGACGACAAGTTACTTAAGTTACAGTTGACGACTGTATCCATTGATATAGCCCGGCACATCAAAGGGAGCATTGACGAGGCCTGCTTTGCTCGCAGTGGTGAACTCGTTATTGTGGCTGCTGACTTTGTGGACAGGTCTACTTTGCTGAGTTTAACACGGCTCGCGGGTATTCGTCCAACGTCCAATCACGAACGAGTGGTCAAAAACCGCTGTTAAGGGTACAATTTATGGCTTACAGCCGTCACTCAGTGAGGTCTTAATTGTCAACAAGCTCCAGAGCTGCAGAAATCTGGGGGTGACTGAGGTCATTCGGGTGCGGTCGAAAAACGTGAGGACTGGCATTGCAATGCCTACTGACAGTGTCAGTCTCACTTTCGAGTGCATTGAATTTCCTGCTGAGGTTCGTCTCGGTTGGAAAGCCCACAGCGTGGTGCTCTACGGGCTCTACTCTATTATAATTGTTACAGGTGCATTAGCCTAGACTACATCAAGTTTAATGCTCGTGATCGTCATCACGTTGCTTCCGGGCGAATCACTTCCGTAAGAAACGACTCGAAAGTTTGCTGCACAACAACTCTTCGATGGCTCGTCTAGTTCAGTGAAAACTCGCTCTCGACGATGTTTCCTCTGCGGCAAGGGTTTTTTTTATCCACCGACAGAGTAGCGCCGTTCTTTGTCAAATGAGGTTGGCGCTCCTGCACACACATATATATATATATATATATGTATATATAAGTTTATAAATATATATATATATATATATATATATATATATATATATATATATATATATATATACATAAGTATATAAATATACATATATATAATATATATTTATATATATATATATATATATATATATATCACTTAAAACTCATGACAGAAGCTTCTGTTACAGACTCCAAGAAGTTTAGCTTACGAAGCATTAAGTGCTTGACTTGAAGCTTAATCAGGAGGCCGGGCGGTATTGCGAGTGCTTATACCCGTCCGCGTAGACAAAAGCAAACGTGTTTTGCAGTACCCTAAGCCAAATCATGGCGAAAATGAGTGACACTAGTGCGAGTTAAAAATTGTCTTTATTTGCTTCGGCTTGTCTGCCTGCTAACCTTCTCGAGAACCGACACCCAGATAAGTGAATCCGGTCATTTGTTCAGGTATGGGGCCGTTTGGAAAGCTCTGCAAAGGGACTCACTACTCGCTCAAGAGTAGCGAAAAGAAGAAGACAAAAAATATATATATTTCCCTTATCATAGGAGACGACAAATAGTCAGCGTCTCCTACCAGCTATCGCGAGACTATACGATCAGTATAAGTAATAATAAAAAATAATAAGAACAACAACGACAACAACCACAATATCACCACGGACAAGTCTGCTGCAGTATTGGCCGCGTCCGGCATCTTACGATTGATAGAGGCGGCAACAAGCGAGCCGGGAACGACGTTGTCTGTAATTTTCCTAGTATTCGCTCCTGTTTCTTGCTGACTAGTGACTTATTTGAAAAGAACGATGACAACAACAACAAGATCAACAACAATAACATTGTCCATAACAACAGTGTTACAATATCTGAAATCAATAACGTAGATCACCACATCTAAAGCTTTGATCACCAGATGAAGCTGAACCCGTCGCGGTGTGTTTCTCCTTTTTTGCAGTCGCGTTCTCTTTATTTCAGCTTCCTTTCAAATCACGCCGAACCCACGGGAGAAGGCAAACGACTCGGAGGCGGATGGGCAGATCTCCATTCACCAGTAATTTCCTCTACGGCCTCTTCTATTTGCCATCAACCCCTCGTAATGCCTGCCGGCGCGGCCTGCTCGGCGGCGATTCAGGGGTAGTCGACCTACAAACAGGACGAAGGCCTCGACAATGCAGAAGAAAGTGGCGCATCTGTTCTAGTTATGTAGTTTATCGGCAGTACTATGAGTGTTCTTTATACATTGTTAGGCGTTATTGCCGCGAGTCGCCGTCTTAGGCTTATCCGAAATGCCGCTACACCTCGACAAAGAGTAAACATTCGTGTCATCCTCTTTGTTAAACCACGCCCACGAATTAGCGTTTTTCTTCTAGAGAGAATACGCCGTATGACGGGCTCTTTCTCCCCTCTCTCTCTCCCTGCGTTCCCGCTAGCAACCAAATACGGCGACTAACTAACAGCGCTGCGTTGTTACGCGAATGAGGAGAAAAATACTTACCGCGAAGAGGGGGGGATGAGAGACGAAAGACAAAGTTCTTATCGGAACTGGGACAAGATACACCAAAATGCTATATATATATATAAAGAAGCAAAGACATATGGGGGGATCGCACAGTGTGTAAAGGAGAGCAGTGTGGGGTTGTCGAGACAGACAACATCCCCAACGAACTGACGATCGTCCACTACATCCTTGCTGCTGTTGCTGCTGCTGCTTTAACTGCTACTGCAGCTGCTGCGGCTGGTGTTGGTGTGACCGGATGTGGCTCGTTTGAGCTTCCGGAGGCGAAATTCGCTTATTGGCGGATCGATCGGCGGACTGGTACGCCGACCTATACGCCGACCCATCATACATAGCAACTTGGCGGGTCGTTTGTTGTAGGTTGACCCGCCGCTGGATGGGATCACCAGTCGCACGTTCGCCAATTCGACGATTTTGCTCTACCAATCGGACACACCACAAGCAGCAGCAGTAGCAGTAGTTGAAGTAGTAGTAGTAGTAGTAGTAGTAGTACTAACTAGTAGTGTCGATAGTACTAACTAGTAGAGCCCGGTGGCGTGATGCACTAGTCTCCAGCGCCTCGCAGCCGGAGGAGAGCCATGGGTGCACGGGTTCGAGCCGCCCCACCGTTGCCCCACATTTGTATTTATGGGGGTCCGTCCGTATGAAGCAATGTGAAAAACAATTTCGTGGACGTTAACAATTGGCTGAGGGAAAGGACTGAGAATGTTGGCTCTTACTTTACTTACTAGTATTTTTTTTTGAGGGACTAACTGGGAAATGCGGTTCGCACACACGGACACCACGGCAGGAAAGCTCACTGCAAATGTGGGCCGGTAGTGTGGGGGCTCCAACCCACTAAAAACCAGTCATGTCCCCATCCCCACACTAGATAGAAGTAGTAGTAGTAGTAGTAGTAGTATAATAGCTGTGACAGCAGTAGCAACCAAATTTCTAGCAGCCGACGAATGCCGACGTCTGAATGAACGATTGAAGAGATCGTCTGCTCGCCTGCCCGCGCTGCGCGTATGTCAACTCGATGATCCGGGACGGCGATGACGACGGGGGGTGGGCCACATCATTTATCTCTCCCTCTTTATATATATATATATATATATAGCGTTGCCCACTGTTTGACGTCCATCACCGGTCCGAGCCATAGGCGGATCGTTACTGCGACTGAAGCGTATCGACCACTCACTGAGACCGCGATACGCGATGGTGATGAGACGCTTGGCGACAATGAACGTTGATCGTTGTTGTTGTTAACGTGATGATGCTACGGCAGTGGACCGTTACTGTTATTATTATTATTATTATTGTTATTATCATGATTTTATTGTTGTAGACCTACATAGGAGACCACCAAAGCGTTTCCCTGTTCGACATGTGTTTATAGCGAGGGGGAGATGAAGAGAAATAGAGAGGAGCTGGGGAGTCTATGCCTAACTGACTACGTTATGGATTTCGCCAGTGACGCTGGATTCTCTTCTTGCATGGTGAGGCAGACCTAGTAGGCGTGCTCATTGGTTTTCGAAAGGCAACTATTGAAATAAATCCTGCAAAAGCAACAATACTATAAGCAGACTACTACATATATATATATATATATATATATATATATATATATATATATATATATATATATATATTGAAATAAATCCTGCAAAAGCAACAATACTATAAGCAGACTACTACATATATATATATATATATATATATATATGTCTTTGGTGTGGCAGTATGTTGTACCCGCATTTTAGTGGATGGCGGAACATTTTAAATAATCGTTTTCAATGAAATGGGGCGAGCAAAAATGTCTTGCTAAGGCGTGAGAGTAAAATAAGAGGAATAATGTTCTACTTTGTTTGTAGAACATACATCGTTTGCTAGATGAAGGGAAATCGTCGCATTGAGAAAAGTTTGCTATTACGCTCATAAAGTGAACACATTCAAGAGAGTGAGCATTTCACGGGAATCATTTTATTACCAAATCGAGGCTGGTTTTGGCCAAATCGATTCGTGAGATTCCCGCCCCCCCCCCATGTCGGACTCCAATAGGTTCCCGTATAAATAAAGGAGGGGTGTTAGCTGCTGATGCACGGTCTGTATTTAAAAAAATACTTTCTGGGCTGACTGTCAGCCAGGATTTAACGTCCATGGGGCCGGTTGTCGCATTGCTTTACAGCGGTCTGTATCTGAAGGCCGCTAAGTCACCCCTCTGTTAACACGGGACCCTACGGGACATCGACAGTCCGACATTGAAGTGGGGGGAGGGAGCGGCTTATGGTAAGTTTAAGCGGGGTGTGTTTAGCTTCGCCACCTCACACGACTTGTTCTCTTGCAATCTTGTGTGTACTTTGTGATTTAATAGTCGCCCAGTCACATCAATATCACAAAGGATGAGTAATTTCACCCTTACTCCTAGAAATAAAACATTTCCCCTCCCCATTAGATTAGAAATCTTTTTAACTAGTTCTACCACCACCACCACCTAGAGCTAGAGGAAGCAAACCACGTACTGCAAAACTCCTCTATCTCTCTCTCTCTCTCTTTCTCTCTATGTATGTATATATATATATATATATATATATATACATACATATACATACATAACTACTATCAAATGCTGAAGCGTGCAATTGTCACAGTATCTGCAGATCTGGATTGTTGTTGGAGACTGTGGAGATGGCCTAAATGCAATTACAGTGCTGCTCCCTGGCACTCCAAGAAGCACTTTGTAAAGCCTGTTTCACGTGCAGATTTAAAATGTGTGGAAGCCATATTAATATGGTGGTGAAGTGTGAATCATATGATGCTGGGCTCACCCATGATTCTGCTCGTCGTGATTGGGCCATACAAGTATTCAAAATCAACAGTCGCAATCCGTACTGCATTTGCCGTCCCCAATCTTGCACGACCCTAATGATTGTATCCGTTCCCGAATTATTTAATAGTTGTATGGTTTACTACGTATCAAGGTAGCGTAATTTGCTCTATAGTTCTCGTCAGTAATTATAATAATGTAGGATGCGCAATTTTTGAGTGTCCAAATAATTAGCTGTCATCTTTCAAAGGTCCTCGGGTTTAGCTTGCTCTCTCCGCAATCTGCTCTCCCAGTATTTAAACATAATAAAATAGGGCCAGCGGAAAAAATACAGTGAAAAAAAAGCGTACAAATTGTGGAACATAATCGTTAAAGGGGAGCTCTATACAGGCATACAGGTGAACTTCTTATGACATTTGCAGTTGACGTAACTAAACTTATATGCTCATAATTTGTAAATTTGTCCAACAGTTTCACAGCACAGGTTCAGAACGTTCAGAGCGCGACCACGCGAACCACAGAGAGCTCGCTTGCGTACGTATGTATGTGCATATATAGGGTCCGACGTAGCGCATCTTAAAGAGGGTTGGTAGCAGAGTAGGCGAAGAAAAATACATTTCGTAAGTACTTGTGGGTACGCATACAACTTTATATATATATATATATAGTTAGCAGCACCGACATAATTCGTTGGATTTCTGTTAAGTTTACGTAAACACATGGTCCGTTACGATTGAAGACCGTTCGTATATCATTTATGCGTCAGTCGCCGGACTGTGTCAGTCCAGGACTAGCTCATTTTTCCAACAACCCTACCACCGCTACTGCGTTGTGCTATTGGATCAAAATTGAGATTTGCTGCCGAAAAAACTTGCCCGATCCTTCTTTCTCATTGTTTTACTCGATTTAGCGCAGATGAGAATTAAGGATATTTTCGTCGCGTGGACTCCAAGTTATAAGTCTGCTACCTTTAAAATATACTGCGCCAGAATATACAGGGCAAGAGTGACACTGTTACCTGCCATAACAGGAAATTCTCTGGCTGAACGGGGATCATCGTCGTACGTACAATGGTTTTCCGTCTTCCCAGAACAGGTCCCGTGGCTCAAGTGTCGCTGGGAATACAGTCGATAGCGTCGTTGATGCCAACATGTCTCGCCATCCGCCCACCGTTATGGAGATGCCTTATAATAGATGATAAGCTATAGCGCCCACCGGTTCTCCGCATCCGCGCTTGTGGGACTCAATCAACGCTGCCCCTAGTCAAAAGCCGACACCATTACCCAAAGTAATGTCGTCATGCAATCCACATTCGGTGCCATTATGAACTAAGCGGATTAAATCGTCAAGCTGGTTTTTCCTACAGAGGAGACACCATGTTCTCATGTTGAGAGCACGCGCTTTCCGGTGTTATACCTGTCACGAATAAGACATCCTCTTTTTGAAGTCTTCTAGACCGGCTTCTATGTCTAGAGGTGGCTGTATGGAGCTCTCCAGCGGGATGCAACTTGATTGACGCGGTCGAGTGGAAGGCCACATTTTCCTTTGAATACGGATAGGAGTACCTGAGCCTTGGAGTAATGCTGGAGCTCCAAGTTGACTGTTTCACCGTCGTTTTGGCTACGTGGTTGGGTTTTGCACAGTTTATTAGCTCAGTCGCCCAGGCCTACTATGTAAGCTTACCTGAAGGCTGAAAAGAAAGAGCGGAACAGAACGAACCCACATTTCGAACCAACTATGGAGTCGAATGCATGCACGTTTGAACTCAGCAATTTCTCTATCGAAGAAAACACGGATACACTGATGAGGGAATAGTGGCACTGCCAGTATTTCTAAATACTAAGGGGTGAGTACCAGGTAAGATTTTCCCGAGTGTCACAGCAGCAAAAGCCTTGCATTGTTTAGTTGTTTAGCCGACTCTAGTTTCAACGCGTTCATAGCCTCACATTTGCAAACCCAGATTCCTTGCACGGAGACATCCCCAGCAAAAAACGCAAACTTCGTCGCAACGCACCAGAATTGAGGTGGGCAATCTTAACGATGCGATCAGTCTAACCGATAAAACCGCAGGCAGAACAAGGGCAGCCCCAACGAGGCGACATGCTGATATGTATATATATTTATCATATATATATAATATATATATATATATATATATATATATAAATGTAGCAGACGTTTTTGACAGAAGCGGCCGCGGTAAAATCACACACCACCACTGCGTCTGTCCCAAAGGAAACGCTATCCGGAAAAAACGATCAATGCGAGAACCAATCAGGGATAGTGCTAACCCGATACGGTCGACACAAAGAACTGTGCAAACCATCTGGCTTATGGGAATTGCTCTCCACAACAGCTGCCGTTCGTCTAAGTTGATAAATCGGTTAGTTTACATTTGCCGACGTGGTGCGAAACAACTAGAAGAAGCAGTAGTTTGCTTAAGTGCTGTCGTTTGTGCCATACAATTTTTCGGTCTCTGTAAATATGAAAACACCAACAGTACAGGGCGTCACGTCAGACCTTGCCAGTCCCTCGTATGTAGTGGATTTACTTAAAAGGCCTACTGTAAATATCAGCAAGGGAAGAAAGGGTACGAGAGGAGCATATATATATTCGCGTCGACTTTCTGAGACCTTATATATATATATATATTCGAGTCGACTTTTACTGATGGTCTCGGAAAAGTCGACGATATATATATATATATATAGCGTCGACTTTTCTGAGACCATCAGTAAGAAAACTGAGCTCTCGCAAATCGTTGCACAAAACAAAAGAGGCAAAATAAGGGGAAAGAAAAGCCCGTCTATGCTTTCTTCGCATTTGCAGGAAACAGTAGTACATGTCGAGGTTGTTACCCACCAGCGGGTGGTTTATATACGTTAAAGGTGTTGTCTTGGCATTCATTCTTCGTGTGCGACCTCTATTGATGCTCTTAACGTGACACCGCCTCTCCCAGCGAACACAGCCGCGCTCTTAATTACAGCAGGCTTTCCTCAGTAGCTGCTGTCAGCATCGATTTACGGCGTAATACTCGTAACATTAACGCACGATAAGAAACAGGTTTTTATCGTGTGTTACCTAGGACAACCACCTACTTTGGCCAACATATCGTACATACGTGCGCCCCAGCTATTTATATATATATATATATATATATATATATATATATTATATATATATATATGGATACATCGCTGTCAGATTGAAGTGTTTATATACGTAAAACGGACACAAACTGTCTAACTTCTCACGGCACCCATTAGCAGGCTGAACGCTGTCACGCTAGCGATATGCTAGCCAATAAAAGGCTTGAACATTGAAGACGATATACTACCGTTAGGGGATTCTTCTTCTCATTTCTCTAAGTATCGCGAACCGTCGTGCCAGTGATTACAGTGGAGCGACCGGCGTCCTTGCTAGATATCCAGACTGATATGTTTATGATAACGCGGCGTTAAGCGCTATAATAACCGTGCTGTGTTTCGTTTTCCTTCTTTTCGCGGTTGTTGTTGTTGTTGTTGTTCTTGTTGCTGTTATTGTTGTTTATGTTGTTATTCTCGCCGCCTGTGCTTCTACTACCACGGCCATTATCACGACTGCTTGTTCAATGGGGACGCGGCGGCAGCGGCGGCGGTTGTTGCTAGCCAAGGCAGTAAACTGTTGTGTGTCGGCGGTACGATCTCGTGTTGGCACACTGTTGTCGTCATCGGGTGCATCTGTAGCGGACGCGAGCGCGTTAGCAAAGCCGGCCGGCTCCGCTCGTTCGGCTAAATCGCTCGCTGGAGAGACGCGGAGAGCGTGGAGCATGGGCTGACAGGTCAACAGCTCTCTCTGCAGTATCGAGATAACAAACGGGCTGCACCAAAGGCCCGCTTTATAATACTACTAGAAAATGGCACCCCTTGGCACCCCTTGCCTAGGCGCGCGCCTAGGCAAGGGGTGCCAAGGTGCAAAACGAAGACCAACCGAGACGAAGCGAAGATGGTTCAGAGAGGTAGATAGTTAGCAAAAGAGAAGGATAGTGAGAGAGAAAGAGAGAGAGAAATAAGACCTTAATCAGGTCGAACGAGTGCGAATCCGAGCCTTAGGCAGAAAAGTAGACGAAGAAAGATGCGGGGTAGGGAGACGACAACAACGACAACAACAACAACAACAACAACTTAATATAGCTTAAAAGCAAAGAGAATCGACGGCAGAAGTGGGACACCGTTTGTTCTCGTGTCGGCCGCCATCAAAACGAATAGCCGTGTAATACATGTAATGAGTTACTCTATCATAGGTTATCGTTGCAGTTCCGTTGTCGCCGTCGTATACTTCGCCCATCAGCCGTCTACTAGGTCAGTGTATGTCTATCTGCTTCAGGGCGATAACGTCTGCTCGCGTTGCGCAGCGCTTTTCAAGCAGCGGGAGCTTCGACGACCTTCGAGATCTAAATAAATCTTCTTGATGACCCCGTCCAAATACTTGAGCGTGTTCATGTCTATAGGATATAGGCACAGCCGCCGCTCCAAGCGTAGAGTGTTGCCTGCGCGTCGCTCGTAGCGTCTACAGGTAGACATCGCTTGTCCACAATTGTGCAGTATTGCGATTCGTTTAAATCATCGTTGTTATGCAGAACTCAGTTTGAGTGAACACTGTTCGTTCAGCTGTATAGGCGATTGTAATAAGTGTCGATTGTGTGTGAGAGCCGACATGTCGAAACTGTGTTTTGACTGTATGCTGCAGCTTGGCGAGCGACATGCGAACTTTTTCTGGTATGGTAAACGCTAGAACAGCGAATGCCGCTACGAAAGCCGAGGTCGGCGAAGATCGTTATTTTTGCTAGTGGTTTCAGTTTGCACCTTTGCACCGAAAGTTAGGCGTTTTGTCTTTCATACTATCGAATGCATTGTTACAACGTATCGTTGTTTTAGAATATCGCATGCAATAGCCGGCGCGTGTACACAAGGTACATTGTGCATGACTATCATCACTTAGTATGTTCGACTCAAGGATTGCACCACGTTGGCAGATATGCGACAAATCAATGCAGCGAGCTGCCAGGCGCATCGGCGGTCTTCTTGCACTTTCTCGTCCGGTGGGACGATCGCTGAAGTATTCAAATTGTGCCTCAGAGATTGTAATGATGTATCATCTTGAAATGCAAAATTATTTCGAAATGAACAATGTGTATAGTATCGCATCCTATAGTATAAATAATTTGATAGTAATATCGTTGTGATCGTCTTTCACACTATTGAGATATTTGCGACTCATTCACTTATTCCACACAGTGTACATTTTGACGATGATGGTGGGAACAAACACCTGATAACTACGCGTAGGCTGTGTCGATACATCATTGCCTAATATATGTCTAGTTTTGTTACAGTTTTACTGGAAGTACAGCAAGTGATCAAACAAAATTTGACGCGTATTTTGCAGACAATTTTGTCAAAGAAAAAACACGCTTTTCATCTGCGCTAGTAATATATAGACCATCAATGTGAATAGAAAATTGCCTGCTTAAAAGATATGCCTTTCTTGTCTGATTCTTTGGATACTTCATGCATCAGCATAAAGGTGTCGTAGTAAGGGGTTCAAGATCCATATATATATATATATATATATATATTAAGCAGATAGTTTCACTTCTCCTCGCGAGCCATTCTTTGGAATTGTCAGCCGAAATACGAGGCTGTACTACACGATAGTCAGCAGATTCCCGGTGAGACGGACGCCCTCGCGATCCCCAACGATCGAAGCCAATTCGCAGTAGTAAGTAGGCGAGCGAATAGGTTTCGGGCAAAATGCTTCTGTTACTACTAGCATTCCGCTACCAAATCAGCTTGCCCTCAAGTTATGTCCTTTTATAACTGGTAAGCGCATTTCGCCTCCTCATTCAAGAGCAAATTCTTGGCTCGACTTTTTTAATCGAATTTAACTGATTCGGTTAAACTTTTTGCTAGAAAATAAGAAAAAATGATCTGCTACATACAATAGCTGTTAGTTCTAACTGTGGCCCTTTGAAGGGCTAATATTTATAACGCATAGTGAGCGAATCGATATGTGGAATATAAGATAACGTGTGAGATTAGATACACTGTATATGTATGGTGTTTATATTATGACATGATTGCAGCAAGTCCGCAGTAATTGCACCTAACACCACTGCTCCCACTGTTCTGGCAAAAGTTGCAGCCGGAATGAAATAACCGTTTTTTTGGTATTCGTTGGGCCGGCGCGATTGCTGCTCTGTTAATAATCTAATTCACCGGGCGTGCTGCAAAATGCCTATCTAGCAGGTTGCCACTTTGTGCCACTAGTGGCTGCGGTGGTGACAAAGGCACGTCTGTTTACACATACGTGTGTTAGTGAATGCGTCAGCAGTATGAAGGCAATTGCTCCGCAGCCGAACTCTAGCAAAATTTAAAATGCTAATAATGCCTTACTCGGCTGAATTCGAGAGTAGAGCTACATGCGGTAATGCCAAAAGGGAGGCCGGGCTGAGTGCGAGAAGCGCTGCAATAGGTAGATATATGTGGATGGCGCTAGATGTGAAATCATAATCAAGCAAGGTAAACAAGTATACATAAGAAAAATATCTTACACAACGATACCAACCACGACAATGACGACCTGACACAATCACCGCCGCTAATAACAATATCACCAACCACAACAACATTACCAGCAATGATAACCAACAGTTTGTGTAGTTTAGTTATTGTTGTTGTTGTTGTTGTTGCTGTTGCTGTCATTGATTTATGTACTACTGATACGACCCAGCCGTTCAAGCCAACCGTCTACACCGAAGGCAAGCATTGACGTACCATTGCAGCAACCCGCTTTCGAGGTGCCCGTGTGACATCTGATCAGACAGAGTTGCAAAGGACGGCGATGGATAGCGCAGTTTAGGGATCTCATCTACCTTCCTTTCGGCACACATACTAGCACCGTAATCATTTGCCTTGCGTTTTTTCTCCCTCTTGCATATATATATATATATATATGCTAGCGACGAGAAGTATTGCCGTAATAGATCCCTGTTTTCAGTCGACTTCTCCGTCCTTGTACTGTTCTGTAGCTTTCCCCTCACTATTCTGTTGTGCCTCAAGAGTAACTTTCGACTTATTCAAGAAGGTTTTTCAAGCATTTAGCCTTACGCTCCTCTTCAGATAGCGTTGCGTTTTAGAAATATCAGGTAAACTATAACGGTGGAAGTTTCACGCTTGCACTTTATGCAAAAGTGCTCGCTTTCTACTTCCTCAAGAACGTTCTAATCCATGGTTCTGTTTATGAACCCAGTTTTGCATATTGTGAGGTCCATACAGGCTAATTTAAGATTGGTGTTTACTGTGCCCAAAATTAGTGTGGCTAGCCTTCCTTCCACTACTTACCCTCTTCGATTGGTGCTTCTAGCAGCCAGCTAGCAGCCTGCGTGACTAGTGTGGAGCTCACAAACCCACTAAACCCAGATTCCTCCCCACCCTCCCAGGCTCGATAAAACTTGGCATTTCTTCGAAGCCATGGGAGAGGCGTTTTCTGCCATTTCTCCTCAATTCAGATATGTATTTGTCTCTTTTTTAGCATATTTAAATGCATCCAGACAGAAAGCCTATGCCAAATATACACCGTCCTCAAGGGGTGCGTCAAGAGCTTGAGGGTCTGGCTGCACTTCCCCTTCCACCTCCCTCGGCTCCTCGTCTTGACCACTCTCTCGAGACTGCCACTTGAACCTCTCCCGCCTAGCGGTTTCATTGGCCGTCTTGAGCGTCAAAATTGCGTCGAACAGGTCTGTCGCTTCCTTCCACGCTTCCGTCGAGGTCATCATATAGCTAACCACCTTCTTGATGGGGCGGCCCCTCACGGCCGTGGAGTCCGTGCACGTTGCTTCCCAAAGAGACTCGCAGTGCAGGGCATTTTGTTCCACGCCTATCCGCCTCCTCAGATTCGCATAGCACACAGGTGTCACTGGTGGCCTTCCCTATTTTAACCATGTAGCTCTGAAACTGATTGTGACCGGTCAAAACCTTAGCCGTATAGTAGGTCGTATAGCCGTATAGTAGGTTGTAGCCGTATAGTCGTATAGTAGTGGTAACTCCCCATGTGGACAGTTATACCAAACCTTGAGGTCCGATATCAGACATTTGATCTAGCTCCTATTGGTCACCCCGGGTGTAACCTGCACCCATTCCTCCTGCCAGACTGAAATTGTGGCACTCCTGGCTCTGGCGAAATCCAGATTTTCCTCTAGAAATATATTGCTTCTTTCTCCCGCTAGTAGGTCCCATGGCAGCATTTTAGCCAGGATCAAGAGGGCTTCCGTAGAAACCGTCCGGTACGCCCGGCTAACCCGAATTGCTAGTGTCCGTTGGGCCGACCTTAGTGCTCTTCTATTTTTTGCCGTCTGTAGTGCTCAGTGTCCGCCCAGATGGGTGCCGCGTAGAGAGCCCATGACTCGGCAACCGAGCACAGTAAACACCAACCTTAGATTGTCCTATATGAACCTCACGGTATGCAAGACTGGGTTCATAAACAGAACCATGGATTAGAAAGCTCTTGAGGAAGTAGAAAGCATAAGCGACCATTATTGCATCAAGTGCAAGCGTGGAACTTCCACCGTCATATAATTTAGCTGATATTTCCAAAACGCAACGCTATCTGAACAGGAGTCAAAGGCTAAAAGCTTGAAAAACCTGCTCAAATAAGTCGAAAGTTACCCTTGAGGGAATACAGAATAGTTCAGGGAAAGACTACAGAACAGTACAAAGACGGAGAAGTCGACTGAAAACAGGGATCTATTACGGCAATACTTTTCGTCGCTTTCAGAACCGCATTTCAGAATGCGGTATACCGTATAGCAGCTGTCGACAAAACTGCTATACGGTATATGCGGTACCTCCGCAAGATATGAAAATATACTACTGGTAACTGCCTTCGAGATTCTGGCAGCGGCAGAGAGAATCCAAGTGGGTAAGGCCCCCGGCCCGGATGGCATTCTGGCTGCCTCCACCAAACTGCTACTTAAGACATTCCCTTTCTCGGATTCCTACGTTGTCAATTGCATCATCAGCGAGGGTGAATTGCCGACGGCAAAGAGGAAGGTTAAAAAGAAAGCTGCCACGTTCTCACGCGTTTATCATGTTCATGGTCCCTTTTCCAGATGACTTCCATTGCGATTAAGTCTTGCTAGTACATAGTGCGGTGTTATTTTAGGTTACCTTGTATGTCAAATACTATCAGCATTATACTGCTCTATTTTTTTGTGCATTGGACCAACTTTATTACCTAACCGGAACTCTTGATATAAACTCTCCCTTAGCTTATTATCGAAGCCCGTCATACGACACCATTATAATAACTTGCTATAGTCGAGTGTAGTTGTCGTCGTGTCATATATCCAATTTGAGAGTCAGGCTCTAGCTGAAGACATTTTTTAAAGATTGCATTTAAATATGTGCGCATAAGAGTTAGCTCTGCGAAATACAATACTAAGATATATATATATATATATATATATATATATATATTTATATGTGTGTGTGCTAACCTGATGACGTTGTCGGTAGTTAGCTGTTCGCCAGCGAGCACTGATGGGGCCGATGTTAGAGGACATGAAACTATTTTTGGTAACAGCAACGCGGTATGTCCTACAAGGCCTCTTCGTTTGCCTCTTGCGCACCTCATAGATGCAGATTATGGAGCGCTCTATGCAAGCAAGAGACATGTTATGTATACCCCCCCCCCCCCGCTCACCCCCGATGTACGGCAATCAGCGTCATTCCCTTGTTGGCGAATCTTATTTACAGAGCTAAAGGCCAGCTGCTGCATACGGCCAAGCGGGCAAATAGCGAGTAATCGAAATAGCAGCAGCAGCGGCGGCTATCCTAAGCCTTACACTATCGTACAATCAGATCTGCAGACTCGAAGCTGCGAGTTGAGCGAGCCCCGCAGCCGCTTCACCCTGCAAATATCGTGTCCGTGTGATGGCCAACGCAACGGCGTTTGCTGTAGCTTTTATTGTTGCTGTTTCTGTTAGTATTTTTATTATTATTATTATTACTATTATTATTAGACTACCGTTGTTGTCATGGTAGACAACGACAGTATCAACAGCAACAGACTTGTGCTTACCCCGATCGTATGATCACGGTCGGTTGGCGGTCCCAACTCGTTTACGACGCCAGAAATAGATTCAGCTGTGTTGACTAAGTGTACTTCGCCGGCATGACTATGCCAGACGTCGTCCTCGTCGTTGCCGTTGTTGTTGTTGTTATTGTTGTTGTTATTGTTATTGTTGTTGTTGTTGTTGCTGGTATTAATCGGCGTACACACCCGTATAGTAGTAGCACGAGGAATTCATTGATGCATCATCGATCCAACCGACGGAGAGATGCAGGTACTGTCGCTGTTGTCTGGCTGCTGTCACAACATCTCAACGACGCTAGCAGGCAGCTCTTCCTTATTTTCATTGTCGTTGGTTTCTGCTGTGGACCCATTGTCGCCGCACTTTGGACGCACCCCACTTTGGGGCTGTCGGACTAGTCTATGGCCTATGTTGTCCCGTCTTCACGCGGCCCCACGCGGCCCCAACCGATCACCCCCCCCCCCCCCTGTTGGCTACCGGGTTGCCTGCCAATAACAAGCTGGTGGTGTAGTGGTGTAACTTCCAGTGCATTGACACGTAATACTCAACCAACTATTTTGTCGTCTGGGTCCGGATGAATATGTCTGCTGAGCTTCGAACGCAATACGTCATGGAGTCACGTCGAGCAAACAAACTATAGTGCAGCCGATTGAGCAAAGACTTGAGAGAAGCAGATATCTGCCGGGCTTCTCTGCGCGTCTACGCAGGTAGGCAATGTTGGTGTTTCCAGCTTCGAAGCACCAGCAACAGCTACAACAACAGGAATGACAACATCAACCATAACAACATTAAAAGGCTGAGGGACAACCCCGCCCAACATACGGTATCCGGTATCTGTCTAAGCTGAGGCTGAAATTAGACGTTGCTAGGCGCTCGTAGGGTCTGCGTCTGCTGGTGGCTTTATGTGGAGTATTCGTAGTTTGTGTAATCGTAGACGATGCATACAAGAACACGAAGAAGATAAAGAACGTGAGCATACTCACTAGCAGGTGGGTTCGCATTAAGACGTGCGTTAAGTGGCTATTTTATGCTAAATAAATGCTTAACCTTTTGCATATATATATATATATATATATATATATATATATATATATATATATATATAGTGTGTGTGTATACACCCAACGAACGAGAAAAAGACAGAGAAAGAACAGGAGAGAGAGATAGAAAGACAGGACATTGATCGCTAGGCCAAAACGGAAACGCTTCGCCCTGCACAGTTTGATGTGTGCGCCAGTTCTTAGCATGCTTCATTTTTGTAAGGCCAAATGCTTTTGGAAGTAATGTCTGCAGAAACGTTTTTTTTTTGCTCTAAGAATCTTATCTTTATGATTTAATCGTGCTGATAATATTTTAAGCGTATAAGCTCTGTAGTCCAAACAAACGATTTTTACGAGCATTATATTTCAGTCTCATTATATTCAGCTAATCTATTTTCGAAACGACACATCTTCTAATTAGTCAAAATACACAGGGTCTTCCATTAGGCAAGAAGATTAGTGCATCGTGACGGTGTGCAGAATAAGATGTTCCCTGCTTTTGGCTTTGCAACATGAACACAGACCAAACAAACCAAATTATATTGACGTTTTACCTATGGCACTTTCATATAGCACGCGGGAAATTTTCGCTAAACAGCGCTCTATTTGTTAGAGCTATAGTTATTGAACTTCTAGGCAGCAAAATTAAGAATGAGTACACCTAGAGCAACTAGTGAAGTATGCTTTCAAGGGAAATATTAAAATGGCACTAAAATGCAATCAACGATACATACAAAGGCGCCAAAAACGTTCCTAAATGATCCAGCAACATGTCTCTAAGAGGCGAACGAATGAACTGGTCATTGCTGATGTGCCTATGTAGAAGCCGCAGGAACAACGTGAGTCGAAATTTCACATACGATTTTTAACTGCAGCAAGATCTATAGACTGAATGCTTAGAATAACACCCTCGCTTTCTATCTCTCTGCCTTTTACTGCGCAGAGCGAACTCTTGAGTCATACACCAAATATGAGCCTTTTGCGTATTATTCAATGAATCATCTGGCGATTTCATTGAGGTACACAACAAGTTGACAATTTGTCACCTTGCGTTTAAGATGTACACAAGTATGAGTACATGTACAAATCACACCAGTGTCTAAGCCGTAAATCAACAACATTAATTTTAATTTCCGCAATAAATGTTTGAAACCTTACAACTAACCCAATACAAATTTAAGGCCTATATTATAATATTAGTTAACAATACCTCACTACGAGTCACGTGTTCTCTTGTTTTTCGGCTGCAAGTGAATATGTCGTTTAAAGACAACGACCTGCACTTCAAAGTGCCAATGGTAGCTCGTTTCAAATGTTGGGCAGCATGTAGGCCAGGAGGTGCCGAAGAGTGAGTCTGAACCTTGGTACCCTGAGTTGATCCTTGTAGCGCGGACCGGACCGGAGTTAGGGCGAAGTCAAAAGTACAATCTGTAGGAGTTCCATTGTTTTGCACCTTATAGGTTAGCATCTGTAGCTTTAAACGTGGCAGCTAAACAAGCTTAAAAAGCCGGAGCTCGGTGTACCACGAAGTCACACCCATCGTAATATCCTGAACGACCCAGCTTGTCTAGGATCGTTGAATACGTGTCACCCCATAGAGTAATTCCGTAGGTTAGAATGGACTTCATAAGCGCTTTGTAGACGCGTACTAGAAGGTCCCGCAAAGCCTTGGCTTTCCTCAGACGCACGAGTGAGGCTACCACGGCGTAGCAGACCCTGACACCTGACCTTGCTTGACTGTCTCATTCAATATGCTCCTGGGTTTAGCCAAAACCTTTTGCCTCTGAGCTAAGATGGACAGCAGAGCCGCCTCCTCAGAGACAAATATTACCACTTTTGAACTTCTGTTTCGATTCCCGTTATAGAGTGTGGTAAAGGACGAGTGTCGCCTTCGTTGAGTTAACAACAAGATCAAATAAAATATTTGAAATAAAGATAAGACGTTCTCAGTACCGGTTTTAACGTGCTGAAGCTACGTTACTGCGTATTATTGCATAATTGGAAAAGTGAGACACGAAACAAAAGAATGCATAGACGACTAGGCAGCAATCTACGTATCTCTCGATGCCCCGCAGGACGAAATGCATGTAGCTGGTGATGATAAAGTCTAAGAACCGATCCTTGGAGCGGGCCAGTAGACACGGTTTCCATCGCAGGCCTTAAAGCTCCCACCAACACAAATTGTCTTCGTTCTTTAGAGTACGATTTAAACCACGATGTGACTCCTGGTGCGCAGCCCAGTTAATGGAGCATCTTAAGAAATATAGAGTGGTTGAGGCGGTCGAACCCTTTGGCTACATCAAGAAATGCATACATTTCCATCCTCCGCAGCTTTAAAGATCTCCCAGCAAAATGGCTCCAATGCCAACTCAGTAGTGATCGTGCCTCCCAAAAGCGAATTCATTTTTAGAGAAGAAGTTGTCTAAATTATCTAACAACTATTGTTTAGCAAGCTTTTCGGATACTATTGACAGGAAAGACACCAAGGATAACGGGCTATAGATTCTAGGTGAGTTTCTTCCGTCCTTGCCCTTACAAGCGGAGTCACCGCAGATGTCTTAAGGCGTTCGGAAAGCGCGCTCGTTTTACCATGAAATATTGAATACGGTAGAGGAGCCGCCAAAATTTAAATTAATGTAGAGTAGAATTTACTAAGAACGTTTTCACGGCGAATGAATGAGTCTGTGTTTACGTCCTTAGTAACTTGGTTATACTTGAATAAAGCTGTGCTGTAACATATATATATATATATATATATATATATATAGGCCAAGTCTGAAGATAATAGACAAGGACAGACAGACAGGCAGATAAAGAGAAACAGGCCAACTAACAAAACAGTTAATAAGAAGATTTGCTCCAAAACACCACGTTTAGAACACACACCGCACAGATCGAACTCATTTTTGTCTTGCCGTAACGCTGCTGCTACGGCCGACGAAAGCGACAGCAGGAGTGGCGCGCTCCCAACTGCGGCTCCAAACTGCGAAGGGGTCGAACGCCAACCAATTTGGGCGCTCGGCGCTCTCCGTCGTTTATACGCATACACACAGACACACGCAGATTTACTCTCTCTCACTCTCTCTCTAATTCTTCTCCTCCTGTTCTGCCTAGGTGCCCTCTCTATTATTCCTACTCCTTGTCGGCCTCTGCCTATGCCGCCGCTTCGACTTGCTAATTAGCCACTGTTGGCTGTTCAAAGCATCTGCGCCATTTTTAAGATTTACGTGAAGCAAATGGGCCGGCCGCGCCCTCCTTGGCCCGGCTCCATTCGATCGGCCACCGCTCAGTCCTTCTCTGGGTGGCGGACTTGGGCGGTAGCAGCAGCATCAGCCCTAGGGGTGGTGGTTGTGGTAGCTGGTGGCGACAAAGACAATGGCAGTGGGCAAGCGACGGTAGTCGGTTCCGCTGTTGCGACTGGCACTGAAGTCAGTGCGGCTTCAGGGGCGGGGCAGGGCGGGGAGGGAGGCGCTGGCTTCAGTGCGCCCCTGAAGGTTAGCGCTGACCCCCGTTTTCACCAGTTATCCCCCCTCAACCTCGACTCGGAGGGGCTGCTGGACAATAAATAGCACGCGGCCCGTTCAGAATAGGAGGATGCTCGGCGCTTCATCGACTTGCCGACGCGCAACCGGCCGGCTGACACTGGCAGTCGAAGCCAGTGGTAGTATTGGCAGCTCAGTCAGTCCTACGGCCTAGTTACTGTCTTCTCCACTTAGCCTGCCCTAGTCTTAATACAGTACCTTCGGAGAGGCAAGGGCAAGCGGAACCTCGCTCTGGGAAGACGACGCCCCCAAGGCAAGGTTTCCAAGTCCTAGTCGGCACCCCGCCGCCGGGCAAGAGGTAAGCCCGACCCTGTGAGGGCCATCATCACCATGCTCCTTCTGAACAGACCTCCACGGCTGGGGACGGGGGAACTGTCGGGAGGGAGATAGTGAGCAGAAGGTGGGTGCCGGTGCAAGTGCTTGGGTGGGCGGATGCAATGAGTATCCGTCGCCTGCCTGACCTTCTGCCTGTCCATGAATCTATCTATCCGTCTTCGAGTGGCCCTTCTCGCCCCCCCCCCCTCCCCCCGTGCCGCCGTTTAACTTCATTACGGATATTGATGTTAACGTTGGCGAGCCAGCGAGAAACTACTGAGTAGTAGTAGTAGATTTCCGTCAAGTTTGCTTGCCCTCTAGAGCAACACAGATGGCACCAGGCACAACCGTGTCAGCGCCAGCATTAGTAAAAGAAAGAACTAGAGCAAACAAACAAAGGGACCAAAAGATGCAAGCAGCAAACGATTGAAGATTAAACAAGGTGAGTACGAACAAAGAGAAGCATGATGGCGGCTGATGCACCTACTTTATTTGCCTCTCCCTTCATAACCTAAGTGATTCGAGAACCGTACCCGGAAACCACAACACGATAACGCGCTACGATGCAGCATTAAAATAAGCTAGCGGGCCAACAAGCATGGACTGTGGCGATGATTCCTCGTATTGCGATGCATTCCCTTACCGGCTTCTGGCGACTTATGTACCTCGGCTATGATCATAGATGCTGTGGCCAGCTATAGACAGTCATAAGAATGAACCTTGTCATCGGATGATCATGATGGTATTCTTCATGTTCGTGATGGTACAAGACTTAACCACTACAGGTGAATGGTCGTAATTCCTCGATAATGCGTCAACCTACTTCTGCACAAACTATTTGGGTTATCTGCTCAGTTGCTGTATTGGGCATAAATATACTGGCACACTGACGCATCAGCAAAATTTCAGACCAAAATCAGTAGCATTATTACCGACAAATCTTCCTTGAAAGCAGCTCAAACAGTCGGTTATCGCAATGAATGGATCTCGTCGAGCCGTAAAGATGGTTTATATTTGATTGCAAGCAATACTTTATGGTCTCTTTAATACTTGATGACGGGACTAGCCGTTATTTAGGCTTCGTTTATATGTGCATCTCAGTCAGTTAGTACAGAACCTCGTCATGCGTTTTCGTCACTGCAACGCGCAACTGCGTTTTCGTCATTCCAAAACGCTCACGCGTACATGTTACCCAATACGATCTTGCTCGCGACAGCTAACGGCTTGCCCGGGAGCTCTTGATGAAATCAATACAACAAACAACAACAGCAGCAGCAGGCCGTGGTGTTACTCGAGAGCTCTTATAGTCCTCTTATCAGCTAGAATTAAAAACATTTTTAAGACATTACATAAAAAATTTTACGTAACATCTTGAAATGCAATGTTATTGCGAAATAAACAAATATATATATATATATATATATATATATATATAATATATATATATATATATATATACCACACTACTCCACCGTACCGATCAGATTCAATCACCTCGCGATTCCGCGTTACACCCCAGAATATACAATACCCCCCATTACAGGGTGCTCGACCACTCCAGGGCAGGGTTACATAGCAAAAACTATGCCAGACGGTCCTCTCGACCGGTGGTCTGCTTCATGTGGCGACTCGCTCTTCATTTTGCCTATTAAGCCAAGGCAGCAGGCGTCCCGAACGGTACCACCGAGTGTCACTCGGGGCATTCACCGTCCGGCCCGGGGGTCCTCGTGCAGGACGGTCCCCCGTATTGTCCATCCTCCGTCCCCTACGGGCTTGGAACTCATCGTGAGGTATACCTCTTATCAACTGCTGAGCTTGTACTTAGTCGATGGTTATGGTTCTCTATATGGGTCGCGATATTGTTGTTGTTGATGCTGTCGTTTCTAAAAGTTATCTACGGAGACACTTGCCTGATTTCTTAAAAGGCTCACTTTGAGCTTCGACTCCAGCCGATACGAGGAGTTTGAAGGTGTCTTCCGGTATATATGCACGTGTATATATGAGTACAAGAGACGATGACTTGTGTCTGATAAAAGAAAACATCGGTGATTCGGGACCCCTCCCACCCTCCTATCACTAGTTATCCGAACTAATGCTACACTGCTAACTACTTTGCGTTGTTTGCAGGTACAGTGAGTTGGTGCGGATGCCATCGCTTTGTTTGCGGGTTAGTTACGAATGACCCCATTGATGCCGGACGGATTCCATATATATATATATATAACTATATGTGTATATTACCTGCGGAATGTTGCGCACGACAAGCAGCGATAATTATACTACCCTAAAATTTTGATATCCTAAATGTGATACTTTGTTCGTTAGCGGAATTTGACGGTTAGTAAGCATTTTACAGTTAGGTAGGCGTTATATAATGCGATATAGCCGTGGTGGTACCAACATGTATGCCTTTATTTATATATTCAGAGTTTGCCAAAACGATTTCGAGAACGATATAGGGAATTGTAGAGTTCGTTGAGGCAAACAATTTTCAAAAACTCTAACCACAATGCCCTACATCGCTCTCGAGATCATTTTAGAAAACCCCATGTATTTATTTATTTATATATATATATATATATATATATATATTTTTTTTTTTTATTATTATTTATTTATAAACACCCGGGCTGGGTAGGTGTGTTTATGTTACATCACAGTTTTCCACACAGCAATCGATCTAGCGTTTTGCCAGTTCTGCTATGGACCGAACCGCCGGACAAACCGCGGCGTGGTATTTATCACATTTACTTCAGCATTCTTTGCATCGACATTCGTCTTGTGGTTCATGGAAGCCCTCCACATTGCATAGAACGTAATGAAATCGGTGGGCTGCAAAGGCCGTTGTTAAATGGCGATCTTTTACCCCGCTAGCCCTCCACCCAGTGCTTCTCATTGCTGCTGTCCCATAAATTCCTATGTCTACCTCGCTTATTTTGTTTCGCCAATTTCGCATATAAACGTCAAAGGCGCACGTCTTCTTCAGGTTCCATCGTTTTTGTAGCTTCTCTGCCAGCAGTGGGCTACCTTCCAACACGTGGACCACCCTATTTCTGCATGTATTTGAAAGCGCAAAAACCCTCTTTAGAAAGAAAAATCTTACCCCATCGATTAAACGCAATTCGTCTACTCCCACCTTATCCCACATTAGTGAAATGCCATATGTGGCGATGGGCGCTATCTGTATCCCAAAAAGGGCTACTGCTGCATCGACCGAAAGCTTATGTGGACATTTAATTGCCGCGGCTGCGATAGTGGCCTTCCTAACCCTCTCCTGGATGTGTGATCGAAAACTACTGCCCCTTGTTGTTAAGGTGAGCCCTAGGTATGTGAATTTATTTACACATTTTAATTCCTTTCCCCTGATTTGAAGTACGTCATCCCTGGCCAGACGGCCGCCCCTTCGGAATTTCATGGCTACTGTCTTTTCCCAATTAACCCTTAAGCCCATTTCATCCATGAACGTAACTAGCCGATCCATTGCTTGCTTCACTCTGAAAAGGCTACAACTAAATATTACTACATCATCTGCGTACATTAAAACCTTGGCGCACTCTCGAGTCCAGCCCGCCCTTATCCGTTCAGGGAGCCCACCCAGAAGAACGGAAAACAGTAGTGGACTCAGTGCATCGCCCTGCGCGACACCTGTAGTTTGAATTACCTCCCCCGCAATGCCAACCCCGTTGTCAATCAGCACCGTGTTTTGTTTTAGATGCTGATGAGCAACCTCAGCATTGCTCCCGGCACTCCCATTTTAGCTAGCTCTTTAACTATCTTATCCCTTGGCGCTATGTCAAACGCCGCCTTTAAATCTACAAACACAGCATATAGGCAATTCTTCGGCCTGGACAGAGTATCCCAGATTGCTCCGAGCAGCCCTTCAATTGCTGAGTGAGTTGACCTTCCCTTCCTAAATCCATGCTGTTCCTCTGGTATAGCTAATAAAAAACTTCATTTTTGACGAATTCTCTTCTAAACGACCGTGTCGCATCTTCTGACCAGTCTTGTATATTCTTCAGAAGCAGAATTTTCTCACGAAATATATATACATATATATATATATATATATATAATATATATATATATATATATATATATATATATATATATATATATATATATATATATAAATATATATATATATATCTATGGTCGGTGTCGGCGCATCCGAGGCCGGTTATGCAGCCCACCTTGCGGAGACCAGCAAGCTAAGAAAATACTCATCAATTGGGTATCCCCACGAATTCTGGCCACTTGCGTTTGAGACCATGGGTGGTCCTGGTGTTCGGACCAGACAGCTGATCCGCAAAGTCGGCACTTTGTTAGATCAGTCAACCGGTGATAACAGATCGTCGTCCTTTTTTAAACAACGTCTGGATCTCGACATACAACGTGGAAACGCGGCCTCCGTTCGGGGCACACTTCTGAAGTGGTCTCGGCCTAGCCTAGACGAGGCGGACACGTGATAGTCACAATACATACCCGCTAGGCACACTGGCTTAGCTAATCTCTTGTAATATGTGTCCCACAAACATAATGTAATATACGAAAAATAAATTTGTTATATATATATATATAATATATATATATATATATATATATATAGAGAGAGAGAGAGAGAGAGAGAGCGAGACAGGTTTTGCTGGGATAAATCATCAAACAAATCACACAGTTCCGATACGACTACAATCAACATGGCAGTACTCTGGAGGTTTAGTTAGGTTGAGACTAGCGCGACGAATACCGGCAGCAATAACTAAAGCCAGTGCATGAGTGGTAATCTGAAGTTGCCGCGGCCGCAATCATGACAACGGCGACAGCAAACGCAGCAAAAGATGCAGCGAGGTGTGTGATGGTATAACAGGAGGTTCTAACAAAATAAACATGGCGGGCTGCTTGTTCCGGTAATCTCCGCTGCGTCATCGCCATATTTGGCCACACGAACCATCGCGAATAGACTTACGGCACAACAACGAATTAGTCATCATTCCCTGATGGGTTGCGACACATGTAGATTGTTCCTTTGTTATTTTGTCGGATTCGATTGATCAAGGGCTGCAGATTGCAGCAGAAGTTGAATGAGTTTGCTGGTGTGTAATGTTGGGACGCGGATTCCTAAATCACGCGGCAGTAATTGTCGTAGACCTTTCGTCTAAACTAACGTTTTACCGATTTCCAGTTAGGCAAGAGACCTTCGAGGAATGCGTACGCCAGTGCCGAAAAAGAACGATCATTTTCAAATGTCGTTAATTCTTACCTTCCTCAGAATCAGGTCAAGTATGTTTAGTTGCTGGGTTTGGCGCCAAGGAGTGCGAACGTATGTCTACGGACCTCCGATGGGTCACCTGTCACGTTTGCCACGTGTAAATGCAGGGAGGTGAAACGCGGAGAGTGACATGTCATAGTGTTGCATGAAACTTTGATAAATAAAATTATAATTTTGGTGTATGGTCATGGTCCTATACAACGTATTCAGCACGGCTTTTAGATAGAAAGCACATTGTTGTACCACACAGTCTATATATATGGAGAAAGAGAGCAGCGTATGTATCTAGAGCGGTAATGGTGGCATTGAAGGCATGCGCAATAGTCTAAACCAATGGCCCTTCACCGCAGCCCGACCAAGCGTAGACGTACTGGCTTCTAGCCTTCGCGGAAAAGCATAGTACTTGCCTATTACAATGTATAGCGCGGAACACCTCGCAAGGAAATTAAAGTACTCTTCGCTCACTGTCGTCACATTCTGGCTAGCCTATAAGCCAATTTTGCAAACGCTTTCAATCAAAAGGTAAATAAAAGTGTGTTTATTGTAAATAAATATGCGCTGTTTTACAGCTAAATAAAGTTTCTTCTGTATACAAAAACTCGCGTAAAATTCAAGGTGTGCACCAAGCGAGCATCCAATATTTCCTTGTGAGTAGGTTAGCACTAAAACAAACCAGCTAGAAAAATATCGAAAAGCGCATCCAAAACTAACCCAAATTTCAACAATAATAAATTGTTAAAGCGTATTTGGGACGTAGCCTATGATCAGGACAAGGAGCAGACTAAAAAGAATTTGCCCAAAAATATCCGGCAATTCTAGGTTATACTGCAAATATAGGTAGCACTCAATATACGACAGGAAGATAAGCACGATGAATCGATGAATTTGGCGTGGTACCGTTTATTTACACGGGTCATGCAGATGAATGTTTCTGTCTGACATTGTGCGCGCCTCATATTGGCGTCCTACCACGCCGACTGTTTAAACTATTTGACATATATATATATATATATATATATATATATATATATATATATATTGAAGTATATACAAAATGAGGTATTTAAACATGAAGCACGACCCGACGAAGGCAGTTCGCCATACATCACCACCAGCCGTGGCCAGAATCGTGACTCCAGCCGTGACTCCAGCCGTCACTCCAACCGCCGTGGCCACTCCAGCCGAAATCGATATCTCCGTGATCGTGCCAGCCATGGCTATCCCAGCCCTTATGAACTACGTGATGCACACTGTGGAAATCAAATAACAGCATTTATACGTATATCTGTTATATTTAATGTCGTATTAGCAGTTGTCACATCTAAGTAAACCTTAGGTTAAAATAACAAGCGTTGAATTGAAGCATTCAAAGAAGCATGTTGGCACCATACACTATGCCCTTATATATATATATATAATATACATATATATATATATATATATATAGGAAAGGAACTTTGGCCAGGTGGATCAGCCCCATCTTGGACCTAGAGCCTTGAGTCGTTAGTTTTTAGTGCGTTATGTGACACATTGTGATAACAGACAACATGGACAAATACATTTGCCGGCGGGCTATGTCGGTCCAATAAAAAAAAATATATATATATGCATTTTGATTCATTATGTGCCCGGCACGAATGTGCATGCCTAAACCAATAAGGGATTTCTGCGTTTCCGTTCTCTACGTACGCAGAATAATATTCAGCATACGATTTTTTTACCCCACATGAGACACGTTTATATATATATGTATATATATATATATATATATATATATATATATATATATATATATATAGAGAGAGAGAGAGAGAGCGAGTCTAGTTTGCTCCCGCACCAAATAATGGTACAAACGAATTGTTTTTAGCATCTCACAGCGATTCCCAGTAGGCAATTATGCTAACGAGGGCAACACAAGCGTCGCTTGCCGGTGGATACCGCCGCTGGCTTCTGTGGTTGGCGTCTGTATCGTCGTAGGCCAAATATGAAGCGTCGTGTTGGCCGATCCAGACCGGCCAAACATTAATCATATCCGCATACTCAGAAGTTCGCTTTTCAGGACACACCAGGGCCATGCTCAGAATAGCCGAGATTATATCAACAACAACAACGGGTGTACCGCTTACTACTGCTAATACTGAATATGCAGCATAAACTAGGTAAGAACGCAGGCAATGTGCGTGGGAGTTCCGTCATCTACCAACCCATTACGGCGAAACCAATGCAAATGGTGGCAACATCAACACGACTTGAGATTGTGTATATATATAAATATATATATATATATAGTATATATATACATATATATAGTATATATATATTTGTGTTTGTGTGTTGTATGCTGAATGCAAATCTGCATACGTTGTGCCTAACATACTGCTTGCTAAAGTTATTCGTTTGGCATCGAACCACGCTGAACTACGACAAAGCTTTAGCGTGCGCTTTTCAGTACCCTGCGCGCACAGCGTGTGCTTACAGGTCTTCCTTGAGGATCGGTTAGTTATTCAAGGAATTAAGAGAACATGTTAGAAATACGCCAACGATATTAGACTGCATACAAACGCCGGGCATAGTCAGAACATAAATTGTTGTATATAAAAACATGACGTATTTATAGACGTCTAAACATATAATTGACATATATATATATATATATATATATATAGAGAGAGAGAGAGAGAGAGAGAAAGAGAGAGAAAATCAAAGATATGGCATAGACAACTTACGGCTTATAATGAACATGCTTTACGTGATGAACCCTGCAAGCAAGCATACAAGTTGTAAATAAATTATCGACAAATAGGATCAATCCTCTCTCTATATATATATATATATATATATATATATATATACAATTAACTCATGCTGGCCAAAAAAATTGTCGAAAGCTATCTTATATGTATATATACAAATGAATCGTTGGGCCATGCAAGGAGGCTGACATCATCGATTGATTAACGATATCGGCAGTGATTTGGAACAGCGCGTCAGGCTCGTGGTAGCAAGGTAGCTTATTTGTTAATTGATTTATCGTCGCATCACTGAGTCTGCCTGCTGCAGGACATCAAAAACATGACTATGGGCCATAAGCATCAGCAGTACGCATATGATTTGTGTTGCAGTTGTTGTTACAGCAGCAGCAGCAGCCCGCATACAATTTGCATCGATCGAAGAGCCATTCGGCCAAGAGGTAAAATAGTCCTCATATATACATATATTGAGTACGCGTATTAAGTACAACTCTTTGGAATACTTATCCATTTGTATCTACATTCATACATACATACATACATACGCCTGACTCCTGTTTGTTCTCCTGCCTGCTCAAGGAGCAAACACAGTACAGTACCTGCATTGACATGCAGTGCGTGAGGGTCTGTGCATGTGTCGATTCGGGCTCGTACAACATGAATATGTTGCTCTCTGTTCCTCCCCTCTCTCCTCCTCTATATATATATATATATATATATGCATTTACATAATTATGGTTAGGACCTTATTTTATTTTAATGATCGTCTGCTCTATGCATAGGCAGCGCCAACAAGGTCATTTATAGCGTCAATTCGACATGCATACGTAATTTCAGCATATATATATATATATATATATATATATATATATATATAGAAAGAGCGAGAGAAGGAAAGCGTGCAGTGCGCTTGTATTATGTATTTTTCATTCTATTTTCACTAATTGGTCTCTAAATAGAGGCTGAGAGGCGTTAAGTAGGTGCCGCCTAGCAACAACAGCCAGGAAAAGCAAAGACAAACAAACGCTCCTTCCGACACTGGAGTCTCCCGGTGGAGGTTGGATGGTGCGCCAAAATCTCGAAATCTCGATCTCGGCGTGCCTATGGGTGGGTGTGGCCATTGTATTCATATATATATATAGTATATATATATATATATATATATATATATATATATATGCATGCATGCATGCATGCACGTACTGTCAGCCACAACAGGTGGTGTGTTGTGTCGCAACGTCGATGGTACTCACGGATGGTAGTGAATGTGCTTCGAGTGGTGGTGATGATGGTAGGAATGGCCGTGATGCTTTGGCTTGTGCCTGCCGAGCAGATACCCGCCAACGGCACCCGCTCCGCCGGCGATCGCGAGCGGTGCGAGAATCTTGAGGCCTTTCTTGAGCAGCAGGTGTCCTTCAGCTTCGGGCAGCATCGGGCCGGCGATGCCCACCAACAGTAGCAGAAGCATCGGGATGACGGGGGGCGACCCCGATCGGCCAAACGACGTCAGCTTCATTTCAGCTCTCTGTAGCCTGCACGAAATCATAAATCATTAACACACACACACACACAGAGCGACACAAGGGGATGATTCATCAATCAGCAGAGCCGGTGTCAATTCAATTCAATTCAATTCCATTTGGCCAACGTAGGCGCGGGTGCGTGCGTGTCGCGTCGCGTCGCTCATTCGCTCGTCGGTCGACTTGGCAGTCGATGTCGGTCGGCATCTACGAGTCAGCACTCACATCATACCTCTATATCGTTTCACATTGTTGATACACGAAATTGAAAGCTGGTTTGATTCGATTAGTCAATAGGTAACTTTATATTCATATATATATATATAGTTACAAGATGTATTTTGATGAATGAACCACGTTTGAAATTGCAATATATAGAGTGTTTTTAAAAGCAATCCATAAGTAAGAGCGAGATAGAGAGAGAGAGAGAGTGATAGAAAGCGTGTAGTGCAAGTATTGTGTACACGCTGCTAATTTCACTAATTGGCCCCTTAATATAGGTCTAGCCAAATAGAGGTCGTCAACAGTATTATATATATATATATATATATATATATATAGACAAGCATATCAGCCGGTGTACCACTCCACGATCTCAATCGATTCATGGTAGTTCACCGGAATTATTATGCCGCACATATGCTTTATCGCACCGTATTTAGAACACTTCTCCATTCGTTCGACGTCAATCAAGACTGTTGTGATTATTCTCAAAACGATTGTGGTTAATATCATCGCATCCATCGCATGGACTCCCGCGTCTCCGCACTCGCCGAATGCCACTTGCCGAATTCCAAATGTCAAAATTTTGGACGTCAAAGCTACCACTCTCTCTAGCAGCTAACATCAATTGTTTAGCCAGCAGTAATCATCGGTACATTCGAGCACGGCATTGCTGCTTTCTCTCTGTCCACTATTTGCGTCTGAGGTTAATGTGGCGAACCAAAGGACTCAAAGGTTTCACATCGAACGAGTCAAACAATGGCACCGAACTCACGTAGGCAGAGTACGCCAGAGCGATGAACGACGAGAGCATGAAATCAGGTTCAAATTTATCCAACGCGTCGTCGCAAGACCTCGCCCTCAAACCTCACACTTTCTCTATCTCTCTTTTTTTCTCTCGTTCTGACCCTTTCTCTTGCTGTATTCCTGCCTTACTGGGTCTCTCTGATTACACACTTTCAGAATCACTAGTCTCAGCGCGGCATCAGTGGTGAGCTATCGAACATCTATCGAGCACTGTCACATTATATTTCCAGCGCGAACACGTATTGGCGGCGGCCACCACCGTCGTTAATCACCACTCACTCACTCAATCAACATTCGACACTGGCCAAGTCCATCGAATAAGTGAAAGCACTACCTGTCGCGTTGTGATGCACTCGGTGATCGTCGTGTACGCTGGCTTGCCCGATCGAACTGAGTCTAAGCTCCTCGGCGCCTAGACGCCCTAGTCGACGACGCAATGGTTTGTTGGATTCGTTTACGTTCGGACCGCGTATTTAAGTGGTTTTCGTTGGCCACTCTGGGAGAGAAGATGACGCCCGGCATTGGCAACCGCCACCCCCAGGCAGAAGTACGCGATCAGGGGGGGGGGGGGGGGTTGCGAAGCCCCGGTCAGCCATACAGAAATGACGGAGCTAGGGCCCCACCAGGCGGCCACGGTTTGTCGGTTGGACCCGGCGTTGGGCGAACGGATACCCACGCGCATATATATAATATATATATATATTTCATTATTTATTTATAGTTTTTATTAAATATATATATATATATATATATATATATATATATATATTTACAAATATATATATATATATACCTGCTGCTAGTCTAGCGAGTAAGCAGATTTCATAATTACAACATGACTACGATAAGCACCATAACACGAGCGAGCCAGAATCGCCATTGCAACTATATTTTAATTAGTATTATGCTGTTGTTTGTTGCCGTTATGACAGCACAGGGTCCTGTCGCATTGCCCCTGCCTTTGGCGTCGTAGCCTGCCCGGTGGCTATTTTCATTGAGCTGTTTTCATCAGCGAGTGGTGCCACTCCTATAATTCTGGTAATATATATATATATATATGCATATGCAGGTCAATCGGCAGGCTGCGGACCCCCTATCAGTGTTTTTCTGGGCCGTCCGACCACAATTTGTGAAGAGTTAATTCACGGTCATACTGAAACCTGCCAAAGTTGTAGAAGCTGGTTATATAGTTACGAACAGTCAACAAATGCTGGCTGCTACCCATTTGACTAAATCTAATACCATACGATATGACTGGTGTTAAGATGAACTTGTTTTCTCTAGTTTTTCATTGTCGGCTGGCTCAAAATAGCAGCCAGAACTGATATCGGGCGTAACAAAAACACATATTTAAAATAGATGCTTTTTCTGTAGCAGGCGTACGTTCGACAACTCATTCTGCTCAAAATATATTATCTAATGTGAGCAATGTTAGCGAAGTTTTTCGTCACCTTCTAGATGCGCTAAATGTTTAGAGGTCGTTAAAATGAAGGACAATCAAGCAATCTAATCAAGGTCCTGTTATCAGTCTTAAAGTACTTGCAAATCCGCTAGATCTACAACTACTTTCCTAGCAGAATTGGTGGAAGTAAAAAGTGCGTTAAATAAACGGCGTTGTGCTAGCTAAACGGTGCATTTAGTTGTGCACTCTTCTGTGCCTCAGTCAAAAAGGTTCTAATATATGAAGGTTAGTGATACATAATTTCCATAAACAGCGAATGAGCAGTAATAAAGGTGGGATATTTATAAATTTTATTTGTATATATATATATATATATATATATATATATTTATATATATATATATATATATATATATATATATATATATATATATATATATATATATATATATATATATATATATATATATGGCAAAGTATGCTCTAGGAGGACCGCACCGAAAAGCCGTTTGTCGGCATTACGGTTCCGCTCGAGGTTTCTGTGTCAGTTCGTTGAAAAGAGTTTCAAAGTGGTTTTAGAGACGAGATCCAGCGCAGATTTAGCTGTGTGACTTGTGTCTCTAACTCCAGTTGACCCACGCTATTTTTATGGCGGTTAACTGAGAAGTATTTCTCTAGGCTAGTATTTTTATTTGTTATGGATGTGTTTTGGGAATGCATATCGCACCCGCGTCAGTGGCAGCTAGCAGTGACTAGCGTGGGGCTCACAGGCCTCCAAACTTCGGGTTCTCTTCCCCCTCCAGCAGCTCAGAGTTGCATGGCATTACTTCAACTTCTAAGCTAGTATTATTAGTGTTTAAAAAAATGTATTTGTTTTAATTTTAGACTATTCTTCTTCCCTTGGACGCTTATATCGCCATGAGGCATATATCCAATGCACCGAGGGCCGACATGTTGAGATCGTTAGGGTGTCCCCAACCGTTTTTATGGCAGCAATGCCGCTGATTCTCAGCGGTATGGTTTGTCATCTATTCTCCGTGAATAAGCATCGTCCAAAGAGCTGCTAATAAAGTGGCCCGTTTAATATTTGGCAGGCTGTGATAAGCAGAAATGATTTGCCTACCATTGCACCTCGTGAAACATATGCTAATGGTGGCATATACACTTCATACCCGTTACTGCCCTTGTGTGTCCAAGTTTGGAACGATGAGTGAATGGATGAATGAATGAAACACATAACTTTATTCATAAGTACTTGCAAATACACTCGAAAGCATACAGCATTTGTACTGCGGAGGTTGCCCATGGGCTTGAACGAAGGTCTTGTGGACGCATAACGACAGAGAAAGCGTGACGCCATTTATTCACGTAGATGTCAATGGCTGTGTATTTGCGACAAAGAGACTGGTATCCCGAAAATATGTTGTTGAGTCTTCACGTACGTAATACACATAGACTTACTGTTCACCTCAAGTACTAATTGCAGCAAAAACCTAAGTACATTTTGTGAAATAAAAGCTCAGCATCACGAATTGAGCCGAATTATGTTCCATTATATCAAACCTGGTTGTGCATGTATATAAAAACTGCACAGTAGTCGTTACCATTGAACGAGCCCAGTGCACCACTATGTAGACACAAAGATATATATATATATATATATATTGTTCACGTCAAATTAAACGTTGCTAGTTGTGAGCCCAATGAATACGTTTTATGTTTGCTCTTTTATCTTAGAATAGTGCTAGCTCTGCAAATTCAGTACGCCAGTGGTGCGGCTACCAAAGTGTGCTGCAAAAGCTCATTCGCTGTGGGGCCCATGTAACATCCAGGCGCCACCAGGCCTCATAATGGACACACCACAGCAGTTCAACTCGCTTAGCGTCCTTATAATCCAAACGTCTTCATATCTTAGAGAGCATTCGAATAAATACCAAAACATCAGCGCGGTCAACCCAGGCGAACTGATGCAGTTGCCGTGGGACGTGTCCGTACTGCGGGAGCATTGGAGTAAGTACTCGTGTGCTGACACAATGGTACATTGTCATCTACATGTGTGAAAGTGTATAAACGATAACAGTTGTATGCTGTACTTGCATATACATCCGTATATGTACAATAATACACGTTTTTTTTTTATTATTTATAGAATGTACCGATATGCCGATGAAAATGATCATCAGATTGTAGGATTCGGTGGGCAACGTTAATCTTCAACGCTCCTAAAAATGTGATTTACAAAAGATCTTGTCTTGCTGTTTTAGTTGACTGAATTAAATCCATATAGCTGAAAATCAAGTAAATTATTGCTTTCTAGAAACGCAGAAGTTAAGTCCATCAGGGTCACTTCTTTATCGTTAGGCATACAATCGGTTTTTGCGCTACCAGCCGATTGCTTTGAGGCAATTTCTCGATCACCTACTATATAATAGTGGTATAATCGACCCAAGGTATACGACAATGGAACTTGAGCACTTTCAAGGCTCTTTTATAAATGGTGACTCGGCTACAACGTCGGCAGGTTTGGTGAATGCTATAAGCGGCAAGCCATCAGTAGTGCGACTGCATTGACATTTAACGTGTCTCCGCCTAATGCAGACGGTATTAGTAGTGTAAACTTGATATCGTTGGGTACCCAAATTTAGTACACCCGTATGTGTGTAATGATCACGGAGGCAAAATATGGGGCTAGGACGGTCGTTCGCTAGCTTGCTTATGCTTCTTGGTCGTCATTCTGTACAGCAGCTTTTTTTTCTACTAAAGACAAGCGGAAAACTTCTGTTGAAACTAAAATCGTTTGCATTTTGTATGTATTACCAGACGGAATTGTACTAGGCGGCTATTCCTGAAAGTGAAACTCAAGCGCAAGATTGAGAGCTAGACGGTGTTCTGCTATGGAGCAGTAGACATACTGAGGGTGCCGCTGCTCTCGCAAGTTGCAGTGTTGTCTAGATAATAAGATGTGCTCCCGGTTTGAGCGGTACATTCACTCGGTTTCAACAAGGTCGCAAGAGTTTCGATACTGATCGTCGACACTGCCGACATGTGCCGAAAAACCAACAAGAGAAGTGTTACGGCCTAGCTAGAGCTAATAGCATCGAAACCAGCTGCATTATACCTATTAACTGACTTCTGGACTGTTGGCTGGTCGTTGCAATACAGTCCGATATACGACCAACAGCTAGATGATCCGTCCTATCGAGTGACGCTTGTGCGACAACATTCGTAGGTGAATCTTTGATACGCTTTAGAAAGAGGAAACCACTGCGAGGTCGCGTTGGACCTGGGACAACTTGAGATATACCATTACCCGCGCAAAAACGGCAAACATGTTCTCTTTGCTATGTCCAAAGCTGGCGGTGGCAACGATGTCAAAGTCCAGTCGATGCTAGAAAGGTTCAGGCCTTCCGCATTTATTATGGGCCATTCTTCATTAGTAGGCTTGCCTAAATCATTACAACGTTGCCGCATTCCGTCTGTCGGGTCTTGTGTGTCTCACCGGGTGAGCAATATGAACAGAGAATCCGATTTATATAATTTGGTCTCTAAAAGCAAGTTTACCTCTGAGAGGTAGGGCCAGTCATTATTTTGCCGCAGCGGATGACAAGCGGATTGACGAAGATGCAGACACTCATCTCAGCCTATTATATTATTTCAGCACACGGAACACTGCCGTTGTTGGCAATCTAGCAAAGCAGCCGGTTAAACCACTATTAGCCCAAGCCTCGGTAACAAAAATGATGGTGTCCAATTCACTGCAGCGCAGCAATCCTCGGTAACCTTTATTTTGTAATTTGTTTTATTTTCATTCTGTATGCAATTTTTGACAGTCTTGACCATAAACTATTTAATAGTGCTAAAAATTGACGTTTACGTCGGTACTCGCACCCGCATATTATATTAGTGCAGAAAATACGTAAAAGATCGCAGCTTTCAGATGAAAGTCAGAAGCTCTCTATCCACAACCGCAAGCGCCCTATAGGGAGTGTTCAAGATTCATGATTACGTACTTTTTTATACACAATATTTTCCCAGGATTTGAAACTGCTCTGATGGATCAGTTATATGCAAATTTTATGCCGACTACCTAAGACTGTATGGGAATATCGTACACGACAGGAATCGAGCAACTATGCAAAGGGCGATCGATTTCATATCCATGTGGGCAGAGAAAAACAAGATGTCCATACTGATTTCGAAATGTGCAGGTTTAAAAACTGTACCAAACGATATAATTCTCTCTATAAAACTCTCAGCGAAGCTTCTATGCAAGACGCGTCGACCCATAGGGACGTCGCTGTAACCTTCAATTAGAACCTTAAGTTTAAGTGCACTTTTTCGAACCCATTGAGTCCTCATGAACCCTCGGCAACATGATCATGCGCACAAAAGATCCAAACTTGAACATAGAATTGTACAACGCACTAGTTACTCAGACGTGGACCTACGGTGCACACGTTTGGGCACCCTCCTACCTACTTGATAAAAAAAAAAACTCTTTCTACGAGTTCAACACCGATTTGTGAGATGCGCAACAATGAGATGCAATGTTTATGGGACTGTGCCTCTGCCGACAACGCTAAGCTTATAGGAACATTATAACTTACGGGTACTGAAGCACAAATCACTGAACGATATGTAACCTCGAAAATGTCTTACTACATGTGTAAATTATATTCTGTGAACTGGTATAGACATCTAGAGCTGGCCATTTTGTATTGTATTGTATGACGTTGGTGGGAAATGTTTCAGTAGACACGCGCAGAGCGTTACAGGCATCTTTCTAACTATTGAGAGTGCTATAATTGTTTTAAATTTATATGCATATATATATATATATATATATATATATATATGAAATAAACTCTTTACATTTTTACTACAGCTCGCTTATGTGTGTCGCGCCTTGAACGCCACACTGAACCCTCAACGACCTATGGCAGAATTGTCGACCGACGTCTTCTCCGCTTCATTCCGCTGACAACAAATACACAAGCAATACATGTACTCGTATAAACGAACAAGCGAATATATGCAAACTATGTTATGTACGCTTCAAATTCAAACTCGAGCTCAAAGTAAAGGTTGCGGGCGCGGGTATTTGCGCGGCAACTCTCGTGGACTTTGAGCAGACTGACTGGCGAGGTTCTTGGCTTGGTGGAAAACCACGATCGATGGAAACGACGAATATATGTATATGTATGTACGTATGTATGCGTGTCCGTCCTCGCGATGCACGATGCCCACCATTGGGTGAGCAGCTCGGTGCTCAGCACGTGCTGTTTAGACCGGTCAGACCGGACGACCAGCTGCTACAGGATCAATACAAGCGCGGACGACGCGAACCACCAACATCGACGTGGACGAGTCGCTCGCTATGCGCGTTCCGTTAGATGTCGTCGAGAACGTACGAGAACGTACGACGCTCGACGTATGCAAGCGCCTTAAGGACGTCGAGATCCGAGTGATCAGATCGTTAAGGACCTGCCTACATGTGAGCTTGCTCCTCAAATTAGACTTCGAACGCTACCAGCAGAGAGTCGGAGGAGCGGCGGCGAGAGCTCTAGAGCCTTGGAGGAGGACGCGGCGGCCAACACGAGCGCGGACACTGGACGGTCGCCTCATTAAGTGACCGAATGTCCGTCCGGTCGACGGTGCAGAAGCAGTGAGAACCACCAACGGAACTACACAGACATCGAGATCATCATGTGATTTTATGCACCCCAATAGCAGTAGCAGTCGAAGCAGCAGTTGCAGCTTCCACGACCACAACCACGACATCAGCAGCAGCCGCAGCAACAGCAGCAGCAGCAAGAATAGCAGAGGAATAACAAGAGACAACCTTGATGCTTTTACGGTGCAAAAAGGAGCTAGAAATTGTTTAACTTGATTATAACCACTATTAAGTTCATTAACTGAATATGACTACAACGTCTTCGTTTGCCGAATATTCAGCAAAAAAGCCAGCAGACTTCGCTGCTGGCTTTTCTGGTTGCCGTCATGACTAGCACATCTTGAAGCGGGAGCGGGGCGAACACGTAGTAGAGTACATAAGATTATAAATATATATATATATATATATATATATATATATAGGGTTTTCTTTAATTGTATGCACTTATATTGAGATTTCGTAGAACTCGGCAGGAAAATTATTATTCATAATAATAGAAGGAAGTGAAAACGTCTTGTTTAGGTGAGAATATTTTTTTCTGAAGTAGTTACTCTGCCTTCTTCTCACCTGTCACTAGCGAATTTTTATGCGCTTTTTTTTGTTGTTGTACTTGTTGTTGTTGCTAAGAAGCCTCTACTGAGACGATTACAATTCTTGGTTCCATTGCTTTAATGTTGAAAAATATCGCTTTTGCAATTCATCATTTCGTACGTCATGATCTCTATCCACAAGCATTCGCTCCACGCGTCGCAAGATTCATTTATCCAATCGTAGGCGCCTCCTCCAAAGCAAGCCAAAGCTTCTAAAAAGCTGGCACTTTGTTTTTATTATTTACAAATTAAACACTAAATCGCGACTAATCGTTTTGCTTATCGTCCGGGATCCATTCCATCTTTCTTTTCGTCGTTTCCTCTCTCTAGTCCCTCAATGTTCTCTCATGTTGCTTTCGCATGTTAACGTTACTACCGCTTATGTTTCTTATTTCTGTCACGAAACATTGCCGCCTCGGATAGCTAGACACAGGGCTGGCTCGTCGGTCTACGTATAACTGTTTACCTTTTCAATGCAACTATAGCTCAGTCTCTACTAACTCCTGGAATCTCCGCTCTGCCTCCTATGTGTTTGCTTATCATAGCAGTCTCGTAGAGACCCCTATTTACTCTGCGCTGATGCCTACAAATATCGAGAGACGGGCACGAGTCTAGCGATGTGCAGCGCCACGCGACCTCGTTGATCTCTGGCCGGCGAGCCAGAGATCTGCTTGCTGTTCGGCAGTAAAGTTACTGCACGACGCTGCCTCTGTAGGAACGGCGACCCCGATGCCTACATGTACAACTAGTCTCTACGTCCAGCTGATCCGATCTCGCTGGCTTTTACTGGATCGATTTAAACGTCCACCAGTCGTCGAAAAGAGGACTCTAGTACACTCTTGTCTCCACTCGGCCTTGCTAGTCAAGGACAGCTCGCCTCGAAGGGCGCCTCGAACATCCACCTACGTCTACGCCGTACGTATGCACACGTTGTTTTAATTGCAGATATTAATTACTCACAATCAATCGCCGTAATGCATGTGCTGTGTGTTGTAGACTCAATTTAGGCGCAGCCTTTTGATGGTTGATTGGTGCTGGTGGCTGTAGCACCTGGCGGCGAGAGCGCTTACATCTCGCGATATTGCCCCAGGGTCTCGTTGATTATATGTATATTCCTTATTAGCAGTGGCAATCGCCAATGGAACCAGAAGCGCGAACTTAGCCCCGCAAACGGTACGCGAAAAGAGTACCGTCTCGCAGCCTTCACTCAATGTGTGTTCAGCGGGATGCGTCCACGCGTCCAATACTATAATGTACAATATATCGAGGTCCAATATAATCTGGATGAATGGATGGATATACCATTCGCTTACCTTGTAACCTAAATACATTTGTCGCACTGCTTGATATTAGAGGCGCTTAGAGCATTAGCACAGTCTCTGTGGCAGCATGGCCGCACATTCCAGTGTCTACGACCAGTGTGTATTTATTTAAGTATTTACTTACATCCAATTTGCCACCAAAGAGACGACGTTTTATTTATTTTAGAAGATGCTTGCTTTACACAGGCAGAATGTAGTCACAAACGTACTTGTTGAGCGTACGTTTATTGCGTGTGCGTAGTTCATTAAAGTAACGAATAGAATATTTACGCACGCTGAATTATTCTTATCAAAACGTATTACAGAGCCTTCAGTACTCGACCGGCTAAACCCAAAAAAGGGTATGGGGAAGTCAACGACTGGGCACTCTTATAAAATTGCTAACGGTCTATGGTCTAATGTAATCAAATACTTGGTTGTTCGCATAGAAGAGGGCAAGGTAATATAGCAAACAACTGTCATACCTAACCAAGTAATATATATAAATATATATGTTTTTGTTTTATATTTTGTAAGTGCAAATCGGTCGTACATAAGTGTTGCTGCATTTTTGATCGAAACGTCAACATTAGCTATAGCGCTCTAGCGTTCAGACACATCTAGTTCATATACAGGCTTCGGCTATTAGTCAGTTTAAACGATATGGTTAAAGGTAATTTACCATCCACACGCTTAAATCATGCTAGTTGAGGTGACGTCTAGTCTAAACGAACACGGTTGACTGCCACCTACAATTACTGACGGCGATTCTTGCTTTCTCCGTAACTAGAGAGAGAACGAGAGAATGATAACAACAAGGAGTGAAGCCTCGAAAGGTGTCATCTGTATCGATAGAGCGTCTGAAATATTTCTACAGTAGAACTAATTGAACAGTAATTCATTAACGATAAACCTATATATGCCGTAGCGTCACTCCGCCAACAGTTTCTCGGTGAGCTTTGGTACTGCGCCAACAAACAATATAAGCAACGTCCGTTGCGCGTATCTTTCTTACCAGTGAAGTCGACCCTTAATATATATATATATATATATATATATATATATAAGGGTCGACTTTTATATGACTATTAACTCTTCTCTCGTATTATCTTGCACACTTGCAATTGCTGTCAACGTAGATGCGGGAACTGGTCAAAGTCATCGACAACAAATATAGGCGTGCCCAGTTGCGCAGCTAACGTTACCTAGTACTAAGACTTGAGGACATCAGTACATTCTAAACAAAGCTAATCCATAGGTGATTATCAACATAGCGACACACATAGCTATTTCAATATAGGCAATAAAAAAACTGTGCAATATTATTTCTTCATTTCTAAATGAGCCCGTGTTTATGTGTCTTACGTAGTTCACCAAGACTAATGCGCTTTTGTTGTTAGCCTTGGATAGGCCTACGATGGTTTATTGCACACGGTCAGAATAAAGTGCGGAAGAACAAGCGCTTCGAAGGAGGTGCGAAAGCCACTTTGCATATGATTTCTGTACAGTTCTACAAGTCTAATCATAATTGCTGATCCAAAATGGTTTACATAAGGTTCTCCTAAATTGGAGGGCGGTTTGTGTAGTAATGCTCCCCTACGTTTGAGCAAGTTTTTTCGTACACTAGGCAGCGTCCCCTTAAACTAGTGAAGTTGTGATAAGACGCTGGACTATCTTGTGACATTTAGTTTAAATCTAGCTATGGTGAGAATCATGATTGATATGATCAGCACTTTGTGTGACGTAGATACTGCTGCAGCTCTACTTCTTTTGGTATTGCAGTTTAGGCTAAATGAATGCATCGGTTAGTAATTCATTAGACCAAGCAAGATGACTTAGTGGCAAAGCCTTTGCCTTGCATTCGGGAGGACTGGGTTCGAGACATAGACCGGTCACTCTTAAATTGGTTTGCACGGTTTCCAATTTAGACAAGGTAAATTCCGGAGTGGATTAAAAATTAGCCATGACACGAAAACACCGTACAAGAGCAATGGCCTTACGGAAAATGTTTAAAAAAATCTAGCAAGGCAACACCGTTTTAGGGCAGCAGAAATAGATCCGAGGCGTACCGCTGTTGCCTTGATGGAATCGGATCTGCTATATAATTCCATGAGAATAGAAAACATATGCAGAATGTGTAGAAAGCTGATAGGAAGGTAAAGTGCCAGTTTACATTTACTTGTCAATATGTCTGGTTCGACTGTAGTGGATTTGTACAAATAATGAATTATTAAAACGACACACTAAAGTAAACGTGTCTTTTTTTCTGTACAGAGTTTCGTTATCGCGGTGACTTCTGCCCACGCCTTTTCAGGCTAACGTCATATAGATGACATTTCAATGGCATTTGTATGACGAAACGTTCTTTCTGCCCCTTCTTGCAACACGTAGCGGACTTTGGGCCCACTGGACATTGACAACTCGCAAACTTAATCGTAGAGCTAGAGGAATTACTGCAGTCAGCAGCTACGGTCGAAATATGTGCCTGACGTTGCGGTTTATCCAGGCTAATTAACAAAGACCGCGCACAAAGTGGCGAACGCTTAATTTCACTATCGTGACCTCTTTATAATTTTGAAATGTATTATATACGTTGACTGGTTTGTATATATATATAGATATATATATATATATATATATAAATAGCAGCTGTTTGCATTTCCCTCAACCACATATAACCTAACAGACACACTTATGTTTTATTATAAATTCAAAGAAGAGTGGGTAACAAGCAACTGTTCGTTTATTTTGACAGTCAACGCTTTAAGATTAGACTGCAATGTTTTAAAACGCCTCTTGCAATGGTTTTGTAAACATGTGCCCATTGGGTCATACATCATGCCGTCGTGCCATTGATAAGTTCCGAGTGAGTCTTTCAAGTATTGTTTCCGGAAGCTGTTGGATCTGATGTCAAGAAGTCATTCAGATAGCCCAGCGAACATAGCGCATTTTCGGTATGTTATTAGTGCAGAAAGTCGACAGAGAATAGACCAATGGTGAAATTATAGGTCGAGCATCTCTAAGGATCTGTTCTATTCTTCCTCAATCCGTTTTTTGGCGTTTTGTAGGTTTGTGTCTTAGGCCGGGAAGCAGTGCGCATAATTATACAGACAAGTACGTTTTAGGTATTTCCGATCACGAAGCAACACATATAGAAGTATTTACGAGCTGGGGTATAATAAGTAGTATTTTTTTCAATAAAAGTAATACTTAATTCATTTATGCACACTGTTGTAGCGTCACGACACTGGACAATGTGAAACTCACGACGTTGGCCTGTTGCCCTACCCATTGACACACGTTCGTCCGCCTTACAGGTGAGGCTCTATTTGCTATGCTTACTACTTCGGAGCCACAGAAAGACTTCCTCGTGCGGGGGCTTTATTCTGGGTCACTGGCCATCTGTCTGGCTCTGTTTTGCCTTTTCTCCTTGCTCCCCGCGGCTGTAAAAGACTACGGCGCGATTGTTATCCAGCGTTTTTCATCCTATGTATGTTCCAACTGACCATGGATAATATTGCCCTTGAGGGGGTGCTTTAATGTTCTTTTTTAAATGTGCCGTTTCCTCATTAAAATGTGTGAAGTGTTCGAGTGTGTATGTGTACCACACCATCATTTCTGTCACACCCATGCGTTATAGAAGACGCTCGTAGCTTTTTAGCGCTTTGCCAAACTTCTATGCAGGTACCCCTGAAAGCATCCGTGGCCTGTCAATACCTGTGTAAGTGTGTAGGTTACTTGTCCATGCTTTCTCTCTCTCTGTCTCTGAAACCAGGCAGGTTTAAGCCCCCTTATTGAGTGCCCCGTTCCCTTTCCGCTCTGTATGTTGCCCCGTACCCGCATGGACTTTGTGAGCACGACTGCAAGGTCACAATCAGCAAAAGTCTGTTAGGCGCCCAAATCACGTTAAGCATTCGCGTAGGATCGTTTGTCGCATACCCTGTCCATCCACACATTCATATTTCAACGTTCCATAATTCGGCACAACGCTACTATAAGCACAATATACTATCTGGCAGCACCATTAACTATTGCAAGTCCCAGTATGGTTTGTGTGGCGGGGCAATAGATATGCAGAAATACATAACACGAAATACATAAAGGTCATCCGCATATCGTTTCTGACGACACAAAAGACCTGCTTACAGCTAGACAAGCAAATCTATGAGAAGGGATATACACTTTGCTTGATATTTATCTCGCATAATGATAGCCAATACTGGTACTGAGATAAGTCGTACCAACTAGAACTGTGTACGACGTGTATTTGAGATTTGACTTATAACAAATAGATTGTAATACGGTTCTTAAAACTGGTCTTCTATACATAGTCTTAGGTGAGGTGTCGTGCGAGTTTCTGCATATGCACCGAACTAATCGCCATAATGAACTTAAGTGTAGTTTGAGTAGTTTCCATAATATAAATAGTAGTAGTAGTAGTCACCCTGATTAACCCATGTTGTGTAACCATCTGCAATATTGCCCAACAAAGATTGCAATCAGCTAATTGTAGAGGCGGCGTTTGTTATCCATGCAATCAGCCATCGTTGTTCGTAAGTAATTTTAGGTAATTGCATAGCCGCCATCGAGCCGTACACCTAAACGCAGGCCTCCAATCTCTGGGCTGAAATATCTTACCGCGAGTCACTATCTATAATACACGAGCCGTTTAGGCCATTTCTTCAACATCTTCCGGAGCGGAGAGAAAAGTGGGGTGGGATATAAGCATTTCTGGACTCGTTCATTTAGTCGGAGTGGAGTCGGCTGGTGGAGATTACTACTAATCTATGCCAGAATTTGGTCACTTCAACCAGCCTTTTAGCCACCTTAAGCGTGCTAATTCATGCTCGACTTAACTGGGGGGTCGATCCAACAGCGCGCGATCTAACAGCAAGAGGCAATTGAGCTGTACAACCAAATGTACTGTTAGTTTTACTTGTAGCATAGTAGTGGTGACATTAGCATTGCTATTGGTGGTAACAGCGTAATGCCAGAGGGTAACACGTCATACACCGCCGTACAATCGCCAAAAGAACTGTCAACAGACAGGGAGATAGATATACAGACAGAATTAGTCTAGCCAAGAAGCCCGAATCAGGCCCTGACCATCGTATCGTGTAAGTGCGGTGGCCATTGGCATCTATTCTACAGAAAATTGTTCAGAAGCAGCCATAGCAGCAGCAACAACATCACGTGTACGTACAGAAATAACAAACGTTTTTCGATGGCCCTTTCTTTAGAAGCCCTGTGCACCGAAGACTAGCAGAACTGCTTGCCGCAGGCCCAATTATTTGCCCCACCCCCCCAATCCCCACGCACCCAAGCGGCGCAACGCCCCGCGGGCATAGCGTCTGCCTGCCTTCGGTCAGATGTAACACCAGCAGAAGTACTAGTAATAATTATAGCAATACTAGTAATAATTAAAATAATAATAATAATAATAATAATAATAATAATAATAATAATAATATTTTTATTGGTAATAAGGATTATCTTCATTAAATCTATGATAAACTGTCTACGATAGGCTGAGTAATTAACTAGCTGCGTTAGTCACCACGTAACTGCACGGTTGCACGTTTTTGGTGGACGTCACCGCTGCTGTAATCGTTGTTGTCACTGTAACCTTGCGGAACAACAGGATCGACAAAATGGAGGTCAATATGGAGGTCGGGTGTGCGCGCCGATTTGTCGTCCAAGAAGGCTAAGATCCGGCACGATCAAACCCTAGGCCACTGAATAGCTGTGAGCAACAATTATGACTACTATAAAGGTCGCCCTATAACAACTATGTGGTGCTGCGCAATATCGGTGCGGTGCAAACTTCAATATCCACTGTTATGTTTTATTATATATTTATATATATATATATATATATATATATATATATATATAAATGTATATATATATATATATATCGAGAAGAAGTAACTGAAAAACAAATCAGTCAAACCAATCAACGTCTAAACGTTTACATATAAAGATAGATTTTTTTTTATTTACATACACTTGTGTGTTTCAAGACGTGACGGCTGAAAGGGACGCAACCTTCAACAACGTTTTCGACTGTTTATGCGTGTCCAGTCCAAAAACGGTAACTAGACTGTAGCGGATAACCTGTATGTAGATCAAATGTATGCAGGTATAGCGTGAGAAAAGTAAAAAAGCTTTGATACTTTGATGAAAGGTGATCCATTTACGTGTGATTTCACGTACGGTTTAAAGACACGGCGCCAAAATACTTTTACGCACGTGGTGACTAAGGTGATATCTAGGAACAAATACGTGCTATACATATATAGCCTGTGCACATGTAAATGCATCACAAATGTATTTTTGCTATACATAAATAAATAATGACAATGTGTATATATATATATATATATATATATAATCATTATTTATTTGTGTGTACCAAAATATGCATGTGCAATGTATGAACATGTTTAACCTCGCAAGATTAGCCTATTCAACATATATATATATATATATATATATATATATATATTGAATAAACTGATCTTGCGAAGTTAAACGTGGAAATAATGTGAATTCCCGACTCAAACCCTAACTAGGGCTGACTGCACATCGTTGGCATGCTTTCATTAAGATTCTGTTGACGCCATCGCATTGTCGATTCGTAAATGGAAGACATTTTTTAGACTATGTAAAATATCTGGTTGCTTGCATTTTACTAGTTGCTAGGTCCGGTTAAAATAAAAACACGAAAACAAATAGCTCCTAGCGAACTAGCTATCACAGTCTTGGGACGATTGTTTGTAAACGACAGAAACCATAGTAGTAGTAGTAGCAGTGACACCAACTACAGCCTTTACTGCGTTTACTTATATAACTTATATAACACAACTGAGCAAAAACACAGTAAAAACAACACCAAGAAGTCGACGAGGACGGTGGCCATATTTAGATCAACGGCGGCAAATCGGCGTTCTATTTATTCGACAGTAAACGTTTGTGATAGGAAGACGCCTATTTTTATTCACCCGAGATAAAATGACTCAGAGATCAGGCGGCCAACTTCAATCTTATATATTTGTCTATTCAATTCAATTCAGCATTTATTTCACTACAAAATTGGTAGACAGTTGATTCAATTTTCACAAGGTGTCACAATGTGACTTTTTGGTCTTACAATATAAATTTAACTTTGGATGATAAGGACGTTCCGCAAATTTCTGGGCACACAAGTATATGATAGCGTCCAATATCAAACTCTCCGCAAAAGCTACAAACACATTCTTCAATATTAAAACAGCTTGGCTTCATGCATATGTAATGGTGGTACCCGTGCCAGGTTTTCCGGCAGATTAGCGAGTGGTTTCTTTGCATGGCTCCTTTCCATCTACGTGAAGAAAAGGCCGGGCTATCAATATAATTCTCAGCTACAAATTTTAAATTTATGTTTTCTCTGTAGGCTCGATATGAGTCTAGAATGTGCGATGCAAATTGTGTGTTACTAAGTGCTAGGTCTTCAATAAGTACTCTCTCTCCGCACATCTCTAAGGCAAGTGTTGCCGACGCGCACTTTGGGAGCCGCAAAACACGCTTAACATATCTGGCCTTTAGCTTGTCTAGACTTTTTAGATGGCTGAGGGTCAGGTATGGTGCAATTGTGGAAAGGCAGTATGTTGTTACAGAGAGTACTTTGATTTTAAAGCAATTTATTGCTGTTTTTACGTCCACATCATGCATATTGCCTAACAAAAACATTGCAGACGTAGCTTTTGCTTGTATCTCCTCGATATGTCTGCTAAAAGAGAGCCCGGGCGTTAAAGTAATGCCTAAGTACGAGAAGTGGCTAACTAGTTTGAGTGGTTGTCCATATACTGACAGATCATGATCACTGGCCGCGTATGACCCTCCTCTGCTAAAGCGTAAGACCTGTGACTTTTCCGCGTTAATCTTGAGCTTGTTTTCTTCGCACCACTTTGCAGTTTCGTTAAGTTCAAACTGTAGATGGTTACGAGATTTTGCTAAAATGACTAGGTCGTCAGCATAAAATGCAAAATGGGCTTTAAGATTACGCAGTAAGTCCGCGAGTAAGAAATGGGCTAGCTGAGTCTCCCTAGGCTACCCCGATGGTTCGTGTTACGGGTGTTTGTACATATTGGTCGCCGTTTTTCACCCAAATTATATTGTGCGCTAATATATTATGAACGTGATTAAAAAGGGGGCCTGTTATGTTAAAACGTTTGCGAAGCGTGTCTAATAAACGGTCCCTTGGCAGGCAATCGAAAGCAGTTTGAAAATCTATAAACGCAGCGTATGTCATTTTCTTGTTAGAAAAGCGTTGTGATACATGGTTTAGAACAAACTCAACTGCATCTGACGTCGATCGCCTCTTTAAAAAAACCGTATTGTTCTGCTGGAATTTTGTCTTTTACGCACGGGTACAATCGATTAACGATGAGCGACGTTAATATCTTGTAAAGGACGCTTGTAACTGCTATGCCCCTGTAGTTCTTTGGGTCAGTTGCATCTCCCTTTCCCTTAAATATAGGCTGTAGATAGCTTTTCCGCCACTCATTGGGAATTTTGCCTTGTCGAACACATTAATTTTATAGTTTTGTCACAATAGGGCATAAAGCGTCAATATTAGACTTCAGGTGTTCATTAAGAATACGATCGGGTCCTGCTGATTTCCCGTTTTGCTCTGATATAATTGCGGTTTTGACTTCGTCCTCAGTAAAATCAACAATTTCTTCTAAAATGTCCTGATCTGGCAATATGACGTCTCTCGTAAATAGAATTGTAAAGTGGGCTACCCACTTTTTGTCATTTATCAATGGGTTTGAAGGTACTGGTCTCCTTGGAAGAAGTAGGCATGGTTTCCGCACGCTTTCCGAAATTAGCCTAATGCGTTGTTGTTCCTCGTAATGCCGTTTCTTTTCTTTCTTCATACATCTAAATACTCGTTTTAATTCCGCCAGTTGTAGAAGTTCAGTTGACGTTGTGGGTTTATACAAACAGATCACCTTCTTCATTTGTCGACACTCCTTGTCAAACCACGGCTTGTGTCTCTGCAGTCTCACGTTCTTTGGTTTTGCAGCCGTGTGGATAGACCATTTAATCGTTTTTTCAATATAGTTTATATCATCATCATTTATATCATATCAGTGCTTGTTCCAGTATATGGACATCCAATGAGCGAGATGGTCGATTGATTATAGGTGTCGCCATTTCTTGTCTTCGGTTTAATTTGAACTCCACTTGACAGTGCTTGCGGTGTGCCGATTGTATTACGTTAAGATCAAAAATAGCCTCGACCGTTTGTGGTATCGATGATAAAACAATATCAACCGCGCTGTATCCGTCCCAGCTAAAATATGTTGGGTCATTGCATTTATTATGAATGCTTAATCCAAGTTCGTTGACCGCAGCTTTAAAACTTTCTTGCCTGGCTCCTTCTTTTGTCAAATCACCGTTAAAATCACCACCTATAATTTTATTTTTATTTACATTTGTGCAGATTTCCATGCAGTTACCTAAGTCCTGTACTATTTGATAGACGGTCCGTTCAGGTGGGCTATAAACACATATAAGATAGTAATCGATTAGTTCTAGTACAATCTGCCTGGCGGTGCTACGAAAAAAAGCTTGGCATGCTCCTTCGTTCGCACGCCTATGCACACGCCCCACTTTGGTCGTCCCCGGCCCTCTGATTTAGTCGCTAGTCCATGAAACATTTTATGACTTATAAAAGGGGTGCGTGTAAAATCTGTTTCAAATGTCTCGGTTAAAAATATTATGTCAGTATTTACTAAACATACTCTCTACTGACGTTCGGTACAGACTATTTAGGGACTCTACATTCCACAAAAGACATTTTGATGACACTCCGGTTCCGATTTCCGGACGTAATGCCGAGTCACTTGTATGTTTTCATTTCGTCTTTGTTATTATTGTTGTCATCTTCTGGCCTGCAGCGCTTGGCACCAATGCTAGCTCCCGTATCGTTTGCTGCAGTATATACTCTATACGGCTTTAGCTGTCCGCGGTACGGTCTAAAATGTATACCCTCTGGCCACAGGCTGACGGGTCCAGTAGCGCATTAAACTTATCAGCGTCTACCTGAACGTGGTAGCTATTGTAATATGTTTGATTCCATCTTATATATATATATATATATATATATAACAAAAATACTTCAAATTGGCCGGTGAAATTGTATGCCGCAGACGTTCGGTGACTGCGATTGAGAGAGCATATATTGTAATCGCACGGCCTACGCAGCCATGTGTGATTCTAGTGGGAAAAGTCGCTAACGTTGCACTAAAAATAAGCTGATTTAGAATAAAAATATACATTTAGTAAAATAATTGTCTTCACGCAATTGCGCCCTATCTTACAACGTCAGCTATAATTACCTAGTTAATATACGATCTTACTTTGCAACGCGCACGTCAAGTTTGCCGAGATGTGCATCGGCGACGCTTGCACTGGAGTTATGCCGATTAAGAGTAGTTGATACTGGAATTATTACCATTCAGTACACACACTTTAGAAGCCAACAGAAAATTTAGAGGCAAAATCCGTAACCACACCCGTTCGCGCGAAGACAATTGTCTACTCCAAAGTGCAAATATAGCAAAATTACTTGTCTAAATTCAACTTGACATATTCTTGCTTGCAAAAAAAAAACAGAGAAAATTGCAACACTGCATTTGCAATGCATTTTTATAGGCCTGCTTTTTTCAGTGATAGATCGTTATTGTCATCACACAGAGACAGATATATAATATGCCATCCAACATGACATGGTTGCTATCGCCCTATATGCTTGAAAATAATGTTTATGTAATGGACGAACGCGTGTGCATATATTGTGGAGAGTGCAATATCAGACGTTATCATATACTTAACAAAGATCAACTGCTTGTTTGTCAAAACATTGCCACTATAGGCAAGTGTCAACGATATTGTCAGCCTACAAAATTATATATGAACGCTTTTATTATAATCCCAATTTATGGTGATAAACATGGAACATTTACAATTTCTGTTTTATTTAGAGTGGGCTAGTGCTGTTACGTACTATTGTTGTGAGTAGGCAATAAGAAAAGTCCCACTTCCCGTCGCGACAAGTGTAGGACTTGACCCAGTGGATGGGTGTTAGCCCGTTGAGATCCAAACCCACTAAACCCACCTTGTCGCATAAGGTTCGCTCTCTAATGGCCCAGATCTTCAGAAAACAGTATTATGGCCTTCCGAAAAAGTGGCAATTACTACTTTGATCACACGACCGAGGTCACCCCGGGTTTCCCCACCGTCCGACGTGCCTTGTCCCAACACTTGCGAGCTTAAATTATCTAAAGTAACGTAACCTGCTAGTACAGCAGGTGGAAAAATAACTCTCTCGAGTCTTGCCAAGGCAATTTTCTTCTTTAATACCTCTGTAGCCAAAGCGGCTCCTAATTTCTACCAAAACGTTGTGCCGTCTAAATATGTGGTCTACAAACTCCTTAAGATTTCCTCTATGAGGTCTAGGATATTTGCTCCCGTCCCATCTCCCTCAATATTACATTTGTTCTTGAGTTTTATAATCGCAGTGACTGTAGCCTGTTCTTATATCTGTCACTTTCAAAAAGTGTAAGTCAAATCATCAGCCGCTCCTTCCTGGCAGTGAACACAGCTTACCGAGGGAGTTTTTACAATTCTAAAGCTGTCAAATTTTTAGAAAGCTCTGAACGTCCTCATGTCCACTGTGGATCTCAGTGAGGTAATGCTCAGTTCTCCCCTCGGCCGTTCTATCAATTTTTTTATGTCTGAGATAAGGAATTGGAGAGTGTGCTTCAAAGCTCCAGAAGGATTTGAGCCCCATTTTGCTTGCCATGCCTTCATTGCTTGCTCTCTTCATATATCCTTACTGCAACTCGGGCTGTTGACATACAGTCGTAAGCACTCCTCAATGTTGTCCGGGGCTTCTGTCAGCAGCAGGCCAGCATTAATACTAACCGTACGATACACTTGGATAACCCTAAGGACAGCCACATTTTGACTGCTTCTAATGATTTCTCTTGCTTTATCCGTTCCTATAAAATGGTTTTAGCCAGGACCCGAAAGGCGGAATCGACTCAGCTACTGACATCAGCAGCCTGCACTTGCATTATCTTGATCCGTGAATGTTTGGCAGAATCCTTCCAATTGTGAGCCGCCTTAGCCGGACGTATATTTAGGTGGTTGTGCCCCGTGAGGGTCTTGTCTAAGTGGCTCCCTAAGTATCGAGCCTCGTTGGGCTGCTTTATTTGTGATCCTGCCAGATGTTGTCAGATAAGGCCCACCTTCTTCCTTCCCGTTTTATTCCGGAGCGACTACAGCGGCTTCGTCTAGACATCTCCTTGTAGGCTCCAGTGTTTTATTGGTATTAAGTCCCAGTTCTTCCGCAGTTTGTTTCTGTACCGTGATGGCTAGATCAAGCACATACGCGTTCATTCCTACATATTGTGGATGGTTATCTTAGAAAAGATTTACGACGTTCTTTCCAGCGTGTTTTACCCGAACAGCCTGATTGTACGGATAGGCGTGTGACTGATCGTGCCCTGCGGAGCTTTTGGTGTCATTGGTATTTCTACCTCCCCGTAAAAAGCACTTCGATCAATCCCGAGATGGCCTAAACCAGATAATGTGGGATCTTTTCCTCACTGGCACGCCCAGTGTTGTCCTCTAGGAGAGGCTAGTAAAGGCGTTCCTGACGTCTAGAAGGATTGCAAGAAACGTTCCTGCTGGTGCATATGGCTAAGCTACGCATATGGAAATCGGTGGACAGCGGTAACCCCTAACCGGTTTCCCAAATCCATGTTTAGAAAAAATAGACCGTCTTCCTCCGCAACGGACCTGTGCTTTTCTTTAAGTATTGCCGCGTATTCCTTTTCTAGGAGTTCAGTCGTCAGACGAGCTCGAATCTTTCTTTGTCTTTGGGAATAAGTGAAACATCGTTTCCAGTTTGTGGGTATTGTTCATATCGCAGTAGTGAACATCCGTGCAACCAGATCCAGATGATCCCGCCAGAAGCGGCATGCTGCCTGGCCCTGAAGCCTTCCCCAGTTGAAGTCTCGCTACTGTTATCTTTGCGGTTTGTATATATGTGTATCCTCTAGAGTATGGTATTGCTCTGTTTAGCTCATGCCTCACTTTGCTCATGCGTGAGCTTAGTGGCTCGAGTGCATGCTGTTACCAGGACACTTTGGAGCTTTTCTGGAGTTAGAACTAGACCTATATTTTGCCTTGACTCTTGAATAAAGGCGATTTGACTTGACTGCTTGGTTTCTAATTTAAGGAACTTTCCAACCCGTTATTTTGCCAGCTAATGTGTCATCACAAAAACAAAGCAACAACAAAACAATTTCAATTGGGTTAACTTTAGTCAAATAATGACAAGGACAACAACAGCCAGAGACGACGACTATGGCGACAACAGCAACAACAAGAGCAACAACAACATCAGCAAAAAATTGCCAACGACAACAAAAAGAATTGCCAGAATATATGAAACGACCACCCCAAAGCGCGGCCAAAGCTGTCAAACGGTTGTTGTGTTCGTATAGTAACTATTATGAATTTTATTACTACCCTGGTTACTGTTACTATATAATTATTGTTACCAGTTTCTTTTGCAAATGTAGTTGTCCATTCGTGGTTGACGACACTGTTGGTCGTCGGTTACAACGGTTGACCGTCGATGGCGTCTAGTGGAATGATGGCATGACATAACTTGTCTGTTCTGTCCGTCTGTAAGTGTCAACACAGCGACTTCTGTTTCCAAGATTTAAAATTGCCCGGCTGCGAAATGATTACAAATTATTGAAGTGAGCCTTGTGAAAAAAAAACGTCTCGCTACTGCAACAACCCCAGTGTCTTTCCGAGTGCCGCCTGAGGGCTCTACAATGATAATGTTGTGTCGGTTCGCATCTTAGCGACTACGACGACGACAACGATGACGACGACGACAACGACGACATGCAAGCCGATACATGCAAGTAGCTTTGCGTATCGTAGATAAATAGATCAACATATAATTATACTCGTAGACAGGATAGGACATTCAAACACCTGCATGAGATGTAGCACCTCCCAAGGCAAGTCGGGGCAGGACGTCCGAACGCGGGTTTGTCGGCGGGGCCACTCTCTAATTATCGCTGGCTGATGATAATGATGTACTTGGCTGTTTGGCATGTCAAGGCTTGCTCGCTGTGTGCACTTGACCGGCTACAGGCTTGTTATTGCCGCTGCTGCTGTTGTCGCGTAGCTTTATTGCTACTGAGCTGGGTGGGGTGGTAGTTGTTGTTACTTTGTTGTAACTGGTATTGTTGTTGCTGTTGTTGTTGCGGCTGCTGCTAGTTTCGTTGTTGTTGTTGTTGCTGCTGCTAGTTTTGTTGTTGTTGTTGTTGCTGCTGCTAGTTTTGTTGTTGTTGTTGTTGCTGCTAGTGTTGTTGCTGCTGCTAGTTTTGTTGTTGTTGTCATTGTCGTCGTTGTCGTTGTCGTCGTTGTTGTTGGCGTCGTGGTTGTTGTTGTTGTTGCTGTTGTTTCTGCTAGTGTTGTTGCTGCTAGTTTTGTTGTTGTTACTACACATTAATTTATTGCTACTACTGCTCTATACTACTACTACTACTACGATTACCACACCAACGCCAGTAAGAGCCACAACGACTGTCATTGGAACAAGGGTTTCTGTTGCTGCTGGGGTTGCCGCCATCGCCGCCGCCACTAGTATTCGCCCTGTCGGCAAGTACCGTTATAGCATCGTTGACGTTGTTGTTGTTGTTGTTGTTTTTGTTGTTGTTGTTGTTGTCGGGCGGCGGTAATCGCTCGGGGTCTCTTGCCTTATCGGGGGGTCGACTGCGGCCGTTACCGGCTCGTGAACCGCACGAATTTTTGGCATCGTTGTGTTTGTTAGTCGTTACATTGTCAATTGTGTTTTCAAAAAAAAGCGCCGGTAGGCGTAAAACGTAGTCGTTGTTGTTATTCGGCCATACGTTGCTGTTCGGCACTGGTATGCCACTCGCTGCTGTTGGTAAAGTTGCTCTTGTTGTGACAGTTAAGTGTTGTGGTTAGGTGACAGCCCACGTGGGGATGGTTGTTAACGTCCGTGCGTTTATTCGACTGCAAAACTGCCCGTGCTGACAATAACGACAACAATAACAACAGAAACAGCGACAACAACAGCAGCAACGACGACGACAACAACAACAATTTTAGGATTTTTTTTTGAAAAACTGGCCACAGGAGTCGGCAGGGTGTTCGCAAAAATCGACAGAATGTCCACAAACAACAGATGCTGAAAGGTTGCTTCTGGCTACCTCAAGTGTCGTGGCCGCCATTCATTCCTGTTGCGAAAACTTGGATGGCGAGCGCTCTGTGGCCGCGATATAGCAACCAAAAATTTATACTCAAGTGTACTCAAATGCGGACAAAACACGTGCGACGCGATACGCTTGTCAGATTGGTGGGTTTGCGCCAATTGACTAATATGTGTGCAGATTTTTCTAAAAAACAGACGAAGAAAAAACAAGTTCCCGTTCCTTTCTGTGACGGCTAGCTTCCGTTCGGTAGAAAACAGCAGGACAATTTAGTCTTGCATTTTACCTAACGCTTCGTAGAGAGCGGTCAGTAAACATTAGCTGAGATATAATTGCAATACTTACCTGGTGCATACATAAAGCGAAATATATATATATATATATATATATCTGCCCGTCTCAATTTAGCTCTGCAATAATATTTAACCACTAGACCAAATAACATCCGATAGCTGGATTCCGCAGATAAATCAAAAGTTGATCTTAAATCCCACAAGCTGTCGTAGGATTAATGTGTATCTGTCACCTGTCGCTTCGGTGACAATCTGCAAGCTTCATCGTCGTTTCTGTGGTGTAGTGGTTATCACATCCGCCTAACACGCGGAAGGTCCCAGGTTCGAGCCCTGGCAGAAACATTTTTTTTGCATCACGTGTTTTGAAAACATAGTATTTTTTTCATAGTACATGATGCAATGTAATAAACAGTAAGTAACTACTGTTATTTATTTACACCGTGATAACAACGTCTTCTGAAGATAGTTTATTCGTGGCAACAATTGCATAGGTTTGAATATTTGTATCATCACTGCTTTCTGCCAATAAGCAAGAGCGCCTCACCCCTTTCCGGTGCTAACATTATGTGGTGGGACTTTATCCACCGATTGATCCCCACTGAGGCGTCGTTTTTGCGGTCTTCCAACAGCTCCGCGTTGCTTGCAGTGACTAAGATTGCCAGGTAGCCACCCTAGGTGACGATCTCAGCCTCGAAAGGCCTGCTTATCTCTGGCACGTTGTCGTCCGCTAGCTTTTACAGCGTAGGTCCTAGCACGGAATCTTGTAGTACACTTGTAGTCATCAGATACTTCCTGCGTAACTCACACTTCGCTTAGCCAGGTAATAAGGCTGTCAGGCGCCCAATGTACGTTGCTACTTCGTTTTGCTCTACCGCATGCGGACCCTTTTCCAATATTTTGCAAACCGTCTCAATCTTATTGGCGAGTCTACGACCATTTTGAAGCCCGCTGGGCGTTCTCTCTTCAGACATTTTATCGCTTCCGGGATAATGTCCTCGAGTCCTGGGAACGTGCCGTCTGGGATCCTTCCTCAGCCGCTCACTAGATTTCCTTGAATGTTACAGACGGGATATCCTCCCCGTTCGCCGCAATGGGGCCTTTGTCTTCCTCTGTCTGCGTCCGGAATAAGTGAGCCACAATTGCTGCTATCATATCCGGGTTGATAGTTGGTGCTCTCGGGTCTAGCTTGCTTATCACGATCTTGTAGGGCGTCCCCCACACATTCTGCATGATGATCTCCGGAATCAAGTGATTACAGCACCGAAGTTTACTCTTTCTGATGGTGGTCTTCAGATTCGCGCGCTTAGGCTTGTATACGGACCAAAGATTCGTTACAGTCTCTAACTACCTACTAGAGCACCGAGATCCTGCCCCACCAACATACCTCTACGGCCTTTTGAGCTATCACTCTATCCAATTCGTCTGGAAAATGGACCGTCGTATGGCGTTTATTCTACCCTGTTTAGCGGGAGTTCCGTTCCTGTTGCCCTGCGTCTTGTCAAACTCGTTGCTAATCCGGGCACATCTATTGAAAGAGCTTTATGACGCGCTTGACCCCAACTTGCCCTCGTCGCCTAGGTTCGAGGCCTATAAAGGGCCTTCTTGCCCCTCTGTAGCACGGCCACACACAATATACGGAAACAATCAACGACCGTCAGGCATAATTATGGTATGCCTGTTTCCGGGTTGACCATCTTGCATTCACACGGGCAAGCGTGACTTCTCAGAGCTCCGTAGACATATATCCGCACTACTTGGCGCCAAACCAGCAACCCAAATATATACATATTTCTACTAAATTACCTGCTTCTTATGAGATTATTGTTTTAAGAACAGGCTGTCACTAATGGCATATATAAAAATGCAAAACTGTTTTATATGTCACAGAACGAAACAGTTTTATGGCTTTTGTCCACAAGAGAGACTCGAAAACGAAACCTAAAAACTACCGGACAGTTTCGAAATGCTGCATTTTTTTAGAAAGTTTTAGTTAGCCACTTAAATAAGTTCTTAATTTTAAATCGCTTACTTGAGCTGCCCGACGTGGCTTTACCACCCATCGGTCTAACTGTACACAGCACTTGGAGATGACCCAGAGTAGCCTGTGTCTATAAATGCTCAAAGAACGTTTCATTACGTTTATTTTAACCAAAAGAGCGCATTTGATAGAATTGATCACTCTTTTCTGCTTCGCAAATTGGAACAGCTAAATATCTACACATGTACAGTGAAATAGGTGAAAGCATTTTTATGCGACCGTCACTTTCAAGTAAAGGTTGATGACAAACATAGTCGACTATATCATATCTGGTGTGCCTCAAGGGAGATATTTATCCCCCTTCTATACACGATTTTGTTTTGGAAATAAAGAAGCACCTACCACATGATGTTAAATATCTTGAATATACTGGTGGCTCAAAACTTTATTTGCCTGTTTGCTCTAGTAACTTCTATGCTGTTCTGCAGTCAGCTGTCGACGGCATTGCTCGATGGTGTTCAAACAAAAAATAACATGATGCCCTCACCCTCCAAATGTATACTGAAACGTGGTGCACTTGACTTTGACTATAAGATTAACGACTGCATTTTACCGACTCTCCCTCTTATGCACAGTGCCTGACCTTAATTTTAGCTTTCACATTACCAAGATTGTGAAGACATCATTGCGCATTATAAATACCATATCCCGCTATTTCATCTTAACAACTTCTCAAGGCATTCGACTTTATAAATATTTTGTTATTTTAATTTTAACTACACGCGATGGAGAATTGGACCACTGGCCAGTAGTTATCCATCGGATCCTTAGCACCTTTATAAAATATTATATATATATATATATATATATATATTTATATATTAGCAATTCTAATGATCACCGAACGAACATCACGCAAAGCTTTCATTCCGATCAGGTCAAAATGGTTTGCCGCTATATGCTTACTGTACGTTCATTTGGGTACATGTGGCTTGTCAGCAATGACCGCAAGCCGATTAGATCCCTACAGGTAGGTAAGTACTAACTGGCCAGTCGTCAGCAATTCTAGTGGCCTGGAGCTGACCACCTCCGCTCGCAGCTTCCAATCGCACCAAGCGATCGGCTTATTCTTCGTGTTGGTCGCTACGCCAACTCAACATTGTACGATTGTATGGCATGTACTGCAACACCTGAAAGCCCGCAAAAAAGATTATTGTTTCTGTCTTGTTTTTCTTTGGATAGCCGCCTATCCTATCCGTGCCGTTCGGTCAATATCCAACGTCAGCGTATTTCTCCTCCGCGCAAATACTTGCGTCTCGATCAGATCTGGGCAGGGGCTGGGGGGGAGGGGGGGAGGTTGTAATGAACATGAACTTGTCAATGTTTTTAATCCTATAACCTAATACGTTCTTATTTCTTTAGTTTGTCGATTGTTTGTTTATTCTGAAATAAACACGTTGAGAGGTGTATGTAGAAGCAGCATTTGCAGCTACTGGTAGTAGAAGTAGTCAAAGGGTTTAGAATAGAAGGCAAAGAACTCCGAGGCTCGCTTCCCCTCGTATTGATCGTCGTTCCGACGGACAGCAACAGCGCCCGTGACCCCTCCTCATTCTCTTCCTTCTCGTCGCCAGCCCTCGTACCCGGGACGCTTCATCAAAGCCAGCATTTCTTTCGCCTCCATCAGCTCATTCAACAGTCGTCGCGTAGCACAGTCAGAGTACTGCACTGACCAATGGACCAGCCCGGGGGACCGAGGAGATATTTGGTTGGTGGCCAGGAAGGAAAAGATCTGGCCAATGCTGGCGTAGGCGCCTGGCAAGCGGGGCCGGACCAGGCGTCCGGGCGTCACAGCACTTATTGGGGATCGATGGATGGCGCGGGGCCGCCGGGCGCGCCGATCGATACGCCGTGTGTATTTGCTGCATCCCTTCTGTATGTAGTCAGTCCAATGCGAACGGAACGGGCGTCACGAGGGGCGAACTGGCAACTACGACGGGTCGAACCTCACACGGGCAGTCGTCACACTTTCACGTCTGCCGCAATCGTCCTAGTGACCGTTGTAGTGGACCGACCACTGCAGGCAGCAGTAGGTGTAGTAGTAGTAGCATTAGCTGTGGTAGAAATTTGTCTATGGCGGTGCTGCGCTTGTGTATGGGGGGGGTGAATCCAATTCGGTATCTGGGCCTCAGGCTGGTGGCCATCGTCTCTTCTCGTTGTCGTTGTCATCGCCATTCTAAATGAACCTTTCTCCTCCAAAGGGCATGGCCTCGAACCCGAATTCTCTCTGCGATGATCCTACCCCATTACCCACCCCTTCAGGCTCTGCCCCCAGGCTCTTCCTCTGAAGCTGAAAGCGAAGACCGCAGCTTACACGGCAGCGGCGGCAGGTGGGGAACGCCCTAGGGGGCTAATGGCCTAGCAGCGGGATACGACGAGGTGCTGGAAGTAGCAGAGCAGATGAACAAGGCAGAGAGAATTAGAACCAGGGAGAGAAAGCGACAGCAATAAGGTGCCACCTTATTGCATTGCATCTTTCTCTCTCTCTCTCTCTCTCTTTCTTTTCCGCCCTTAGTGTGCAAAAGGTGGGGAAGGTGTAATTGACGTGAACCGCAGACGACTGAGGATCTCAGCTCGCATGCAGGGGTGCTGATGCCGCAGTGAAGCCGACGGCATCAACATGCATTGGCCTACTCTACCATGAGAACGATGACCACGTCAACAACAACGACTGCCACTACAACGACAACGACTACAGCTACAACGACGACTACTTCAGGCTGTCTAGCTTCTGCTGTCGGCCTGCTGAGGTTTGCTAGATACGGCTGCAACTACTGCCACTATTTGTGACAACAGAGACACTTGCATGAGGCACGCGTATGTAATCTGCAGCCGAACACGAGTAGAAGGGGTTAAGAAAGAAGGTGTGAGAGAAAGAAGGGAGAACCGACCAAAAGAAGGACGCGTGGAAAAAGAAATAGCTAGAGAGTCCGCGCAAGAGGAAAAAGGTGAAGATGCCCGACTAAGGGTACATGTGTAAGAGGAAGGTGGAAATAAGCGAAAAATAGCAGAGACAAAGCCTAGCATAAAAGAAGCATAGAAATGAAAAGGAGGCGACAGTGGCATAAGACCACCTTCGATGCGTTCTTGCCTATCTACTTCTTTCCTGTTCTCCCCTCTTTTGTCGTCCTTTTTTCATCCTGTCAGTGAACCCCACTCACTCTCCACTGACTAGTACGTAATGCCAACTCCCCTCGGAAACGAGGCGGATACGTAGTGCTCCCTCTCCTGGCCCCGTATACGACTGTTATCTATGGCAGCACCAGTGAAGGGCGGCGACAATGTCAGCGAGGCTACGACACTTGGATGGTCTTGTCCACCAGCCCATTCATGACTTTTTTCTCTGTCTCTGGCTATCATTCAGCCTCAGTACTACTACTACTACTACTACGGCCGCTTTTATTACTACGACAAATACTACGACTACCTTAACTACAGCTACTAACCCCAGGATAGCAACTCATTAACCCCTCCTCCCCAACCCCACATAGACACACACACCGTTTCTTCCCCGTCGGGAACGTCCTGCACTACAGGGCTGGTTGGTTAAATAGCAGGCAAGTTTCTTTCTGTCTGTAAAAGGTGTGGCGCTTGCTTAGAGCTCTTGCACTGGCGGCAAACCACCACGCCTAGCAGTTATGCTATGGATGAACGAGGCTAACCAACAACAGGGTGCGATACAGCAGCGGGAAGTATTAGCAGACGCAGTAGCAGTAGTAAGCAGGCAGGTCGGTCGGTAGGAGGCGCTGAGCCAGCCACTTCGAGGCTTCGGCCGGCCAGCAGGGCGGCGCGCATCCCTCCGCATCTGACACTTCATCGCCTCGCCTTTGACAGGCGTGTTCGTGTTGTCCGAGGCTGCTATTCGAGGCAAGCTAAAAGCTGGCCGCACAAAGGGACCGCTAGGTGGTGGACAGATGCAACAACGGCGACAACATCGACAACAGCGCTAGCTAGGTTGAAGTAAAGCCGAGTTGCTCTTTTCTGGCGCTTCTGCTAGTGCAGCTTCTACGAGTATATGTACTGCCACCATCCGAGCTGGTGGCATACCGCTTAGCTTCGCCTTTAGTATGTTCGTAGCCAAGACACATGCGTAAATAGATACACAGATAGATGGACGGACGGACAGACAAACGGATAGATAGATAGATATATATCAGGATACATGGCACACTACTTAGCGGGACACGTCAGAACATACAAGTAATACCCACCTGCTTGTGCTTCTCCGCCTGCCTGCCTGTCAACCTGCTTGCTTGCTTGCAGGGAGCAGCCATCGACGTCTAACAACAGTCAACCTGCAGTCTACCCGCACGCAGGACAGAGAAGGATGGACCACATCGGACACCTTACTGGACGCTTTCTACTTACCGCCGTGTTATCTAACACCAGTAGTACGATAGTGGTAGTAGCAGTGCAGAACGGCGACAAAGAACAATGGCAGCAACAACAGCAACAACAACAACAACAACAACGGAAATATTAACCACGACAGCCACGATATTGATAACGGCCAGGTCAAAAGCCTTAAGGCCCGTCTATACTCGCTAGCAAGAGACCGCTATGATAGCCTGCAAAAGTGTCCGTTTGTTTGCGAGTGGCGACCGCACCGACGACGGTTGATGGACTGCCATGTTTCTGTGAACGTCTACAGATAGTGCCCGGAAAACAAGGTAGGCCGTTACTGTGCGTGACCTAACCTAAAGCCTATGCGGCGGACAAAACGCTAAGAGAGGACGAAGGGCATTCATAACAAACAGAAAAAGGGCAACACAAAAACAGGCCAGAGCAATAAATGACGAGGAAAATGGAGATGACGAAGAAGAACCCCCGGCTGATGACTTTGCTGATACCCGAACGACCCGCCGCGGTTGACATGAGTGAGTAAGCAAATTGCGATCTGTTTCGTTGAGGCAGGGCTGGCGGGCGCGGGGGCAGGAATAGGGCCGGCGGCAAATCGGCGCGCAGCATCTTCCTGCTGGGCAGTGAGACCCCTCTGGCCGCCTTAGCTGAGCCAGCTGAATCACATAGTTTAGCACATAGGCGATAGACGAACGACCACAGTCACGACGACGACGACGACGACGATGACGACGTGAACAAGAGGCACTAGCCCTCGAGTTCGCAGGGGGTGCAGAACAACCATCCTCCTTACTCGTCCTGCTGACGCCAACTAATCATCGTCACGACGGCAACCACCACCACCACCAATTTCATCGTCATCATCAATATCATCCTCACCCCAACGTGATCATCATCATCATCATCCCGGTTGGTGGTAGTGCGTGGCGCGGCTGATTTCTGCTCAACTCAACAAGTTCTCCGCGCCCCGCGCCTGAGTGGGGCGACGGGGCCCTCGTAGCCGACCTACCGCCGCTACCGCCCCCCGCTGCCTCGTAATGATGTTAGTGATATAGCGTTGTCGTATTCCCTGACCCTTCCCAGACATGGTTGCAGTGTTGCTGCTGGAAGTCGTCGCTGTCGGTGTCATGGTCTTCGTCGTCGTTGTCGTCGTCGTCCCCATAAGCGTCGCACAATCATCATACGTCGATTACGATCATTCATCATTCTAACGGCGGATATCTAGAGCACCGATACAGCATCAGCATCCATCGTCGATTACCCATAGTAATAGCGCGTTGCCTTGCTAGTCCTGATTTGGTCTGCCTGCATGTGCATATATTTGTATATGTATATATATATATATATATATATATATATATATATATATATATATATATATATATATATATATATATATATATATATATATAAGTATTGAGACAAGGCGTACCGAACTTAAATTAAAAATGTTTTACGCAGTCCACGTTGGCATTCACCTCGTTTAAATTGGGAACTATGAAAACCAATTTAAGAGCGGCCGGCCGGTCTGAGTCTCGAACCCAAGCGTACAGAATGCAAAGCAATGGCTCCGCAACTAAGCCATGTTGCTCGGTGTGTATATATATATATATATATATATATATATATACATATAAATATATATATATATATAAACATGTATATATATATATATATATATGTGTAGCAGAGGTGAAGAACTAGTTATTTAATTCAGTCGGACGGAAAAGCTTTTCGACTGCTAACTGCTCTACAAATCGCGGCACAAGTTAACAACGGAAACTTATTTATGCTAGCCACGTTAAAGAGTAGTTGAAAAAGTAAAAGTAGGAAACGACGCGCCAAATGATCGTGCATATGTTGCTACATATATTAGTAACTGTTTTTGTAGGTCGAGAAATACCTTATGACAAATCCTGCAGTTTGCGCCCAATCGTCACAGTTGTGCGTGGGCGGACGTTGTCGTGACACAATACAATGCAATATGGTTGCATACTTTAAGGTACTTTTTGACCTTATATCGTTTTGAGAACTGAGCTACTAACAGTATGTTTACTTTTAATAATTGTTGGTACGCATTTAGTCCGATTAGATAGCACGGCGTTCTTAGGGGCCTTTTTTAGATTAAAAAGCTGACACCTAACAAGTGTGAACGTCCGTGGAGCGCAACTGTTCTCCTCTAATTCCTCACGACTAATTTCCTTTACGGTGTCCGTCGTACGAATTGAAATGTCTAGTTCGGAGTGCTCTGGACCGCATATGCATATCTTCCAGGATTGGGCTATTGTCCAAAAAATGCCAGGCAATTCCGAGCCTAGAGGCGGTGAGAGAAAGAAATACGGGTTTAGTGGGTTTGTAAGCTCCACTGGTTGCTGACTAGTAACTGTCGGTGACGCATGTTTAATATGCATTGCCAAAACCTCCCACAAAAAGAATGGGCTGTACCCCTAATTTATTAGTTATATGTTTTTTGATGAAAAGCTCTTCGAAACAACCTTATACGCCTTATTCTTACTTGATGTTGTGCAAAATAACAGCACGAAACCCAAATTTTGGGTACGGCTGTTGTGCTTTTTCTCGCACCGTTGTCTCTCGGAGAATAGACTCGAATGTCTCACACAAACATCAACAAAGATGACGCTACACACTAGTGGATTTAATTCTTAACTCACTTTCCACTATTCAGAAACTTTCAGAAGCTTCCAGGTATATGTATATTTATTTAAACCTGTCGTAAAGTATGCAGTAAGTTTGAATCACCTAAATCCGAATTCGGAATTTAAACTTATTAATGTAATCAGTAAAACTGCTCGAATTGTTTATCACAAAGAGCATGGATAATGTGAGCGCCAATCAAAGTCCCTTGTTGTAGTCTTAACAAAAAAAAGTGAGTACAGTCATTTATATTTAATTGGTTGTGTTTTTTGTTGCAGATATCAGCAGTGAATTAAATATTCGCAATTATTATATAGTGCGCTACGAGAACCCTCATATAAATTGCAAGCATGTGACGACATTGATCTTAATATGATGCATTATATTACAATTATATAATGCCATCGTCATCTGGAGAGGGTCCTAACCGGACTTCGGATGGACAATGGTGAGATCCGTGGCCCTGGGCTCCCGTTCTCGAAAACTAATACATCTTGCAATCAATTTTACCCATTTCATCCTTCTACCTACTTCCATTGTCCATTATGGAAAGACACATGGATATTATTAACTAAACGGTTGTCGAATATGGATAGACTTATGTATGTTATTAACGCAAACTCCTTACTTGAAGACATCATTTGGTATATAAAACCCCGGACGCATTATCAACCATGTCAGCTTTGAAAAATAATCAGTTAAAAACAATACTGGCAGCGGTGGGATTCGAACCCACGCCCCCGAAGAGACTGGTGCCTTAAACCAGCGCCTTAGACCGCTCGGCCACGCTACCCACGTATGCTGCTACACAATGTTTGCGTAGACACCTTTATGAACACGTGTTGGTAATAGTAAACACTGCAACGCTAAAGTGCTGCTCAAAAGGCCTAACAATATTATTTTCGATTCCGTCCTTATAAGTTAGTTGTATGAAGGAACTGTATCACCGTGATTGCTTCATTTTAAATTATAATATGAATGATGAGTTTAAAAGTTATTTCATTGAGTACAACTATTGTAAATTGATTTGTGTACAGCGAAAAGGCGGCCTTCAAATTATGGCGATTAAGCATCCTTCTTGTATCATGGCGAATCAATAAAATCAATATCCATGGACCGTTCCCCGGATTATTTATAATACTTTACGTCTACAGCTATTCAATCCACCAATAGTCCAGCAACGACGGTCAAGCAGGTCATGCCGCTGATCGGACTGATATTGTACACTACGACAGTTTTTATCATTGCTAGTACAATATCGCATTGTATCCCTATCGTCTGTAATATTTTGACCGCTAGCATTTTATAACTGAGTACATATACAATGCGGGTGTTAAAGAAGCGTGAAAAATCAACGAATCAGGATGTTATAAGATTTTAAATCACAATAATAATAAACGTTAGTTTAACACAAGGGTTTATTTTTAAATTGTATAGGTATCACAATTTCTAATATAATCATTTTATAATAGTTACAATACAGTATTATTATTATTATTATTGCTTGGATGTTAGTAACCACTCAGCATCATCCTGGTGTTGCCTCTCTGTAGTTCCAACGATCCCCTCTATCTTTCGGAGGAACGCAGTCGATTTTGGCTCCACTCTGGCCTCGAATTACTTCTTCCCAAGCTCCTTTGCCAGTTTGAGTGCATTATTCTTGCCTCGAACATTTACACTCATATCACTGTATCTATCTATATCATTCCGTACGACATATAGCAATTGATGAGACGATATAGCTGTACGCACTTGTGTGGTCGTATTGACTACAATAACGAGTATACCTATTCTTAGTTTAGTCACTTTAAAGTAAAAATCAGTTTGATTTAGCTTCAAGTCACATCGATAGTCAAGCATCCAGGCAGAGTAGTTAGTGCCTTCAACACACGCTTCGACCTCGTATGATATAGTATTTGTGAGCCAACAACGTTCTCAGTGATCGCCCGCCTACTATAGTTTTTATGTATGTACAACCGTTACGAAAGTTACCAAGTTTCCACACAGCCCTGAAGTCTTTAACGAGCGTCCTGACCAAAACGTCTCAGCCAAGCAGCATAGTGATAATGAAATTAAATAGTTGTTAAGTAGTAAGCAGGAGCTCTTGCAAGCGTTGCGGTTCGCCGAGGTGTTCATCGGGTGTTCGCGGATTTTCATCATTTAACATCGAAGCACGATCGCACAGACAATGATCGCCCCCAGTGGAGTTCACGACTCGCTTCACTACCATCACCGTCGCCTTATCGTGTCGTGTAGTCTATCATCTTGTATCGCACTCTCAGACGGCAAGCATATCTTTAGTTCATTGAGCAGTATGGGGAACAAATGGCGTCTAACATTTATTACGAGTTTTGCACACCGCAGGACATGAGAGAGAGAGAGAGGGGAGATGCAAAACGCTCAGCGTGAAAGGGAGTAGTGTGCAGGACAAATATATGTACATATGTATTCTAAGTATGTTTCTGTCAAGGGCTTCCCAAGCGAGCTAATCGCAGTCACCTTACTCACAGGACTGGCACAAATATCTGTTAATTTTAAATTTGTATACTGCATTTTACTCTTTGTACTCAGCTAACACGGAGTAAAAATAACTTTTATATGGCAATACCAGTTAGCCAGGTACATAGTACAGATGATCTACATATATATATATATATATATATATTGTGTGACTGAAAGGTTTTTAAAGCGTGCATGGAATTATAGAGCTCGTTAAAGCAATTATTTTTTCCAATAGAACATGGTCTGAGACGTCTTGTTTCGGAGTGAGAGTGAAATTACTACAATTTGTGACACTGGTGTTTTTGCCCGACATAGGAGCACAAAATGTGTTGTTGCGAGACAACCAGTCCTCCTAGACAGAAACTAAGCACGTGTTTCGTGTTCGTAATAAAATTCTGCTCCATCTGAAGAATATGCAAGGCCGGTCAGAAGACGCGACACGGTCGCTTAGAAGAGAATTCGCCAAAATGAAGTTCTTTATTAACGTTCACGCCAAATACAACCACTCACAGCGCTAAAAATGTACCTATGTCGTGCAAAAACACCAGTGTCACAAATTGTAGTAATTTCATTCTCACTCCGAAACAAGACGTCTCAGAGACCATGTTCTATTGAAAAAAATATTTGCTTTAACGAACTCTACAATTCTATGCACGCTTTAAAAACCTTTCAGTCACACCCTGTATATATATATATATATATATATATATATATATATATATATATATATGCATATATATATTTATATATATATATATATACACGAATTTTAGGCGCCGCGGCACACCAAAGTACTGGTGGACTGCGGAGATCGGACATCTAAGGAAGAGGTGCCTTCGAGAGAGGCGCCTTTTTACGCGTGCCCGGAGGCGTGCACCCGAAGGGAGGTATGCCCTGTACCGTGGCGCCGAGTACAAGAGGCTGAGGACCCTCTTACGCAGGGAGATCTCCAGAAGTAAGGAACGCTCCGGGAGAGCCTTTCTTGAAGAATTAAAGGACGATCTCTGGGGCCGTCCATACAAGATGGTAAAGGGGTGCCCGCCTTTTAAACGGAGAGTGGACCTCACGCCGGACGAGGCCCAAGAGGCAAGATCAGTCCTCTTCCCAAAACATCCTCCCTTTGACCGCGCCCCCTACCTGGAGGCCCCAGGGACGGAAGAACAGGATCCTCCAGAAGTCACCTTGCAATAGGTGTACGAAGCGGCGGCACGCCTCAAGGAGGGAAAGGCACCAGGCCCCGACGGCGTTCCGGTCTCCGCGGTCTAGCTACTAATGGCGGAATACCCGGAAGCAGTAGCCGCCGCGGCGACTAGGATGTTCCGGACGGGCTCGTTCCCTGCGGCATGGAAGGCCGCAAACCTCGTTCTCATACCCAAGGGCCCCCGCTCCTACCGCCCGATCTGTCTACTCGGCGTCCTGGCTAAAGCATTCGAGTCCATCGTGTAGGCAAGCCTCCGGGACTTCGCGGAGGGGAGCGATTTGCTGTCCGACGCCCAGTACGGATTCCGCAAGAGCTACTCAACCATCGGCACCATAAAGCGGATCCAGACGCAGGTTGAACTCCTCCGCGAGTCCCCGCCTTGAAGACGGGACTTGTTCCTCGCGATTTTACTGGGCGTCAATAACGCTTTTAACAGCCTACCGTAGAAAGTCATCCTAGGGACTCTCCACAGGAAAAAGGTCCCCTTTTTTTTGGAAGCTTTTGTCAAATTATCTAGATGACAGAACAATCCAGTCCCACGGGTCCGTTTTTAACATGACTGCAGGGGTGCCACAGGGATTCATACTTGGCCCCGTGCTATGGATTATAACCTATGACGACGTGCTGCGGCTGTGGGATCTCCCCCCCGGCGTCAACCTCCTTGCCTACGCTGACGACCTCGTCCTAACCGTCCAGGCTCGGACCGCGGATCTGCTGCAGAGCCGTGCAAACGAGGCACTTGGCGACGTCGCCTGCTGAATGCAAGAAGCGAGGCTCGCTCTCGCCCCAGCCAAAAGCGAGGCGATACTCTTGGTTCGGCCGAAGAACATGCCTCAACCCTCACCTCCGTATAAATGCCCAGGAGATCGTACTCGTCAACCACGTAAGGTACCTCGGGGTTACCCTTGACAGGGGTCTCCGCGGTACCGAACACGTGCGGCGGGTGACGGAAAAGGCAACGAAGACAGCTAATGACTTCGCACGCCTCATGCCCAACACATATGGTATACGGCAGCTGAGAAGACGAATAATTATGTCCGCGGCCGAGTCGGTTGCCCTGTACGGAGCTCCGGTCTGGCCCACCAACACACTAAAATTCGCCGCGAACAGGACTCGCCTGCGTCGGGCCCAAAGGGTCGGAGCTCTTAGGGTAATCTCAGCGTATAGGACGGTCAGCGCCGCGGCGGCCTTTGTCCTTGCCGGAACGATCCCGTGGAATTTAAAGGCAGCCGAGCGCCGCCGCTTATGGGATAACCCAGGCCTCAAAAAAGACGAGGCACGTCAGCGTACAATCGACCTCTGGCAGGAGGAGTGGGAAGACCTCGAACAGGGTGCCCCAGGCGCCAGCCTCCGCACCCTGATCCCAAATATCAGAAGCTGGCTTAACCGGCCAGGGGGGAAAATTACATTCCACACAACCCAAGTCCTCACAGGTCACGGCGACTTCCAGTCGTACTTGTTCAGGATTGGAAAGGTCCCCAGTCCCACGTGCGTCCACTGCGGCGATAGACTCGACGACACTCCAGAGCACACGGTGCTTAGGTGTCCGTCATGGGCGGAGCAGCGCGCAAGCCTAACGGAGTTTTTAAGTAACAACCCAGCTCTTAACCTACACGACCTCACTATGAAAATGACGGAATCAATTTTAGGATGGAACAAAGACAAGGGCCTCCCTTCGAGTCCGCTCGCGCCTCCCCGAGGCTCCCGGGGAACACATCCGCCTGGGCCAGTAGACTCGCCCCCCCTGACTGTTTAATGATATGCGCAAGCAGTTTCTAGTCAGCGTAGGGGACGGGGACACGACTGGTTTTTAGTGGGTTGGAGCCCCACACTACCGGCCCGCACTTGCAGGGAGCTCCCTTGCTGCGGTGCCCGCGTGTGCAACCGCATTTTCCAGTTAGTCCTCTTAAAAAAAAATATGTTGCTACAGAGAGTACTTTGATTCTAATGCATTGTATAGTATTTTTACGTCTACATCTTGCATATTGCTTAACAAAAACATTGCAGACGTAAGCGCCTTCTTCGAGAGTAATAGACCTTCCCGAAAGCTCAAGTTGTTTCAATGAAGCTTAGTGAACCAATTGTAGCACAAAACATTTCAAATGCTGTCCTCGTCAAGTGCGCTCCAAATATTTTGGTTACTGAATTTGTTCATTGTGCATTTAACAGAATCCATACAGCAAAAACAACGAATGAGTTTTTAAGCATAACTTTTACTAAGATTTGCTGACATAAATTCTGTTTTGTTACCATGGCAGACTTCTTTTGGACATTCCAAAAACGCATCTAAAGAGTGCAGTTATATTCTTTCCATTATATTATGTATATTTTTTTTCATAAATAATTGGAAAATAGATTAATAATCTTTGCCAGCAACCGATATAAAAAAAACGCTATTTAAAACATAGTTATTCTTCATAGTTATTCGCATAGTTATTCCTTATACATATGCTGCCAGAATTTATTCAGCGTTTTGCCCACGCGATAACTGGCGGAAAAGCATAGTCTCATTAAGTACTCAGCACTATAGAATCAATTCAATCGGAGCTATGTTGGCGGACGTCACGTTATATCGAGGAACGTATGGTGTTATGCTCAGCGTGTGAGAAAAGCAAAGAGCATTCCTGGTATGCAGACCAAACCATTCCACTGAGCAGACCGACTAAATGCTTATGCGACTCAAGTGAGTGTAATATGAATGAGTGAGTGTAGTCTTCTTCCGCAACGGTGGGCGCCGAGTTGCGGAGTCGGAAGACTACGAGCCGCATTCCTTTTTGGCTGGTACATTCTGTGCGTTTGCTCATAAAGGGAGCTGTAGAAATACCTGCATTTTTAGGAAAAGCTGTCAACTAGACTAAGTTAGCACGTGATTTATTGTCCTGTGTATACATGTGTATGCACTCATAAATATACTTATATATGTATGCATAAACAGTGTATCTAATGAATGTAAGAATTGGCAGAATAAAACACAGTTATATTAATATCCTGGTACATATTGTCAAGGTTTATATCTTTGCATGGTGTCTGGTTGGAAGCCCTTTTGCGATGTTACTCCAAGAACGACCGCGCTGTCGCCGAATGTTCGTAAACCCGCAAAAAAGGCACGACCTTTCAATTTAGATTTAGTTTTAAGATCGTCAGAAAAGAATCTGCGAGTCTTAGGTAACTAAGGAAGCGGCCTAAAACAATTCGATTTTTAAGTCTATTTTTCTAGCAAATCTGGTATTGTCAGTGGGGGTGCGCTGGATACATGTAAGTAATGAAACATTACTGACACACAAACGCACCGGCAGCGCAAATGACGGATAGACGATGGCTGCATCAAATGCTAACAAAACGTGTCTCGCACGTCGTTACCTTGATCGTGTGGTCAACAGAAACAAGTGAAAGAATGAGGAATATCAGATAGCCGCGACCAATCTACGTGGAATCTACGTACATCATGCAAACGCCGATTTCATACGAATGCCTATCAAAAACAACAACGGCTGTCCTTGCAATCATCTTTGAATGGGCTTTTAGAGCGTTATCCGTGAACAACACTTACCTTCAATGCAGCAGCAAATACAGCCTTAACAATAATAATGACGACGACAACAACAATAACAACAACAACAACGCTTTGTTGTTTGCTGTCACTCGCCACCAACAAGCCCCCTTGATCCCCTTAGAGCGGATCAACCGCCGAAAAAGCCGGCCGGCTTCGGGGCGCACTTATCTTCGTCATCGACGCGAGGAGCACATATTTGCCAACAACGCAGCGTCTGCTTGTCAATGTGAGTGTTAGATACCGTTATTCCCTGTGTTGTCGAACTTCTTTCCATTGAGCCCCTCGATTTTCCTTTCCAGCTCGGTTCTCTGCCCCGCTCGCTCTTTCCCACCCAGCCAGACGAGTCTACTAGTTGGCCTGTCTATGGTATTACTCCTTTAAATCGTCTCCTCACTTCTCTTTCCGGTGCTCTCAATTTCCTATATATATATATATATACATATATATATATATATATATATATATATATATATATATATATATATAAAGATACATCTCTTCAACTATCGCAAGCCGGCGAGTCTTGTTCCCCTCCGCCGGGCCCTTGTTGCCTGTTGGCCGCCTTCAACAGGCCGATTGTCTTCTGAGCCTCCTATATCCCCAATCTTTGGCCTCCCTTGGTCTCGGTTCAGCGTTGCGGCGTGATGTCGCCTTAAAAGGAGCGTAAGCCTCTGCTAAGTTTGCATATTTGCAGTTGCTTTAGCTTCGGCAGTGGTGGCATCACCCTTGCTTGCTGCGTCGGTTGTGTTCGTCGTTTCTCATTGGTCGTCGTCGCAGTCATTGTCGTCGTCGTCGTTAATGATACCGTTGTTGGAGTTGTTGTTGTTGTTGAAGTTATTCGTGTTATTGTTGTTGAGGTTGAAGTTGTTCAGGCTGCTGTTATCGTTGTTGTTGAGGTTGAAGTTGTTCAGGCTGCTGCTGTAGTTGTTGTTGAGGTTGAAGTTGTTGTTGCTATTGTTGTTGCGGTGGTGGTGGTCTTGTTATAGGAGATAACGCAAGAAGCCCACGTGGCCAGGCAAACGGCTGAACCGCGGCTAGCAGAGATGCGCTCGTTGTCGATATGACCTTCCCTTCCTTTGTAGAGGGTTGCAACGCCAAACGTTAGTAAGTAGAAGTGCTTCGTTTCTTGAAACGCCTAAGCCTGCCGCTGCTGTTGCTGTCGCTGCTGCTGCGGCTGTGCTGTTTCTGTTTTAGCCTCCTCTCTTGCTGCTGCTGCTATTATTATTGGTGCTGCAAAGTTTTTAATCCTTGTGCAGCGATACCACCACCCGCACCACCAACACCACCACCATCGTCGGCAGCAGCGACGGTCTATTTGACGCTCGCTATAGCGAGAACGTCTCCCTTTGTCACCAGCAGTGCCCCGCCTCCCTCTTACAGATCCTGAGCCTTTCTTCCTAAGCGTTTGCTATCTTCTACCGCTAATCCTCTGCTCCAGCACCAGCAGAAGCAGCAGCAGCAACAGAAGTTGCGGCTGTGGCTTCAACAACAACAGTAACAATAACAGCAACAACAAAAGCAACAACAACAACAACAATAGCGACAGCGACAACAACAACAGCAACAATAGCAACAACAACAACAACAGTAGAAAGAGTTGAAGCGGCACGAACGAAGCCCAACCTCGTTCAAATCGGCCCGCTATGACCGCGGTCGCTTTGGGAACGCGTTACCAGCACCGCGACGACGACAATCACTGCACGCGGCTATGCACTTGCAAACGCAGTCTGATGGGCCGCGACAGCCGACTGCTGTTGCTAACGCTACTGTTGCTGCTGCTACACCTCCTACCACCGAGATAAGTCAAGACGCTGCTGTTGGCGCTGCGGCTGCTGGCTAAAGAGCTCGAGAATGCCAAGACAGTAGTGCCATAGTGCGTTTACGTATTCAGAAGCAACACTTTAACTAGGAAAATCACATCGAGAAAAAGAAACAGGAAACCGATCTAGTGGAACAAGCAGCAAATTCAAGTGGAGAAATAGAAAATGGAAATGACGATGATGAAACAAAGCTAGCAGTAGGCAAACAAAACGAGCTGACAATGAGTTCGTGACTGATGTAGTAGACACATCAGAGTGATAGGGGAAAATGCCGTGCACCGAGTTTTTTTCTCTACCCCCCTACCGCAGTGGTGGCCGCACAAGCCCACTAGAACAGCACACCTTGCAATGGATTCTAAATCATTTTCTCTAATAATAAAAATAGTCATAGGAATAGTATTAGTAATAGTTAAGATACTGGTATTACAAATTTGGCTATACTAGAACAAGTCTTCGGCAACTGCTTTGTGTCCTCGCGTGCGCCACATAATCTTGTCGATGTATTTGTATATATAAAAAAAAAAATATATATATATATATATATGTATATATACAGTTGTTCCGGCTAGAAGCACAAAGTTTACACTAAAACATGCATGTGTGTTAAAATGAAGCGTGAGACTTTGTCACAGATAAAGATTGCCAGTGCTTATTGTGTGTCACTGCTAACGTCATATCGTATCGAAAATACAAGTCTCAGTTTTTGCTATTTAAATGATCGTACAATAGGCAACATTAAATCGAATAGAATTTAGTCGCAGAACATACTAAAGGCGATAAATCGATCTGTAATATTGCATCTAAGAAATAATTGTTCCCCTATTTTGAGCGCCTATTTTGGCCGGCGACTGGACAATGCCGCATACTCGTACGTGTGACTCTTCTATGGCTTGGGTTGTTGCCATTGCTGTTGTGGTTACTACTGTGTTTCTCTTAGTGTATATAATTTTGATGTACTTTTAGTTTTGACAATTTTACGTTGGTTTAAATATTGCGTTGTGTATATCCTACTCACGTGGTTCTTATTGTTGTTGTTGTTGTTGTTGTTGTCGTTGTTGTTGTCCTTGTTGTTGTTGTTGTTGCTGCTGCTGCTATTTTTGCTGTTGCTGTTCGACGCTATTGTTGCCGAAGCGCTGTTCGTGATGATGCCTATCTAGTAGTCAGATACGAACGTCTATTGCATCGGCATTCGTACAGAGAAGTGGAAATGCTCTCCGTTTATGACGGATTTGTTCCCTCTTCCTAACAATTGTCTTCTCCTTTCACAACGATCTATATTTTCTACCTATTTGCACCCTGTCGCTGTCTGTCGCTCTGTCTTTCTCGCGCGCACGCCCCTCCTCAATCATTGTCTGCCATGTCTGTGTCTGTGTTGTCTTATGCGACGCCGCGCGCTCGAGAGTTGGTCTTATCCTTTTCGCTTCGATGAATCCGCGCCGCAGATAAAGCATGCTAGCGTTAGTTTAGCTGCTGGCTACGTGCGTAGGTAGGTAGGTAGGCTTCGGACCCCATTCATCCCCCCTGCACCCCACCCGCAGCAGCAGCACCAACACCAGCTTACATGGAGATTATCCCCCCCCCCCCCCTGTGTTTGTTGCAAAGTACAGCTTTACAAAGCAGAATATAGAGCCCCCTTCTCGAGCCTCATACGCAGCGGCGTCTAAGACGCGGAGGAGGCGAGGAAGGGAAAGACCACGATTTCTTCTCATTTAGTTTCCTGTTGTTATTGTTGCCGTTGTTGTTTTTTTGTTGCGGCGGCAAGAGGCAGCCACCTCTATAAACTGAGACAAGCAAACGCGCCGCGCCGGGCTTTCCGGTTACGGATGGAGAGAATCCCGGGCCCGCCTGGCCGGGCCAGGGGCAATGAAACACGGCAGTGCGGCGGACGGCATGTGGCGTGCATGCTTTGTGCGTATGTATGTATATAAGTATGTCTGTGTGTAGGGAAGGATGTCTGTGTGTAGGAAAGTATGTCTGTGTGTAGGGAAGGATGTCTGTGTGTAGGGAAGGATGTCTGTGTGTAGGGAAGGATGTCTGTGTGTATGAAAGTATGTTCGTATGTATATGCACGGCCTTTGCACGCACAACGCCCAGCCAAAGAAGAGCCAAAAGACTGGCTGGAGGAATTGTGTGCCGCAACCGCCCATAAAGCTGTGGAGCGGGTCAGCTATGCCTGTACGCCTGTATCTCAGGGCGTTAGGCTAGTTCGTGTGCGAATCACTCAATCGATGGGTCGGAACAAACATTTTGGCGTCATCACTTCTACCGTCCGGGCGTTTAGGCAGCTGAGCAGATGCGTCGTCGTCGTCGTCATAGTCTTCGCGTGCAGCAAGAACAAAATGCATTTGCGTCCTTGGAACTGCACGGTTCGCGGTTGAGTATATATGAATAAATGCCTACCGTGCACGATGGAATCATTGAGTGTGCGTACACTGGTAGTATGTCTGGTGTTTGACGTTGTTGACTGGTGACAACAAACGCTTCTTTGGTGTGGTTCAGTTTAGATTTAAAACATTTTTTAAGGAGGTTGTTTCAAATCTAGACCATCCTCCCCTACGGGCTTGGAGCTTAACCCGAGGTATGCCTTCAATGCACCGAGGGCCAGACATGTTAAGATATCTAGGGTGTTCCCAACAGTCCTTGCGGCAGCATGACCGCTGACTTTCAGCGATACGGTTTATCATCTATTCTCAATGAGCATCGCCAAAAAAAAAATCGATCAACAACAGGGATCGCACCGACGACACCCCAGTAGATGACACCCATGACTAGCTTACTAGTTCCCTAGACCACGCCGTCACTAGTGTGGTTCAGTTTGGCGACTACATACAAAAAATGACCTGAGGAAGAAGGGAAGCTTCCCTGCGTCTCGCAACAGGGACGCCAAATATGCATTCGAGCTCGTTAGGGCAGATAAGGGCTTTTAAGGTTATGCGAACTCTGAATTATTTTATTATCATTATGTCGATATCTATATTGTCTACTGTTTACTCACTAACACTCCACGTCGTAATTGATTTAGAGACGGGATAGACGCAAGACCAACCGCTACAGGCCGTTGCTGTTGCGCAAACACATTTAGCTTAACTCTCTGCGACGGCACACGCCTACACCGCACACAATAGAAAGGAAACCAATTACATTACTACATAAACTTATATGAAAAATAATATCAATAGAGTAATGCCTTGTATTGGCTGTGCATTCTCCTGTCCTGAATTGTATCAGGGTTTTACAGGTCAATCGTTATTTGCCACTTAAAACAAACTGCCTATACTACTTTGAGGTGTATTGCTCAGATAAGCGTGACTGTGCTTATGAACAATTTCAACAAGCTGTCGACGTTGATCCATAGTGGTGCATAGAAACTGCTACGCTATTATCTCTTTATACATACATGGTCCTAAAACAACATATGCACTCACCTCTGCTGAATAACCTGAGATAGATCGATACGTTTTGATAACATTCTACGCACTGCTCTACATTGGTCTGTGCTGCTTACGAGCAAAGCATATTGACAACGGCCTTTTGTCTCAGGATCTGTTTTGGATTTCACTGTCATACAAGGAACTTATCTCCCGATGGTATTCGTCTATGGGTCTCCTATCCTTCCTATGTTCAGCAGCAGCAGCAGAAACCGGGCTAACGTTGAATTCAGCAGCAGCTGAAGATACTCACGTTATCGCTCTAATCTTCAATAATCAAAGCAACCCACACCCAACTACAGGAGTATGTCTTGATTCTACGTTAACGCCCCCGCTTGAACCAGCCCAATCAAACAGGTAGCCAGCGTCGTTATCATTGTTGTTGCTGTTGTTAATCTAGATGTTGTTGCAGTAACATCTGAATCCATGCAAATTTCCTATTCTTCTCGATTTCCATTGTTTTTCCCCTGTCGCTTCGACACCTCTCTGTACTTTTCAGACAAAGCTCATCCTCGTTGTCGTCATTGTCGTCTTGAGTTTTATTTGAACTGCTTTTCTTGCTACTTTTGTGTAGCCCGACACTACGGCTGTTTCTGTCACGACGGTCACAATTAATATTACTACTACGTCTTCTATTGCTGCTGCTGTTTCTGCTGGTCCTCACGCGTCTGCCATTTGGAGTGCTGCGCGTCTCGAATCCTCTCGAGTTTTAGCCAGTGACGTTTTTTAATCTTCTCATCTAACTCGCTGTGAGTGAGTGAGTGTGTGCTAGTGTGTTTGTGGGGGTGGGCGGCTTGCCCCACGAACACTCACCCACTGGATCACCACCCCTCGCTGTCCTCTACTTTTCCGCGTTCTGTCTTCTAGCTCCGCAGTTCCGGTTCCAGGCGTGCTCGCTGTCTTTAACTCATCTGCCGTTATCTATCGCAGCGCGCTGCAGGTGCCGGCCGCTCTCGACCGAGTCCGGAACGGGGTTCTCAACTACTGCCTGCCACCGAAATGGGCCGGCTCAAAAGCCTTTATTCGGAATTTTTGTTTGGTGCTGGGCAGGATAACAACGACACATCAAACACGAAGCGAAGACGGAGCATCACATCGAGCATCGAACGAAGCAGCACGTCGGAGCACATCGCACAGCTATTCTCCTAGTCTGAATGCGAAAGCCGAGAGCGCCAGGCTGTGTCGTGCGCGAAAGTTCGATCGACGGCAGTTGCGAGGCGCAAATCCAGCCATAACTGGTGCTTCCCTTCCGCTCACTGCTGTGGAAAATTTAGTCTATTTTATCGTCTATTTGTACCGTTCGATATATATATATATATATATATATATATATTTATATACGAAGGCGAGCACTACCGAAGGTGCAAATGTATTGCAAATGATTAATAAATCATCACAATATATATATATATATATATATATATATATATATATATATATATATATATATATGAATGTACCACATACTGCCATTCCCTGTATGCGATGGCTATTACTTTACAAATGGTGTGATTGCAATAGGACGAATTAAAAAACCGAACATACCGGTGAAGAAAATTATGCTTTGAACATCTAATAAAAGCGAATTTGTTGCGTTGGAGAAACTGAACAATCGCGATCCTGTGATGTGTTTTGCTTAAACTTGCAATTTATACGCAAATACATTTTGCCATGAAAGTCATAAAAAAAACACATTCGGGAGAATGCGCATCTAATAAGAATCACTTTGGTACGAAATAGTGGTTTGGTTCGTGATATGCTTATTGTAAGCCGTTTTCCCTCCACTTTTCTATGTCGAACTTCCATAGGGCCCCGTATTAATAGAGGAGAGACGTCAGCGGCCGCCGCCAGATACAGACCGCATCTCACTCCTAACCAAGTCCCCCATGCTCGACCTTGTGTGGCGGTTATTTTCGCTTCGCAGACAAACTGTGCGATTTTTTTGTCCATAAACCAGGATTTTAGGATTTTTAAATCTTTAAAAGCGCTTCTATACGGTCCTGAAATTTCAGGGGACTTCCCAGTCACAGGTGCCGAAACAGTAGCTATCGCTCAGTTTCGCAACAGGCACAGCGGTCGTGGCATTGCCTTACACTGTCAGACTAACGGAGACTCAGCTGTACCAATGTGGTGTATGTATCGCAGAAAGCAACCGCAGTGGCCTGTTAGCAGTTGTGCGAGTGGGTAGAGAGGAATTTTTTTCAGATCAAGGAATATCGATTTTGACCAGTATTCAGGGCGGCTTAGCCGGATTGCTTGCCATTGCTGGTTCTATTTACTTAAGGTACCTGTTCTGCTAATTAGTAGTCCCTCCTAATTTGTAGGCTCATTGAGGGGCCAGTCCTTTTACTTGTAGGTCCCAGGGAATATGTCCAAAGTGCAACTTGCTCTGTACACGATTAAGGTCATAGGTTTTTGAGTCATGCGGAAGAGGCGGCGTGTTTTAAACCTAGCAGTCCTACGCTCCCATAGGCGTGCGGCATATAGCATGATACTATCTTCTATTGACGCTAAAATACGGCTCTGAGAGTCAATTGTATTTCTAGTCCGCGAGAAATTTTTTGCAGTTGAGGTCTTGGTAACTTTTTGCTTTACCGCCTAGGAGGTGTTCCTGTGAGAGCTCTGTCCAGGTACTTAGCCAGATCGTGGAAGTTACTGAGTAACCTTTCAGGTGTAAGCTTGAATACTGTAAAGAGCGCTACAGGCGTTAACAAAAATTGCTTCCGCTCTCTCTTTGTGAATCAAATTCAAAGCCTAGCTTGGAAGCATTGTCGGGTATCCGCCAGTACTCTGTTGGTTGTTCATTCAAGCAGATTCTCCTCACGGGCGTTCAGTGTCAGATCGTCTGCGTAGGCGACGAAATGAGTTTCCAGGGCATTTGGGCGTTTTAGTAATTTATCGTAGGTTATATCCCATAGGGTTGGCTCTAGTAAGGACCCTCTGGGGAACCGGCTCTGACTGCATAATTTACGCCTTTGTAGGCAGATGCTCGGCCTTTTAGGCACGATGCTGAGATGCGTCGTGAGTAGGGGACACGAGTTCGTTTAAAAATGCTTTATTTATAGCGTTCCACAAAAACATACTAAATGCGTTTTTGGCATCAAGGGTATAGCCACACAATTCACTCGGTTACATGTTTGTGTTTCAGGGATGGTTGCAATTTTATTCATCATGCATCTAAATATTTTTAGGTTGATTTTTAAAAGTATGCGTAGTGCTTGCGGCAAGACCGCATCCGGGCCCGGTGCATTTCTGTACGCGTTCGGCTTTTCGTGCCTCTCTGTATTTTTGCTATAGATAAGAAAGTTCAGACTGGTGTTTTGTTCTGCAACGCGTGCATGCTTGTGCAGCGGTGGCACGTACTTCGTTTTTCGGCGATCTGGCTTTCCGCCAGTAGCACTGGGGCGGTTTGCTATCCTAGTATGTCGACGGAAGCTAAATCCTCCGCAGGCTATCTAGTAAAGTAAAGTTTTTACTTTACGGGCTGACCCTCAGCCAAGATTTAACGTCCACAGGACTGATTTTCGCACTACTTCATAGACGGACCCGCATAAATACAAATGTGCAATGATGTGTCTCCCCCGGTCGCGAGGCACAGACGAATGCACCACGCCACCGGGCTCGACAGGCTATTTAGTAAAACAGATAATTTTACTGGTGGGCATTCAATGAGATGAGGTACTTTTTATTTAAACTTTCTCTGCGGCCGGTTTAATTGAGGTTGAGAAAGCGTTCCTCAGGTTTACCAGAGCTGAAAAGAAGTAAAAGTGGCAGAGAAGGTTACAAACGGATGATCGGGTAGGGTTTCTTGCTCCTCATGGATCCTCCAGTCGGTTATTCAGTAATTTTAAACTTCTGATGCAAACTTCAAATCTAACGTTAAATTATGTCTGTCCTTATCAAAGGAGTAACCAGGGGTGTTCATGAGCGTTACAAAATAGCTCTCCTTTCCTTGGTAAAAAGCTGCTTGCCAAGGGACTGTAGGTTGCATTGAAATCCCTTCCACATGCGCCTCTCGGTGATTGTAAGTATTTCTGTTAGGTAGAGTTTGGGAGCAATATAAAGGTAGATTGAGAGGTTGGTAGTAGAAAATAAACGAGAAGTGTGTGACATGCCCTGCTGTGAAGAATTATCTTGTGGAGGAAACCGTAAGCAGAAAGCCGTTGTTGCTAGCATGAGGTCCGTGTTAAGAAAGCCATGCTGTTTGCTATTGCTATATGTTATTCTCGGCCGCGAATTAAGATGCCAGGCCGTGTGCTCTAGAGGCTCCGCAGAGGTTATTTTTCATCAGGGGGCACAGAGTGAACGCCATTTACGGTGCTCTGTCCTTAGGGAGCCCATTAATAAATGTCATTCGGCTCGATGGGCTCACCTAGGTCTCGAACTATGACAGCCTGTGAGACCGTTTGAGCTGTCGAGTCTAAATATGGTTTTTCTTTTAGTTATTGGGGGAATTTACCAGCGGCATCGGACGTAAGGCGTATTTCGCCAGCAGCTCTTTTTGAAGTTATGTTGGCGTCTCTCTAGCCGTCGCTGGGCCAATGTTAATTCTATGAATGTGCAGAGCGTCGGCATAGGATGCATTACCTGGTTTCGCGATAACAATATTGGAGTCAGATTTCGGTGGAGTCAGGAGTCTTCATCTTCGTTTTATCAAGTTCCTTCTGTTTTCTGGGCTTTAGCTTGAATTTTACAAGGTATTGACGAGAGTGGAGACATCGCTTTCATTTTCTTCGTCCTGAGGGATTATCCTGCATAGGATGCCCATGTTGGATTTTTTTTTTTTTTTTTTTTTTTTTTATAGGACTAACCGGGAAATGCGGTACGCACACACGGACACCACCGCAGGAAACTCGTCTGCAAGTGTGGGTCGGTAGTGTGGGGCTCCAACCCACTAAAAACCAGTCATGTCCTAATCCCCCAATCGATCGGGCACTGCATGAGCATAACTTCAAACGATCGAAGGGGGAGAGTAGTTTAAGCATTTAGCTATCCCGGAATGCCCCGCGGGATGATGTCGTACAGTAACGGTTTTTCTTCTCCTTGGCGCGCATGATGTTTTCCATAATGCTTGCAATGCTAGTCCAGTCGTCGCGTGACTTAATCATAAGCTGTATGATCGTTCCAAGGGTGTCGTCTTCAGCCCTAGGTAGACCCGCACGCTGAGCGGCCCATTCCGGGCACCACAAAATGGTATGTTCAGGCGTATCCTCTGGTTCGCTTTGGCAGTACTTGCAGAAAGGAGATGTGGTTTTCCCAATTCTGAACAAGTATGACTGGAAATCACCGTGTCCTGTAACGACCTGAGTGATGTAGAACGTCAACTCGCCACCTGGCCGGTACATCCAGGCCCTGATATCCGGGATCAGAGTCCTTACCCGGTACCCGGGCGCTCCGTCCTGAATGGAATCCCATTCGACCTGCCAAATGTCAAGTGTGATATTCCTTTCCTCCGCCTTTTCCTTTTTCGGGTCTTCCCATAAGCGGCGTCGTTTATTTGCTTTTAGGTCCCAGGGGACTGTGCTAGCCAGAACAAGAATGGCCGCTGTGCTGACTGTTCTATAGGCCATCGTGATACGCAGAGCAGCCACTCTTTGGGCTTTGCGCAGCGTTGCCCTATAGTTGGCTGTAGACAGTGTCGTTGACGGCCACACCGGAGCTGCAAATAAAACTATGGACTCAGCTACCGACATAATAAGGCGTCTTCTTGACTCCCGTGGGCCATAGTTGTTTGGCATCAGCCGGGCTATCTTGTGTGAGACCTTAGTAGCCTTTTCTGCTGCAAGACGTATGTGAGGTGTGCCCCGTAGTCCCCTGTCTAGGTGCATTCCAAGATAGCGGGCGGTGTTGACAATCTTGATCTCCTGGTCGTCTAGGATTAGTTTCAAGGAGGTGCACTTCCTTGGCCCGATTAGGAGGATGCCCTCGCTTTTATTCGGCGCCAGTGTCAGGCCAACCCCCTTCATCCAGTCAGCGATCTCAGCCAGGGCGTCATTAGCTCTCAGTTCTAGTTGCTGGGGTGAGCGGGCCTGGACCACAACTGCGAGGTCGTCCGCATATGCCAGCAGTTCAGTGTCCTCTGGAAGGTCGTCTAAACGTAAGACGTCATCGTACGCCAGGTTCCATAGAAGGGGTCCTAGGATCGAGCCCTGGGGAACCCCGGCCGTCATGTCGAACTCGAAACCCTCGCTGACTATACGCCTCTCGCTCAGGTAGGACGAGATTGCTCGGCGCAGGTAGGGCGGGACTCTGGTGTTGGAGCTGGAGTGCTTCCAACCCATCTTGATTACATAGGATAATAGTCTTCCGGTCCGTGAGTGACGGCAATGCATCGTATAGCTCGGAGAATTGTGGCGAGAGTCGCTCGATAAGACAGTCGTCTTTGTCGGACATCTAAGAAAGAAATAAACCGTCAGCAAAAGCTGTAGCTCCATCTCGTCTACATAATTAAGCAGAGGAGATTCCTCTCGCTCAGGACTAGTAGGTCCGTGAAATTTTGTCTCGGCCCCAGGAGTTTACCTGGCTTTCTTTTTAAAGCAGGCAGATGCTAACCCCGTTCTGAATATACATAGCTTCATATAGTAGCGTTGCTTCCTCTGGATTCGCTACTAGTAGAGGCGGCTGTTCTTTAGCTTGTTTCGATCTGAGGCCCACTCGTCCGTTGTGCGCAAAGGAGTTACGCCTATTAAGTTTTAACGCAGGACTCCATGCTTCCTCAAGCATGTTAGCAAGTTTCTCATTATCTCAGGGGTAACAGAGAGCTTGGCCGAGCTGCTACTAGAGGCTGCCATCTTGGAGGGTCGGACAAGGGTAGGAGACTAGATGCTGAGTGGAGAGAGATAGGGCGGTAACCAACTGGGCGCAGAACTCGATCCGAGTTTGCGCTCAAATATTCCCGTCCTTTAATTAGCGAACGTGCGAGTATTGCACGTACTTGCTATTTTGATTTTTGTTGATTAGAAGCAACGTTTTTGCAACGTTTGAATTTTTGCGCGTGGCGACGTCCGAGAGACGCAATGTTTCGAACTGTACGTGGCGGCGGTTCGATTTGCTGCACTTGGCAGTAGTTCGAACTGTCGAACGTTTCGACGGTTTAGGTTTGCACGTAGCGCAGTTTAGATTACTGCACGTGGTGCTGTTAGGAATTTCCACCTGCTACACCAGTTATTCGAGAGTGCAAAATTGGAAATTTCTCACTCGAGGAGCTGTTGCTGTTGCGAAAAGTAGTCTGGAACTCGGTGCTGACCAGATATGTCGAGAGGTAGTGGTAGCTTTGCTGCAGTGCCGGCAAGCTCCCACTATCATCCTTTATCGCGAAGTCGACAGTCGATGTGAGACTGTTCTCTTCACCCTCTTTATCTCTCTGTTTATATATATATATATATTTTTTTTCCGTATAACACATTACGTATATGTTACATATATAGGGCGCTTCTGAAGGTCTCAGTATTAGCGGCATGTTGCGCTGACGATACACGATAGGTCGTGATGTCTCAGTTGGTCGACGAGGTGACCATATTACCACCGATGGGGGCCAACTAAGTCTGTCCCTAGTCTAGGTCTACCGCTATGCAAACCGCCTCGTCATGAAGAAGGGAACCTAGAGACACTGGGAAGCGCGTGTAACCAGGCGCCTGAGTCTTTGGCGGACATTGCGTTTAGGCGAGCTCTATACATATATACACTAATCAGCAAAACAGATATTCTAGGCAAATGGACTCAGCTCCAGCCACCTTGAATATTGGATTAAATCAATATTCCCTGATCTGTAAAAATAATACGGCCCCCAGCACGGCTTGCTTGTTTACCCATTCGCTTAACTGTTAACAACTGGCGACTTAATGTGTGCATTATGCATTTTAAAAATTAATCCATGTAACAAAATATCACTGTAAGAAAAAAAAGAATATATATATATATATATGTCTAATTCAACGGCTCGGGTTTAATTTGGTTATTCATTGTAACTGCATTTTAAGAGAGAGAACTTTTATACAGCATTTGGTGCGTTTGTGGTATCGCCGAATAATAGATGAGGCAGCGCGCTCGCAAATATACACAAATACGAAGTAATTTACCAGTAGAGCATCAATCGTAATACACTGATATATGCAGCATCTTTATAATACAATTATAGGTAAAAACACGTGGATAAATATGCCTATCTAACCTAAGTGGTTATCTTCCTTTACAATGCACAATAATGTCAATTTAGGATACACCTAGAGCACATGCCTGATTCAGGCTGTGAAATGTAATGCAATTGTTTTACTTGGCGATCAAATGTATGCTTAGTTGTGAGGCATCTTATTTTTTGGGGGCGTAGGTTCAGATTTGAGGGAGACGACATGTAAGTGTGTGTCAAGTAGACTTCACAGATACTGAAGGTCCTGTGAAAGTTGTTGCACGCCTAGCTGATGTTCGACTAGGGGTACCAACTGGTGGAAAGGGAATATCTGCAGGCACAATACCTCGCGAAATGTTATAGGCTAACGTAGACCCCCGCAGCGTTTACATTTTTCCGCATAGCTTATCTAAGATAGTTGTCAGGTAAGGCCCGTAGCCTCGGCCATGAACGGAAAACTATGAAGTTGGTTTTATTAGCATTGACAACTAGTCCAAAAGTGTCAAAAGTGCTAATTATGTGATCAACATTTAGGAGCGACTGGTGCAAATCCGTATCAAAATTCTGCTGATTCACTCCTATTAGTAGCGTCGTATCGTATCAGCAAAAGTTATAGTGGAACCAAGGTTTAGCCTGAAATCCTAGTGGAATCAAATTCAGAACGATAAGAACTATAAAAGGTCCGAGAACCGAACATTAAGGGGTCCCGATGTCAATTTGCTGCCACAAAGACTCCATCCGACCAGCTGTGATCACCTGTCTCCGTCCTAAAAAATATGACCTAAACCAGGCAACAGCCGGCGCAGACCAACCCAGCTGCACGAGCATATGGAGTAGAAAGGAACGCTCAAGGCTTTTAAGAGTAGCCGACACGTCTAGAAAGGCTGAGACAAAACGTATGTACCTCGAGCGAACTGTGCAACCGCTACCATAAGTAAGTCAACGCAAGGCAGATGACCTACCTGCGAGCGCCGAACTAGCAAAGCGAAAGGGATTTGATCAACTCTGATTGTTGAAATAGCCTGGCCCACCAGCTTCTCAATGACCTGTGAGATATAATCAATAACGAGATTGGCTTATATTTGAGTGTGGTTTCGTTTACCCGTTATCTTAAATACAGAAAATTCTGCCGTATCCTTTAATCGTGATGGAAAGCTGCCAGACTCAAACGAACGATTCATCAATCATCTTTATTTTACTTAAATAGAGAATGTACAAGAGGGTTCATGTTATTATTAAACATCATTATTGATTGTCCCACCAAACAAACGATTTATAATGGTAGTCTTTTTTTTTTTTGTTTCGGGAGGTTTGGGTAATGCATGATGCACATGCGCCACTAGCACGTGACTAGTGTGAGACTCGCAAGCCCACTAAACCCGGATTCCTCCCCACCCCCCCAGGCTCGGCATTACTTTGGCATTACATCGAAGCCGTGGGAGAGGCGTCTCTGCCGTTCTCCTTTAATCAGCTCTATCCCTGACTATCATCCCGCATGTCTACCTGCGGTTGGATAGGGGGATGCCATTTTGTAATCCGTCCTGTGAGGGTGCGTCGAGACCATGAGGGCCTGGCTGCTCCCCACCCCCTCCCCCCTCCCTCGGCTCCTCGTCTCGACCACTCTCCCGAGAGACCCGCTCAAACCTCTCCCGCCTGGCCGTTTCCTTGGCTGTCTTGAGTGTCAAAACAGCGTTGAACAAGTTCGTCGCCTCCCTCCATGCCTCCGCCGAAGTCATCATAATGGTAGTCAGAATTCTTCAATCGATAGAAGTGCTAGCTTCAACAATTTTGCAGACACACCTATGACACTTCGTGTCTAGTTTGCCTTGAGAGAGAAGGATCCCAAGAAGCTCAAAAACAGAGGCAGCAGAGACTGAGAATACGTTATCATTTTTCCATAACTCATCAAGTAAGTTTCCATATTTGTGCTCTTCTCTAGTTGAGGACCGTAATATTACCCAACGTGCCAAAGTGACGGGTTAATTTATCTGCAATTTTCACCGGGTCCACCAAGACTCTACTGTTGCCAAGAAATAACGCGGATGGTAAGTTCACTGAATTGTGTTACCTACCACAGAGTACGTAGGTGAATTTTCAGAGTTGAGAGGATTCGCCACGCAATAATTCAAAACGATTACGATAGAATGCTGTCCTCGCAGCGCGGATTGCATTGAGATAGCGACGACGGCTCTTTGGATAGACGGTTCTCGAGTCCACCGAATTCATCCTACGATTCTACTCGCGGTACATCTTATTAATCCTGCGACGCAGCTGCCGCAAGCCTAGAGAAAAGAAAAACTTATCCACCATGCACGAACCATTAGAGGGAGGAAAATCCACAAGGTCAAAGGACTTTTCGTATACAAAAACATGATATTGCTGAACGCGCCGAATTTACGTCGACTTCATTATAAATCGCTAACCACAAGACATCTTGGAAACGAAAATAGGAATATACCAACGTTGGTCCTATTATGACTTCTACGTGGCTGATGTGGGGCCAACTCGGCCAACAGTTTAGAAGCCGCGGAGTTGTCTGAAAAATGTAAGAGAACCGGGTAATGATCAGAGAACTAAGGGAGCCGCAGGATGGATGGTGGAAAACTTTGAACAATTAGAAACAGCAATGTGGTCTGTGCACATGCCCAACGCGGGTCTGGTTATGCGATCCACTACAAGAAAGAAGTCCCTAGTGGAAAAGAATGATGTATGATCGCTAGGCAGCGCGACCGAAAGGCGTTTGACATTTGCATCGCCCACAACAACAGGGGGGTAAAGGTACATTTCGGCAATACATAGTCTAGAATATTCAGCACGGTTTTCCTACAAGGCACATGATTGAAATAAAGCTCCAGTGCAAACGTACTGTTAGCTTTGCGCTCTGTGTGTAGTCCTGATACATCAGTATCAGCACTACACACAGAGCGCAAAGCTAAAGTACTTGACACATCAAATTATGTACATATGCACGGGGTCCAGATTTTTTAAAGAACGATATAATAAATTATTGCAAGACGTGCAATTGCAAAACAGCCAGTCTTCATATACAGAAACTAAATGAAAAACTGAAACTAACTGAACATCGACGTATTCGTGAGAAATTCTGCTTGTACTGAAGCACATATAACACCGGCCAGAAATAAAATGCGACATGGTCGTTTAGAAGAGAATTCGCAAAAAATGACATTCGATTATTAGCCCTCACGTCCAATACCTCAAAATCCCATTTCAGGGCAACTATTTTTATGCCAAATATAAGAATATCCGATTCGTGGCTACGAGTTAATGAAGGTTTTTCGAAGAACATATTGAGATTTAGTGCATGCGTAAATGATGCACTCCATCAGATAAATCACCTTTGGTCATTTATGCATGCACTCAATCTCGACATGAACTGAACATTTGAAAAATAATAATTACTTCGTAATCACGGCTCGTATTGCTATTTATTTGGAACTAAATTAATCATGCCTGCGTTAGTCTGATTGTATTAGTTTCAGGCGCTGCAAATGGCTATTGGGCGTAAAAACTAAAAAACAACTTTAATTTTTACGAAGAATCTTCTAAACGACTACATTGCATCTTCTGGCCGATATTACGTGTTCTTCTCACGAACACGACGATGTGTTTAGTTTCTGCATAGACATGTTGTGCTCCGATGTCAAGCAGTAACACCTGTGTCACGGATTTTAATACCATTCCTCTCACTCCGACCCAAGACTTCTTAGAGACGATGTTCCATTGAAAAATATAATTTCAATAAGCCTTAACGATTTCTACAATTTTCTATATCGATCTTTAAAAAAATCTAGACACCCTATGTGTATATATATATATATATATATATATATATACTCCTTGTTTGTATTTTGTGTATACAGGGTGCAAAAATGTGACATTATAGGATATTGTGGAGCCCGTCAAAGGAAATATTTGTTTCTAATGAGACATGGTCTCGGAGATGACTTGTTTTGGAGTAAGAGAAACATTGAAATTATAAAAATTGTGATGTTAGTGATTGCTCGACACAAAATTGTGCGATAGCGAGAAAAACAGTCCTCCTATAAAGAAACTAGCTCATCGCCGTGTTCGTGAAGAGAAATATGCTTCTCTGAAGGGCATACGACGCCGGATTGAAGATGCAAAATGGTCGTTTAGAAGAGAGTTCGCAAACACGGAAGTTCTATTATGAGCTTTCACGTTAAATGCAGAAAAGGCAGATCAACAATGGCTGCGTGCGCCGTGCTTCTAAACTCGGTGAATCGTACACTTCGTGTCAGGGGGAATTATCTATTCGCCGTGTTCGTGGACTTCAAAGCGGCCTTTAATACGGCCTCGCGAACGATCATCCTTGACAAGCTGGCACATAGTGGAGTCCCACTGAGCATGCTAGAGCTTCTAAGAAGCATCTTGCAAGAGGGACTGGTAATAATAGACGATGAGGTTGCTGAGCACGCGCCGATCAATCAGACCACCGGTGTTGCTCAGGGTGATAACCTGAGTCCTCTGTTGTTCTCAATGTTGGTAAGCGATCTCCCGGCGAAAATACATAGTCGGCATTCACAAGTGGAAACGCCTATGTATGCCGATGATTTAGTATTGTTCGCTCCCAAAGTCGCTTTCACTTGCAGCAGTCGCTTGCAACTCTACAGGGCTATGTAAACCGGAACAAATTAAAGATCAATGCGAGCAAGACAAAAGCAATGAAATTCCGACGAGGAGGAAGACTGGCCAAAAGCGATGAGCTCCGACTGAATTCAGAAATAGTCGAAATCGTTCCATACTTTCCCTAGCTGGGAGTCGTGTTTTCTTCACGTGGCACAAGCTTCTCCAGGCATGTTGAAGAAAGAGTCCGAAAAGGCCTACAATCCTTTTACAGTGTCAAGGACCCATGCAGACTGTCGATGGAGGTTGCTGTTAACCTGCTTAACCTGAAGATTGCACCCACAGCATCTTACGGTGTTCAGGTGATCTGGCCGTATCTTACGAGATCGAACCTAAGAGCCTTTGATCAACTCAAAGCCAGTTTTCTTATTAAAGCATTGAACGTCCACCGCACTAGCCTGAATAGGTTGGTGCACTTACTGGCATCGTCGCCTTTATTTGTTGAGGACTTACAGAGGATGTACAACCTGCCGAAGACGACGGTTTTTAGAGAACACGTCTTAGACTGGGAAAATAAAAAGGCCGACATCGACCCGCTGTTTTATGAAACGAGAGCAATGACGTCGGATTTGTGGAGAGCCTGCAGTTATGAGAACCGGCATCTAATCAGCGGATTTGCCGTCCACGGCTTCCATCTAAAGTTCTGTGCGCGCGAGAAGTTTTATGAAATCTCGGCGGAGTGTATGTGTAAACTTTGTGGCTGCCCGTGTGATCTATATCACCTTCAGCGTTGTGAAAGAGCAATTCCGCTGTCTCAACTCTGGAAATGCAATGTCTATGATGTATATTCGTAAACCAATCATTGGTCAATAAAACTACTATATATATATACATATATATATAGAAATCTATTCCCTCTAGTTTCGTAGAAAACATGTCATAGCGTTCACAGACTTGATCACTTGTGAATTTCAAATGGTGAGCTATATATATATATATATATATATATATATATATATATGTATATATATATATATATATATATATATATATATATATATGTATATACATATATATCTCTATAGAAAGCAAACCATTGGAAATTCACAAGTGATCAAATCTGTGGACACAATGGCATGTTTTCTACGAAGACGTCGTACTACTAACAATGCTACTACTCAAGTCAAGTTCTCGGGCTGACCCTCAGCCAAGATTTAACGTCCACGGTACTGTTTTTCACATTGCTTCATAGACGGACTCCCATAAATACAAATCGGGGCAACGGTGAAGCTCAATACTATTACTGCTACTACTGGTACTACTATCGCGAATAGCTTGAGAGGAAGGCACGATACACGTAGTGTAAGGTAGCCGTGCAGGCGTTGGCGGTAGCCGCAGCGCCCCGAGCGAACATCAACAATAGTGTGCAGTTTCTCTTGGTTTGTTTTTATTTGTTTTCGAAGGCCTCTGTTTGCCGGTAGACCGGTGTAGAGACCGTTGCGGTCGCCCTTCAGACCAATTCTTCGTTTTTTTCTTCTGGAATGTCTGTCTGTCAGTCAGTCAGTCAATCAGTCCGTCAGTGAGTCGGGTAGTCAGACAAAAAGCATCCACAGTGATGACCGAAGGCCGAATGAAAACTACAGTAATAGCAGCAGTCGTAGTTCGTAGACGTTGCCATCGATGCCCGCGATGCAGCGCGCCTCTGCGCCCGTAGTGGCCTTCACGGGGCACCTCGTTGTTGTTGTTGTTGTTGTTTCTTTTCGCCAGTTCCAGGTCGCTGCTGCTGCTACCGGCTCCGTCAATGTGTTTTTGTGCTTCACCAATCGAAGAAATCAATCCAACGATGGCGACGAGGACGACGACGACAACAACAACGACGACGATGGCAAGCAACAAGGAACAAAGGCTGAGCTTCAGCGACCTTCGTCGAGGATCTACGAATCTACGCCGCTCTCACTCGACGGCGCTCACCGACGAGCTGAGGCCGGAGCCAGGCCTACGGAGTTAGACGAGAGGGATATGAGGTGGAGAACGGCCTGGGCCTTTTCGGCAGCCTGGTCTACTGGTGCTGCTACTACAGCGTCTGCTACAGCTACTTCGATTGCTGCCGTTGCTACAGCGACGCCAATTCCATAGCCCGAGAGCGGGATACGAAGCCACTGAGACAGCCACCTTTTGAGAACGAAAGATTGCTGCTGCTGTTGCTGCTGCTGTAGTTGCTAAAGAAGAAGAAAAAAGAAAGAATCACAAGACAGAAGAACAGGAGGGTAGAATAGCGATAGCAGCAAAATGATGTGAAACAGAAAACCAAGTAAGCAGATACAGAATGCTGGCTGGAGATGTGAAACCGGCCTAGCTTAGAAAAGGCAGCTAAGAGAGGCAAACCGACAGACATATAGACAGACAGAAAGGCAAGAAAGAAAACAACATAGAGAAGCCGAGAGCGAAAACGAGAGGAGACGAGAGAATGAGGAGGACTGAACAACGGATAGAAACAGATCGAAAAAGTGAAGAGGAGCTCTGCCTCTGTTGGTCTATTTCTGTTCTAAAAAGTTCTTCGCCTTGACCGGCTTGGCCCGGTCGGCGAGCCCGGCGCGCGGTCCGTGGCCACCGTTGTCGGCCAGGTTGTCCACGAGGCAGGCGGTGGCCGCCCCCGCCGCCGCCGGTGGTGTTCGAGGCGTCATTGTAATCGCCGATGGGCGTCCATCCGTATGTACGTCTGTCCGTCCGTCCGTTCGTCGTTTCATCCATCCATCTGTGTCTACGGCCGTCGGTTTACTGGCGTTGCTCGCCAGAGCCAATGGTCCGAAAGCTCGTTCGATTTACGTTCACTACTTCATCTTCGTCTTGGCCTGCTCGCTTTGGGTGAGGCTTCGGTCAGGCGGGCCGGATGGCGGACCGGCCATAGCTAGCTAGCCAGCCACACGCGGCTATTACCAGCCAAGGCAACTGTTAGTCATTTCGTTTGTCGTATTGTCGTCCGATTCGGGCCGAGCAACAATATCAGCGATAGCAACAACAATAACAACAACAACCGCAACAACAACAACAGCAAAAACAACAACAACAACAACAACAGCAAAAACAACAACGACTACTACTTCTACTACTACTACTACGACAGCAACAACTACGAAAGCAACAACAACAACAGAGGTAAGAAAACGCCACCCACCGATTTGCCCCTCATCGACTACGAGTAACTTTCCAATTTACTTCGCAAGCTATTTCTCCCCAGATCTGCCTCCTCAACCAACCCGACTGTCTTCTGCACATTGGTATAGATCTGAACGACGAGACCAGTGGAAAAACGAGTCCATATAGAAATGTCGCCGTCTGTTAAACGAACTTATACTCGTATATATATATACATACAGTTACTATATATGGTACAAGTACATACACTATTAGACACACACATGAAGGTATACGTCTGCACGAGCTACATAGCACATTTATGATTCGTACGTCTCACCAGCTGTTCGCTCACCAGCCATCATGACTTTATATGTTAGCACTTTGGAGATACAAGTATATTCACATAAGTTGCCTTAGTAGCAAGGTTTTGTTTGCATTACACGCACGCAGAATTCCGCTTGTACTTTGCCTTACTCTTCTGAAAATGTTGCATATCTTATGCAAACATTTCGAAAGCGTTACGTGAAAGGTAGCTGCTAAGAAGATTTTGTATGAAAGCCTTGTACTCTAAATGGCATGATAAAGTGGCGACTTTTATAGCTCAGCCTTCTCCAACCAGTTGGTATCGTGGCCAGGTTTTGTAGATTGACGCGTTAACTTGATTACCACCACAACTTTGTGGCGGTGTGAGAGCTATAAGCAAACGAAACTTAAAGCCACACCCGGTAATAAGTGCTAAGCCCAAAAAGCTATAAAAGGCTTAAATGTTAACCCCTTGTAAAGCTTGCGCCTTTGCTCGAGAACGTCGATTAAAAGTAAGCCAAGCGCTGAAAAAAAAACAAGTAACGTCGACCGTAGGAGCTGTTCGAGTTTGCTGCGTGTTTTGTACCTGCACAACAACGTAGTTATTTGCTCCTGCTTAAATTGAGATATGGTGAGACGATTTTAACCTAAATGCCTGGATTGCCAATTTTATTGAAGCGATTTCTCATTTAATCGCTGAACACATCAGCAAGCAAAGATTGTCACCATGAGCTACTCCAACGGTCTGCGCTTTCGGCTTACTTTTAGAGGTTTCTATTGTTTAGTACGTCCTTACCCTTGTGCATTATGCCCTGCCAGAACCCTATACTCCTAATAGGGATTTTGTTAAATTTGAGCTTGTTAAAAGTATTTTTTAAGGAGACTGTACTAAGCGTGATCTTAAATTGCACAACGCAGTGAAATTTCTTTGCGCTCATCCAGAGCACATTACACTGTTCACTTTACGCTCACTAAAAGACCCATTGGCATACATATGACATAGCTGTGTCACCAACAGCAACAACAACAACGCCCCGTTCTCAATTCCCTCTAGCAAAGACCCAACGAGAGGGCCAACTGACTCTATCTGACTATGATCATAACATAGATAAACATGAGTGATCCACTCCGCAGAAACTATTGTTGCATGCGAACCCAAGTTAGATCGGTATAGTTACCAGCATATATGTGTTGGATTTTGCGCATCTTGTATATTCGTTGGAATGGCCCCCATGTCACACGCTGCAGCAATTTGTTCCAGTTAAACCATTTTTTATACTAAAGAGCCACATAGATTAAATCTTGCGTCCAGGAAGTCTCATAGAACAGCAGCCATTCGATGCACGAGTCGGTTATTAAGAGCTGTTTCTCGGTAAAGCATTTTTTCATGTCCTCATCTGATTATGAAATCGATGCCAAGAAGTAAGCTCGATTTAGATCTTAGTTATTATTATATCCACCACCCTAACGACCGGACGACGACCGATAAGAGTTCTCTAGGCTCTCGCTCAAACAACACACGTCCTCTGTCTGGCTCGCACCAACGACTACTTACTCATTTATTCTCATGCCTCCTTATATACTCACGAATTGCCCGCGCATTTAGTGACTTCCCGCGTCTTCGCTAGTAGAGTGGCGGCATCTTCTATATAGCGCCATAAAGTTAGCTTGCTTCGGCATTGCCGCCAACCGACGCTGTCTATGCCCGCGCTGCTTAACGGACATTGCTATCCTACAAACGTGTACACCTATACGTATATGTATATATATATATATATATATATATTAAGCTGCAGTAAGGGCGCGGGCTTCACTTGGAGAGAACAACACGGCTCCAATACGCGTGTCGGAGGAATTGATCTGTCGCATTATTGAAGGTGATCTAAATCACACTGTCGCCCACAGAGTTTGCACACCAACCAAAGTGGAAACCATGTAAACTAAATCGTGCGATCAGGTATCTATTCTCATAATTGCAGTGCGTCCACGAGCTAGACGTCATAGCGTGGGCTTCATAACACAGTATATATATTGTCTTGTTTAGGAGAGAGAGTGAAATTAATAAAAGTAGTTATGCTGCTTTTTTCTTCTACATAGTTGTGCGAAATCTACGTTTGCGCGAGACCAATTAACGCATGAAGGAAACGAATAGCCGGATTAAAAAAAGGCATAACAAGCCGATATATTGTTATGTCTTACGTTAACGCTTTTTCGTGACAAATCGTAAAACTTTTCTATTACGACCGAAAATGTACGTTTGAAAGACCACTCTCACGCAATAGCAAATTAAATGCCCATCATTTTCGTACTAAAGTGATGGTGCTGCATTACGTAGTTGTTTTTTTTTAAACATTTGTAAAATTTTACGATTTTTCACGAAAAAGCGTTAACGTAACAGCATATCGTTTTTTATGACTTTAATCAATCTGGCTTTTCGCTACGCAAGCTAGTAAAGTGTCTCCCGTTGTGCAGAATTTTCCTCCGAACACATAATCAGTTCCTTCATGCGTTGACTGGTTCTCCCACCAACGTAGATTTCGCACAACTATGTAGGAGAAAAAAAGGCAGAATAACTACTTTTATAAGTTTCTCTCTCTCTCCTAAACAAGACGTTTCCGCATTCTCCTTCGATTGAGAAAAATTATTTTCTTGCCGAGTTCTACCAAACCTCGAAACAAGTACATAACGATATGAATGACCCTGTATATGTGCAGACATACCTATACGTAACAGTCTCGACTCAACCATCGTAGCGTGCGGACGTGTATTGTGAGTGCTGCGTGCTTAAGGACAATAGTGGGAGCCTGCCATCTCAGCAGCCAACGCACCCATTACCGCTCGACACCTCTGGTCAGCACCGAAGACCAGACTACCTATCCGCGACAGCAACTCGGCATTTTTCGGATGACAAATTTCCACTTTCGTGCGTTCGAATACTTAGTGTGACATAGGTGACAATTCGAATGGCACCACGTACGACACTTCGAAGGCCATTACGTGCAAATTCAAACGGCCGCCACTTACAGCAGTCTGAAACGCCGCCACGTACAGATTTTCGAAATACCACCGCGTGCCAGCAACTCGAACGTCGCCACGCGCGACGATCCGAAAGCGGAAACGCGCGGAAAATTCAAAAAAACGACTTCTGATCGACAAAATAGCTTATATTGAGTGTAATACTTGCACAATAGCTAACATAAAGACGAAAATGTTCAAGCGCATAATCGGATCGAGACTTTCGCCCCATGGGTGGACTCCCCCTCCATATTTCAGCCGCCGCTCCTACCCAAGCAAGGGGCTAGCAAGCGGGACTTCTAGCTATGTGCCCACCCTTCGAGATAGCCAATCTCTGGCGACTGCTCGACCGGGACCCCTCAGCTAGGCAAAAGTCCGGTGACGAGAAACTAGCTAGCATGCTTGAGGAAGCATGCTGGCGCCAGAACCGGCGTCAGAACTCAGTAGGCGTAATTTTGGCGCGCAGAATCGACGAGCGAGTCTTCAAGCGAAACGGGCTAAAGAACAACCGCCCCTACCTAAAGTAGCAAAGCGTGAGAAAGCAACGCTACTAGATGAAGCTATGCACTCTTCAAACGGGGCTAGATCTGTCTCTATTGGGAAAAGAGGCAAAGTTTGCCAGCAAACACCAAATTATCCACAGCAACAGTACGAGCTGCAAGCCTGAATGAATGTGACATTTGTTGTGCAGGGCGTGAAGTTTCTAACTTGAACAAAGGTACAGTGTGACTAAATAAAAACCGACCCACTCTCAAAGCTCTCTTCTTTCCCACTAACAGAAAAACAAATAAATGCGGAGATACAAGACCTCTTATTCAAAAAAGAGCTAACCATGAACTAAAAAATAGCTGAAAAATTAACAACACTCATGCAAAGCGGATGGCCTGCGCCTACACTGCCACCAGCCTCAATATGGCAGTTTCGGTTTCGACTAAAGCGGACAAATTTGGTGGCGCTCTCGGTATTGATTATCCCACCCCAGTACGGAATTTATGTCAACCCGGTAGTTCGACTTCTGCGACAGTATCGTGGCGTAGTGCATCTCTAGGCACATTCCGTACAATGTCTTTACGAACTAACAGGTTTTGTTGGCCCCTCAAAACTATCTACGAGGTTCTGCCCTGTTCAAGATCAGCTGTTCCGGCATTTGTTGCAGCAAGTGCCGCCTTCGAGGTTGTACTGCTGTAAGCGCTGGGATTGACTCGCAACGGTGGCAATTTTTCTTAATTATAATCATTACCCATATTAGCCAATCAGGCCACTAGGGCAAGCATCGTCTGCAAGTAGAAGGATGTTAAGCCGAATCCCCCAGAAAGAACTGGACAAGAGCCCACAGAAAAAAGCAGGCCCATGCAGGCCTCTGCAACCTATACGGATTTTCTATAGATATTCTAAGCTGTAAAACCTCTGCGGACTGCACGGCAACCGAACCAGATGAAGAGGGTACGTACGACAGACGCCTTGACGAGATAAGTCAGATTTCCCAAGACCTCTGTGCGTTCATTCAAACAGCGAAGTGCGTATGTGCAGGCCATGGCGGACAAACTGCAAGCCGCAGGTGAAGTGGCCCGCAGAAAGTGCCGGGACCTCGATGCTTGTCTACTCAAGCCACCCAACTATAGGCGCAGAGAGATGTAGGCTGCATCAACGGCCTCATTAACGGGCAGCGCCTTGGGCCATATTAACCAGGATTGTCCGGACCCGGTGTACGAGAGGTTGTCTGTGCTTAAAGTAAGCAATCTGAGGGACCATCCATTTAGAATCCTAATACCTAGCGAAGATGACTCATCGTAAGCTGAAAGAGCATGGTCTTTAAGTTCTGAGGCATCTCCGGGGGGGATGCCCCTGCGGTGGACAGACTAATGGTTACACTCGCCAAACACAAGAATCCGGCGATGATAGACAGTCTAAAACGCGTGCAATATCGCTCCGATCAACTGTACCCCAAAGGGTCGGACATGCAGCTCTCTCATGATCTTCTCGATCTGGTCTAAGGGCTCCATGCCGTGTAAAGCTAGCCCATACCAAGTTCACTCCTCATGCCCTGCTATATATAAGCAGGGTGAAGGGAGGGTGGGGGAATTTTCTTGGGTGCCTTCTACGGAAGTATGGTATTTACTGTGCTGCAGGTCCGACTAGATCCGGGAATGCGCGAAAGAGAACCACCAGGTCCCCCGCAACAAATGAGAGGGCTGATTAATTCAATAACCAAGCATCTTAGAATAGCTCAGCTAAATGGCAACAAAGCCAAAGGTTTCTGTGAAACGCTAGATATTTTAACGGCCAGGAGACGAACGTATGCTTTGAATCTCTTAGACGAACCAAGCAGAAACCCAATCTGAAGCCCAAAGTGCTATTCAGATTCACCTAGCACAGCCTGCATGATTCTTAGCGAACACAGCCGTTTTCACGCTTGCGCCTTGGGATCGGGTAATGGTTTCTCATGGATTGAGATCAAGGAAGTAAGCCGCTTCTACTTATGCTATTCTAGCCCCAACAGGTCCGTAGATGATCTTTGCGTTCCTCAAATACTGTGAAACCTCCTTTATAATAATTACAGGCAGAGACAACGATGTAGCCTTGACAACTTGAGGCTCCCTTGTAACAACGGCTCATGGAGTTGCCCTCATGGACTGCCTCGTTGTCGAGGATCTTGTCGTCTGCAACACGGGAGACCATCTAACATACCACGGAACTGGCAGAGGTTCCGTGATCGACCTGACGATTTGCCGCTGGAGCCAAACAATAGGCTCGCGAGGTGGCACCAAGGGTTCACGAGCTTTCGCTTGCAGTTCTTCTGAATGTTGAAAAACGTGTTTAACGTTGTGCCATGGAGCGCCATAATTGAGGTGCTCTACAGGCATGAGGTACCACTTCATCTGCGGAATTTCAAGTTACCTAGATGAACGGACTAGTACGTGTCACGGCTTTGAGTTAAGCATGACGCATGATAGGAGTGCCGCAGGACTCCGTCTTCAGATCGCTGCATTGCAATATTACCATACGACGGGATCGTACTCGAGGAGCAGTGTGTCAGCATGGCCAACCCCGCCCGATACTTTGGAGTGTTTTTTTTAGAAAGCCGTAGGGCGCATTTTGTCTTACGACACGCGTGTTGGAAAGCCCCTAACATAGCAACCCCGTTCATAGATGCCTAATTCCTACAGCCCGCGCCAGTTCTGATGTCGTCTTCTGATGTTTTCATACCGTATTCTGGTCTTAACAAAGGCCACACTAGCAACGGTCTCACGAAGATGCGTAATATAAACGCGCACGGAACGGTAAGCACCGAAGCGGTCCTGGTGCTGGCTGGCACTGGGCCGTGGGATCTCGAGGAATGGCTTGCATCTGAAAAGATACGACACGAAGCAAAGACGTCGAACATTACGAGACAACGTTAGACTGCTGGCAGAATGACAACATTCAGAACGCGCAAACAAAGGCTCTATTCGCAGGTATAAGGGTATGGCTTGGTCGCCCCGGAGGGGAAGTAAGCTATATCACACAGGTGCTCACAGAACATAGAGAGTGTCGCTCCTACCTCTACCGAATTGGAAAGGATGCCAGCCTAATATCCACTGCAGCAGTTAGTGGATTGCAGCAATCGTACCAGAGCATTCTCTTTCAAGTAGTCCCTCCTAGGAGCCCTAGCGCCGATTCCTCTAGAGCCTACACGGTTGCACTCCGCCGACTTTGCTAAGTATAAACACTAATATCGCAAGAGATGAAAAGTTTACTTGACCACGGGTATACGATTACGAATGTGATTAAGCGTGTGCTGACCGAGAAAAAACAAATTATCCGCATGTGCATACCAATGACCTGCCTGACTACGGGGGGCAGGTGCGACCAGCAAAATTGGGCTAATACAGCACCCTCTGTAAATTGTAGAGGCGATGAAGAGGAAAAGCTTTTCCTTTTACCTCCGTCGAATGATTTCATCCTACCTGGATGACAGAGGTCTGGTTGCAGGGGGCAGGAGTACGAGGTTACTGCCGGAGTCCCACAGGGCTCGATTCTAGGACCCGAATTCTAGAATAAAGCTTACGACGGGGTGCTCGAGATCCAAGGTCTCCCGTATGGGGTGGAGACGTTGGCGTACGCCGACGACCTTGCACTCATGGTAACGGCCAGGAGCGAAAGAGCCCTGGAGAGCGCCGCCAATAAGGCCTTGTCAATGGTGTCCGAGTAGATGGAGTCCCATCACTTGAAACTGGCGCCCGACAAGACGGAAGCGATGTACCTAACAGGCAGAAAGAGAACGGCCGGCATTAACCTCGTGATGGCGGGCCGCCCGATAGAAATCAGAAAGAAGGTAAAGTACCTTTGGGTCATGCTAGACACTAGACTAACCGGATCGGCACACGTAAAGTACGTGGCCGAAACGGCCCAAAGGGTCTCCCTGAACCTGGCGCGGATCATGCCTAGGGTCGGTGGGGTGGCTGAGTTGAAAAGAAGGCTCCTGTTCTCGGTGGCCGAATGAACAGCGCTATAAGCAGCCCCAACCTGGAAGGACATAGCAATGTGGACAACGAACAATAGGGGGCACTAAGGTCAACTCAACGGACGCTGGCATTCAGGGTAAGCTGGACGTATCGAACAGTCTCGACCGAAGCTTTCCTGGTCCTAGCCAAGATGATGCCATGGAACTTCCTAGTGGCTGAACGAACTAAAATGTATCTAGACGAAGTTCTGGATCTCACCAGGGCCAGGAGCACCACCATATCGGTCTGGCATGAGGGCGCAGGTAAGACCCAGTATGACTACAGGGAGCTGGATCAAGAGTCTGATACCTGACCTCAGAGTATGGTATGACCGCCGACACGGGGAGCCGTCCTACTGGACGACTCAGGTTCTGACCGGACACGGCCAGTTCCAGGGCTACATGTCAAAGGTCAAGAAGGCCATTAGCGATATCTGCGTACTGCGCGACTCTGGAGAGATGGACAACGTAGAGCATACTGTTCTGCGGTGTGATGCTCTCAGGAAAGCACGGGACGCAGCACCAACAGCTGTGAGAGGCCGACCCATCAAGGAGGTGGTCGCCCATATGACGACTCATCGTCGCCTAGGCGGAGGCATGAAGGGAGGCGACGAACTTGTTTGACGCAGTTTTGACACTCAAGACAGCCAAGAAAACGGCAAGGCGGGAAAGGTTTGAGCGGGTCTCTAGGGAGAGTGGTCGAGACGAAGAGCCCAGGGAGGGGGTGGGAAGCAGCCAGGCCCTCATGGTCTCGTCGCACCCTCACAGGACAAATTACAAAATGGCATCTCCCCTATCCAACCGCAGGTAGACATGCGGGATAATAGTCGGGGATAGAGTTGATTAAAGGAGAACGGCAGACACGCCTCTCGCACGACTTCGAAGTAATGCCAAAGTAATATCGAGTCTGGGGGGGGGGAGGAATCCGGGTTTAGTGGGTTTGCGAATCTCACACTAGTCACGCAGGCTGCTAGTGGCGCATGTGCATCATGCATTCCCAAAACCTCCCAGAAAAAAATAAGGCACCCTCTGTAGTTTTTAGAACTGCTTAAAGCACTTTCCTATAGTGGGTGAATGAGATTAAGACTGGTTTTGGGTAGATTATAGCCCTACACTGCCGGCCCACACTTGCAGTGGCGGACAATTCGGTCGTGGTGACCGTGTGTGCGTACCTCATTTTTCAGTTAGTCCTCTCAACAAGAAAAACCTTAACAAGACATGTATCCTAGGTGGCAAGGCTCCGATAGGAGCTTTATTGCGTTCATAAAGGTTCTACAAGGACGACTGCCCCACCGACCAACTACCGTCATAATTCTCTAGCCTGCAAGATGCATTGTCACTCCTCAAAAAAGGAAAATCTGTTTTTCTACAGAATTTGGATATCCTAACAATCAAAGAGATTGAAAACGCTCCAGCAACAACATGGGCGCTTTGTGCAACAATGATCCATCACGTCAAAGATAATGAAAGCAGTTAGGTTAGAAGAGACACCTACCGCTTCTGCAGCTCCCTTAGGAGGACAACTATCCAGGCAGCGGCAATGATCATTCCGGCTGAGATGACTCTCATCAGTAAAGCCTCAAAGCAAGTCTTTGTGTAATATCCAGGCATACTCATGGGAATCCGAGTCAAAAACCAAAAAGCAGAAAAGACGAAAAGACTCACGAGAAAGAGGAAAAGAAAAAGCCACCTTCGCAGTTGTCGTGAAACTAGGTAATGCGTCCTATACTAAAGCCCTTTATATTCTTAGAAAAAGCATTGACTTAGCGACGGCTGGACTAAGGTTAAAAGTTAAAAGAGCTTCAAGAACAGCTACAAGTGAAGTCCGCCTGAATGTGCGAGGCTGAAGTGCAAGGAACTCTCGATGCCACTGGCAAATGAATGTCTTAAATAAAGAAGGAAGCATCTTTAGACACCACAGTCTAAACGGTCTCACAGACAAAGGCTGTTATAAAACGAGACCTAGATGAGTCCATCGAGCCAAAGGGTGTTCGTAAATGCCTCACTACGAATGGACCACCTAAAAAAAACTCGGGCGGACGACTATTCATACATTGCTAAAATGCCTCTCGACAAAGACGTATACATCTTGTACCACAGCTCAACTAACCTAGCTTTACTGCTTCAAATGCATAGAGGACGAACACGTCGCAAAATGCTGCACGGTCAATATTAAGTGCTATGTATGCAGCATAGATAAGCACTTCGTCACTACGAGGCAATGCTCAGCATACAGACAATCGATAACAAACCTTTGATAAACCGCAAACAAAATGATCGGTAACATGGACTGCAAATAAACCTCCGCAGACCCTGACGTCAAAATCCGCAGCCGAATAGGAGCTGTTTTGATGATAAAAAGTCTCTGTTATTACTACCTTCGACCTCGCGACCTGCTAGTGTATTTTTCTCATAACACCACCTTACAGGAATATACGAAAACTTCCTCGAAGAACTAGACTCGAGTATGAGCACCCATGGTCACCGAAAAGCGATCGAGGGAGGAGACTTAAATGCAGTTCACAGTCTTTGAGGACACAGCTCCTCACCAAGGTAAGAAAAGGTCCTCCAAGAATGGGCAACCCGGGCAGATGAAGAAGGATGTCGAAGGCATACGTTAGGGTTAATTCATGAACCCCTAGCGTATGCCTTCGACAACGGCAAATACAGATCAACGTTAGGTTTGACGTTTGCATCACAAGGATTAACTCCCGGAATAGCCGACTGGAGAATTTATGAGAAGCAAGAAACCCTATATGACCATCTCTACGTAATCTTCTCCGTCAATTTATTTCCCTCCTAGACCTATCTCCCACTCAACGACAATACTTTTCCAGGCTAAACTATATCCGCCAACAGAAAACGTTAATAGAAAAAGTACCTCGTAATTATTGAATGCTTGGCAGTGGAAATCTCTGCACTACTAGAGAAAGTCTGCCGAGAATCCAGCTCCCACCCACATCCTAAAATAGCCGATTGCGTTTGCGCTCTTCCCGCAAAGACCATCCTGAAGCGAGTACTCTTTAAGAAATTTTAGATCTTACTTTCGAGCCAATCTCAATCCATAATCGTGGCTGAACGCATATGGCCGAAAAGATCTAAATGCGGTGAACCTACTTCTAAAGAGCTATCTAACGGTAATCAAATGTATGATGGATAAAATGCTTACCACCGTGGACTATCCCAAGCTCTAGAGGACGGTACGTTTGATCCTCATACCGAAACTCGGTGGATCACAAGGAGACCCCTCGGAATACCGCCCCATAAGTATGCCTTCCCGCCTATCCAAATCAGCTAATTACATAAGTAACGGAGGGCTCGTAACAAAACTAGAAGATCAAAAAGCGCTGTCGAAAACCCAGCACGGTTTCCGAGACCGACACTTAGTAATATTCAGCAATGTTCTAAACATAATTGAAACACCGAGAGATGGGCCGAAAGCAAATCGGTTGCATTGTCTGGCCATTCTCTTAGATGTCAAAAACGCGTTCAATACGTCCTCGTAGAACGCCATAAGCAAATCACTTGTAAATAAAGGCGTGTCCCCCTACAGTCGATATAAGAGATCCTTCCCCGAGGAAAGACCAATAAGGATTCCAACCTTATTGGGGCGCGCGACTACCAGAGCAAGACCCAAACAACTACATTGTACGGGCAAGTGGCACGGCTTCCACAGCAACCGAGCAAGTTCTCTTAGGGTAATGTTCCTGAGGCCAAAGAGTTAGAGAACTAGCTTTAAATAACCTTTCCCTTAATTAACGTCCGAACGGTCGAAATATTAATCAGCAGAAAAGCACGCACCTACGCAAATGGAGCTAGCAATGCGTGGCATTTCTGTCGAGCCATTTTGGATACTCGACAAAAGCAATAGTCCCTGATTAAAAAAAAATTATAGCCTCAAACACATCTCGCCTACCTCGCGCAACTTCTAATGAGCCACGGTGGCTGCTTTTAGCAATACCTACTTTGTCTGTATGTCTTACGCTACCGTGGTTTTAACAAAATTATATATATATATATATATATATATATATAGAATTTTTACGGTTCTGAACGTAAAAACTTGCACGTAAAACATAACAACTATGACTGTCGAAAAAGCTTAGTGACTTGACAACTACGTAACGCAGCACCATCACCTTGATACGAAAATGATGGGCATTAAATTTGCTATTGCGTGAGAGTGGTCTTTCGGACGTACATTTTTGGTCGCAATGGAAAAATTTTACAATTTTTCATGAAAATGCGTTAACGTAAAATATCGACTTTTCATGACTTTCCTTAATCTGGGTATTAGCTTTTTGCTACGCAAGCTAGTGAAGTGTCATCCGTTGTGCAGAATTTTCCTCCGAACACGCCGACGTAATCGGTTCCTTCATGCGTTGACTGGTTCTCCCGCAAACAGATATTTCGCACAACTATGTAGGAAAAAAAGGCAGAAAAACTACTTTTATAAACGTCACTCTCTCTCCTAAACAAGACGTTTCCACGTCTTCCCTCCATAAGGAGGGAAAGAAAACTTATTTTCTTGCCGAGTTCTATCAAACCTCGAAATGCGTGCACAACAATATGAATGACCCTGTATATATATATATATATATATATATAAAATATAGGCAAATGTTTGTAAAAATAGAGTGCCTACAATTACTTTTGTAATTATAAACAAAATATATGTTTCTGCCAGGGCTCGAACCTGGGACCTTCCGCGTGTTAGGCGGATGTGATAACCACTACACCACAGAAACACACACGCAACTCACCCTGAATCATGCCTATTTAAATACATGTTTGCACAAACAACTAAAGCCAGCATAATCATTTTTAAAATGTATGTTTCTGCCAGGGCTCGAACCTGGGACCTTCCGCGTGTTAGGCGGATGTGATAACCACTACACCACAGAAACACATGCATACGAGTGGAACAGTGCTAGTTTTTATTTGAAATATATGTTTGTATTGGGTCTACAAAATTTTTTTTCTGATTTTTTAATGATTCTTTACGGACAAAACCGAAAAACTTTTTTGTAGCCCCTATAATTTAATTTAGGCCGGCATATTTTTTTCAATAAACATTTTAAAGAACAGTGCTAGTACTTATTTGAACACATGTTTTTCATTATAATTAAAGCCCGCGTATTAAATTTAAAACTTTCGCATTAGGAAAATATGAAGACTGCTGCGAAATATATAGAAATGAAATAAAAATGCACCACGGCAATAATTGTGCGAAAAGTCGAGATTCCTTGAAACAGGTAGTCCGCTGAACATAGTTCTCTCCAGGGGGTAAAGAATAATATGTTACTAATAGGGCCACGGAACAATAACAGCGCATTAATGACCTGACTGAATTAACAATGAGATCCTTAGGTATCATGAATGCTGGCTCTACAAAAAGTGGTACACGTTCATGTTATAGCACACAAGTCTACAAGAAGAAAACACTTGTTTAGATCGACACACAAGGTGTCCGATATGATGTTCCTTTCTGTGAAATTTGTTAACGCTAGAGCAGCGGACTTCGATATTAATGCTCGCGAATGTGTTCATTTCAAATGAAGTGATGGAACGATCTGCGTTTAGGAAAGAGCAGTTGTTTCTGCAAGTTCATAAAACTGGTAACGGAGAAGTGTAAAACAGACGATGCATGATTGTTAAACCTGAAGAGAGTAGGGTTGTTTGATTGCTTTCCCATGTTATATATAAACAATACATCTTGTATTCGAGAGTAAATCGCTGGCATAAATTCTGCCGTAACTCTACCGGCAAATACTACAGAATAACCAGGAATAGCAAATTCTGTATATGATATAAAATAACTGACTAGAAAGAACGATGTCTAGCAATATACACTATAAATCAAATCCTACGATACCAGAAGCTGTACTCTATAAATAACATTGACTGCCTGATAGATGCCAACATTGGCAAACACTTAACGAGCTTCGGTGGAAATGTTTTATTTTAAAAAGCTCAGTTATCAACATAATACATAATATGGTTTACTTTGTCCATTACACAAATATTCCAACATCTCAGCAAGCTCTGAACTAGTTTAATACTGGTCGCTAAGACGCTACATATAATCGCGTGTCTAATTAAAGAGTGCCTGAACCCAGTTTGGCTTTATTTAAAATTCATTTTGTTAAAATAAGCATTTTTTGCAATGGAATAGTGGGCCGAGTTGTATAGCTAAGATGTGCCTATGAAATTTCTAGTTTTTGCTATACCGGTGTTTACTTCATTACATCACAACATTTGCGGTTGCAAGGAAACAAGTTGTTCCATACCAGCAATAAAATACCAGCTTGTTCGGAGGATTATAATTACGTAACGCGTACGTAATTATAATCCTCCGAATTATAACGTAACAGTCTGTAACTGGCGGCCGCTCGTGTTCCCACCTCTATTAACGTAGAACTCCAGAAAAACAGCTTACGATAGTCAGATCACGAATATACAGAAATGATGCCCATAAAATGCGTATCTTCTTGAGTGTATCTACTTTATGAACGTAGCAGCAATATTTTATTTTATTAAGCGTGATAATAAAAAAAAAACGTCGGATCTACAGAATCTCACTGTTTGCAAACTGTTCTTAATACGGTAGCTTTTCTGAACACGCTGTTGTGTTCAGTTTATCCACTGAATAACTTGTTCCCTTGGAGCCGTACAGTTTATGAAGGCATGTCCAGCCACATCGATACAGCAAACGTTTGTAGTATTACTATCACTCTTAGGCAAGACATTTTTGCTCCCTTGTTCGGAATATACTAGTCAAAACAGAAAAAATAACCGTCCACTTGCACATGAATTTTTGACGGTTGTTTGATTCGGCTACGGCAGAAAGACTAGTGTCTTGCCCATAGACAATGAACCGATGATCAATAAATAACAGTTACAGATTGGTTTCAGACGGTCAATTGGTTGTGGCGTAATTTGGTGCAATTACTGCTGGCACTTCTGTTGATTCTTGGTACTCGATACGATCGTATCCGAAAAACGGAAACGCTGTTGGTATGTCATAAGTGATTAATAAACTCTGTGATATGGCATTACCTAAATTAAGAGGAGTTAAGTTAAATAGAATTTTTGTTTGATGAATTAGTCTATTTACTGCAACGTATCGGATTTTCCAATGCAAAGACAGCCGAATTTGGACTTTATAATTAATATGTGCCTCGTGCTATACGAAAATATGCTATATCAGCCGAGGCAATCTCTTAGCTTAAACCAAGTACAGAAACTATCGAGATCTACAGTCGAGATCAGCTAATTTGCGTTAATTGTTGCGTATTTTTTGCTTATCAATTGTCCTGTGTATCCGTTGGGTGAAGATACGCGTAGCAAGTTGATCTCAGCTAAGCCAATTCTAGAGCCGTGGGCCACGCAAATTAAATATTTTGATACAGATGACATATTCTCATAGAACTACAGCTTCAACAGATAATATGATCGTCCCAGCCCTCAACAGATAATGGGATCAATGCGAGTAGGTAAGCCAACCTGCTGAGGCTGCGGTGTGATACAAGGCTAATTTGTCAGATGCTGATTTTTATTTGATGTATAGCCTTAAATTTGCCTGCGAGAGATAAGAAAATAACAGCTGAGAATCATATATATATATATATATACATCGACCGCGTTTCTCCGACAGAGAGTGTCATTAGAATTACAGAAAGGCAACGCCAAGATGATGTTGAGTGGTCACCGACGCTCAAGCAATAAGTGTTAAACTAAAAAAAAAAAAAATATATATATATATATATACATAACGTGGCCATATTTCGATAGCATCGTCAGTTAGATAAACCGAGAATGTATGCTGTTAGTGGTCAACGCTATCAAAGTGGCGGTCCCGACTTAGACACTGAGAACTCTCTTCTAACGAGTTCGCCTTTGACAGATTGCTACAGTTATGTAAGATTATTCGTTCCAATTGCCCTGACTGCAAGTATAAAGCAATACATTTGCTGTGTCCGTATCAATCAGCACAGATGCAGCAAGAAGCCTGACGCAGCTTTCTGCAACAGGGTCGATACCCGTCACAGGGGCTTGTTCAATTCAATTCAAATGCACCCTTATTTTGTCAAGGGGGGGGCATTATTTACATTATTTATATTTTACGAATCGTTACCTAGATTCACACAATAGTCAGTTTATTTGTGTGCTGACAACTGCGCTGTTAGCGTTTTAAGTTCTCAGTGCCCTGACCATTATTCGAGGCGTTAATGTTGTATGTATTTACAGACGACAACACACGCGAAGAGCTAGCAGGCTGTGGTGTGGACCTGCCTAACATGGTGATTTTGACCTTAAACCGTCAACTGCCTGTGTACGTTTTCTTGGGATATATGTAAGATCTCTATTCCGTCGTTCTGGAGGCCGATCAACCGATTATAATTTACGATTGCCAACTAGCGGAACATGGAGCTTGCGATCATTCGGCGTCCCGTTGCGCGAAACAGTCAAAGTGTGTATTGGCCCCTGAGCGGGCGGATCTTATTATTAGAATTACAGAATTATCATAGAGACAAAATGTATTCGACAAGTTAAGGCATCGCATCTGTCGGTAGCGATTACCGAGGGTCGTCCCGGTGTTACAGCCTTAGTCGTAGAAAACGTGCGACCTGGTCGTTCCAACAACGATAAAGCCTTCAACGCTGCAGTTGTTCGGGGGGGGGGGGGCACATCTGCAATGCAAGGAAGCGCCTCCCCACAGTTGCTCCCTCTTAACTCGCTGCCGTTAGCACAAGCCAAACGAAAGCAAACCAACGCACGCAGGAGTGGCCAAGTACGACCGCAGGACGTTCTTGAACTTAAAACGACAAAAACCTTCACCAAGGCGTCGCGCAGAGACGTTGAAGGCACAATAACAGACGTCGTGCATCAGTTCTAATTTGGCAGCAGCTTTAAAGGCAATTACGGAGGACCTTTAACCTCTTTCGGCCTTTCTTCCGCTTTCAGGTAAGCTTGAGGCGTTCGCATGAGCATGCCAGACAGCAGTAACTCACAAACAGAAGTGATGCCGCACAGCTTAACTAATTTTGAGTGACCCCTTGTCTTGTGTATAGAGGTGTTTTCACGAGGAGGTGCCTTACCAGGCACATATCGTTCAGACACGCCAACGGACCGGCCACATCCCATCGGGATGAGACCGAAGGAATTAGTGTCGAGATATCGACTCTACTCGTTAATATCCAGACGAACATGCGCCATAGTGAACTGTTACGCATTTTACCCAAATATGTGCGGTCTGCTGTTGCAGGGGAGATTACGAAGGCTTTTATAAACGTAGCCCAGGTCAATGATTTCTACGCCTGATACTTTCTCCTCTTATTGGCTCCGGTCGTGCTGCGACTCCCTTGAGCTCCCTTGAGCCAGAAAGGATACTCAGTCCATGTCTGTCCTGGTTAGAACGGACATATGCGAATTTTCAACATGATTTAGGCTTAGGGAACGGATGCACGAGAAAACACGATGCAAAGCGGTGGCCCAACTCGACGAAGATCTTTCCAGACGCATGAGAGTCAAGCTATCGGAAAACGTTATCTCCAGTGCTGCTAGGTTAGTGAGTTCCGCTGACGCTAGTCAACGAATATACGGAAGCACCCCTTTCCATTTATTAAATTGCCCACCAGGTCATATTGCATTCTTAAACTTCGCGTGACGAGATACCGAATGCCATGAAGGCCTTCAATAGAAGCTCAGCTGGCGGCCAGGACTTTATGAGGCCCCGTATGTTACATGACCTGACGTCTGTTGCACTGGGCTACGTGGCGGCTGACGCCATTGCTAAAGTAGTAGATATGCTCAGATGGGCTCTCTACCCTATTTTGTTTTTATCGCTAATTTAGTGCGAAAATACAATATTTGCACTAAGGAAATGAAGGGGCGGAAACGTATTGACAAAATTTTACGGTTCTGAACGTGAAAGCATAACAACTATGGCTATCGAAACAGCTTAGTTACTCGGCAAATACGTAACGCAGCACCCTCACTTTGGCACAAAAATTATGTGACGAAAATGGCATTTAATTTACTAGATTCAAGATTCAAGATTCAAATCGTGGTTTATTAAAGGAACTGCATTATACAATGCTTTAGTTCTCATTTAAAAAAATATAAAATTGAATAATAATAATTATTATAAAAGGATTAAGATATCTTGCTGTCAGCCATGGACAATCACAAAATAAGTTTGTTCAGCCTTGCAGAATCAGACATCCTAACACAACACAAATAGTACGTGTGCCTCCGCCATATCAACACCCATTAGTGAGTAACCATTTCTGAACCTCACGTGTAAAACAATTCAGGGAAGTGATGCGGCGAATGCGCTGTGGTATATTACTCCATATCACGGGCAAGCGAGAAGCAACGGCTTGATGACTACATCTCTTAGTAACTAATGGCCCTACAAATGTTGTGGCACGCCTCGAGGTTCAACGAAACAAGGGAACAAGAGGAAACGAAACATCGTAGGGAATAATATTCCGAGTAATTTTAAAGCCCAGCACGGCAACCTTCAGCAAATATAATGAATCGATCGTGAGGAGATTATGTGCCCCATAGAGATCACTGACGGAGTCTCTGCGTCGCCTGCCAAATACAGCTCTTAGAGCGTCGTTTTGTATTATACGCGCCCTACGAAGAACTACCTCGAACCCACTACCCCATATAAGGATACCGTAGAGGAGAACTGGCAAAAACAGTGTTTTGTATACCATTATAAGGCCATCTATAGGTACTCCGATAAGCCGCATGCGAAAAAGCGTTGAGATTATGGCATAGCATTTGGGCCTGATATGGTCCAGATGGGGTCCAGATTGCCTGCGAATAGTCTTTTAGGCGCAAATTTTTGGTCATAATGGCAAAAATTAACGGTTCTACATGCAAAAGCTTCAACGTAAGACACAACAACAAAACGACTTTGTATGACCTTACTTAAATTGGCTATTCGCCACCTGGTTATATCGCAAACGTAGATTTTGACATTTAGTAGATTAGTAGATTTAGACAAATTGCCGAGTTTTACCAAACCTTAAAACAAATACATACGGTTTTAGAAGGCCATGTATATATATATATATATATATATATATATATATATATATATATATATATATATATAAAGGGTATTTTATATGATATCTTATATATATATCATTTTTTTTATAAATACGTGGTTCTGTTAGAGTTCGAACATCCGTGTCAGATTAATCTAACGACAACTGCAATACTTGCACCGACTTTTTCTTCTCCCAATTACATCTAAAAAATGTTCCTGCTCTTCAAATTTCCATAGAGCTCCATGCTAACAGAGGCTGCCATCCCTGTTAACGTGAGACTCAAGTGGCGGAGGAAAATCGTACCATATATCAAATAAACATGGATTTGGCACCAAAATAATCTCCATGCGCGTATATATATATATATATATATATATATATATATATATATATATATATATATGTAGTTTAAGGCTTAAAAATCATTCATATTAAGAAAAAGCAAACGTTTGTGAAAATAAAGTCAAAGTGCCTATAATTAGTAAAAAAAGTACATGTTTCTGCCAGGGCTCGAACCTGGGACCTTCCGCGTGTTAGGCGGATGTGATAACCACTACACCACAGAAACACACACTTATATATAGTATTTTATTTGAACACCTGTCCGTAATAATATTTAAAATCTACATAATAGTATATAAATACATGATTCTGTTAGAGTTCGAGCATCCGTGTAAGATTAATCTAAAGACAACTGCAATACTTACACAGACTCATTCTTCTCCCGCGGAGGAAAAAAGGAGGCTAAAAAAATCGTATCATATATTTATGATTAAGATGATATGAATTAGATATGGAGTTGATAGCAAAATAACCCACGTGAAATGCGCATTTTTCTGAAAGTATTTATTTTTTCAGTGTATTAGTAATATTTTAATGATTGAACGTTAAAAATAACAGTAAGGCTTTTAGGAGCTTGATTTTTGCAAACTGTTCTTAATACGAAAACATGTACAAATAATTATTGTTATGCTAGCTTTTGTTTCTCGTCCTTCTATATATGTATATATATATATATATATATATATATATATATGTACATATATATATATATATACATATATATAAATATATATATATATATATATATATATATATATATATATATATATATATATATATATAACGTACTACACAACGAAAACGCGAGGCACGTATTCTTTCTTCTGCTTCAAAGATGCAAGCCTTCATTGTTTGCAACATGCATATCATAAAGTCCTTAACGTCCTTGGGCGACGGGATCTCGTACCATGTTTTGCGGCGACGATTCCTAGTGGCGTAGAGGTAAACCCTCAAGTAATAACAATGCAAACAAAATAGTAAATCGGATATAATTAATGTGTTGGTTATTGTAATACCTGTACAACCCCTTGTTGTTAAAAGGATTATTATTATTATTGCCACATCATTCACCAACAGGAGATGCACAAACGGCGCCTATCGCGCATCTTCTTGAAAACCACGTGGTAATGACGTTAGATCTCGAGTCATCTGGCGTTTGGGGCATTCAAACTGACAAAAGAGCTTGGAAAGAAGCTCTTTGAGGCTACAGCGGAGCCAACGTCGACCACGTTCCTCCGACAGAGGGTGTCATTGGAGCTTCAGAGAGGTAACGCCAAGATGATGTTGAGTGGTCAGCGACACTCGAGCAATAACAACGATGTTATATAATTAATATATTAGTAATTGTGATACATGTACATAATTATATTCATAAACCCTTTTTCCCAAATATTATTATTATTATTAATAATTTCTACACCTTTCCAAACATAAAAAAAACGATTCGGAGGACTTCGACAATTATAACATAACATAATATCACTTTTATTTCACATAAATGGATTGGTATCAATATACATACTTCTGTAAGACAATCGTAATTAATCATTAAATAGGCGAGCCCTATTTGGATTATTATGGGCCCATTTGGCCATACGCCAAACAAACAGTCCGTTCACGAATTCACCGCGGGCCACGGCTTTTGAGGTGATTGATCGTTGACTCCTTAGGTTATTGGAGCGTACATAAAAAAAGTGTCCTAACAAGTCACATTTTCGTAATTGATGTAGAACAGATAAGTTGCACTGCATGAAAAGTGTGTCAAGACTTGGAACAACGTCATCTAACACGCTGTGGGGGCACCTGATTCGCAGGCGTCTTAATTTATTATTAATTAAATTATGGCTGTAGAAGTTAAGTTTATTCGTTGTGTTAGCGATTTCTTACTGGCAACGCTGAGACTGAGCATAAAAAGAGGTGAGATTCCATCTGGACTCCGTTCCAGACGTATTGATTTGTCCAGCGTCGAGGTTGTTGTTCTTGCTATCTGTGTACACTGCAAAGTCAATATGGCTGCAAATCAGTACACTGTCACCACACTCATATGTTTGTTGGCAGATCTCATAAGTTACACAGCTCACATTGCGTTGCGTGTCGCTATTTATTTCGCCAAGACGGATCGATACAACTCATGATGAGGCATGATGGGCTGCCGTGGTAGCCCGTGGGTGGAGCGATAGAATGTGTTGCGATGACCGCGTGGACAAAATGCAGAGATAAGACAGAGACTTGCCTGTGCTACCTGGCTAAGTAATCTCTAAATCGTTTAAGGAGGCACTTATTCACCTGCCCTGTTAGTTTGTTAGCTTAGCTTATTTGTTAGTTTGATGACCCGTATCCAAGGCGGCAATACGAAAACACGAACAACCAGCAGGGCGGCATTCCTAACTCTACATAGAAGCACTTGCTGATCACATAAGTGGATGCAGCGTAAGAATCCACTTACGTTTGATGCTTGTCTTGGTCAGACGAGTTTCGCACCTGGCCAGCCGGACGACATACCGCCACAAAGCGAATTATTAAACAAGCGATCTTCATACTGTAATACTGTAGCTCCAAAGACACCATTTCGCAGTAGGAAGATCGCTGATCGTTGATTCGTGTTGCTGACTTCTTGCCAAAACTGCACGCCTTAGTAAAAAACTTGGTTCAACCTTGTAGAACAACATTCTAGTAGTTTCACACGGACGCCACGAACGTTTTATTCGTTCGCCACCTCAGCGGATCATCTTTGGGGGAACAAGTCGCCAGTTCGTTATTTTTGTCTTTGATTGGTCGTTTTACGACATTCTAGAGAAATGTCTTAGATACACCTTGATAACTATCTACTTCTGATGACCTACAAGCAACTGCAACTGAAATATGAATTGGTTCTCCAGGTTCCTCTTGTGCTCCTCATTTATTCTGCTCCGTTCCGGCTCCAGGCCGGCTAACACTCTCTTAACGCGAGATTTTGGAGTTCAACTTAACGATAAGAAAATGTCCCAGGCAGTCACCCGCCTCTACACTAAACGTCAAGAGTCCTCTTGCTGAGCGGGTCGCCAAGCCCGACGACTCTCCTCGACATGCTCCGTGGGGCCAATGCAAAACCTAAAACACTAGACATACCCTCGCTTGTTTGTGCACCTCAAGCCAAATAGGTTCATGTTTTCGTTCCTGACCGAGGACATTTTCGTGCAATAGCGACGAGCAGGGCCAAGCGTACCCAGGTATAAGCTGGTGGCCATGCAAAGCGCTATTTTGTATATGCATACGTATGCATATATACAGGATGTTCCAACACGCAAACGTTAATTTAATGTAAATCGTCAAATACAGTTTGCATATTTTGGGCTGAATCTCACTGATAAAGCGGTTCTCCACCAAGACGTGGATGACTGTAGCTGGTCGACATGAACCTTTAACCAAACATTAGCAAAAAAAGGTTTATATATATATATATATATATATATATATGAGTGAGTCAATACCTGCACTGTGAAGCTATTACGCTTTTAAACTGGTCAATATCATGATATTAGCAGTCATGCTACATAAATGCTAACCCCGCCCTTATCAGTGGCACTAAATTATTTGTCTCGCTCCGAGCTGGAACTTTGAACCCGACCTCTCTCGGTCTATTTATTCACTCCAGAGACTCGAATGTTCCACCGGCGTTCTTTGCTGATTAGTCGATCCGTACACGCATCATGTTAGCGTCGTTCGTTCACTTATGGAGGCCTGATGATGATGATGATGACACTGATGTTGCGGTTAGAGCGCGATATAGAAGCGGTGGTGAATATATATCGATGTATTTAGATAACATGAGACTGAGCGGGCTTATTTTACTATTATCTATAATGTTGTCATTGTTATGGCTGTGGCGCGACAGGTCGGTAGTAGTGAACGTTCTTTAATGTCGTTAGCGTGTGGCTGAGCAGTCTAAATCGAGGTTGTTTATGGTGGAGTCAATGCGTTCGGTCGGCTGTGGTGTCATCTTACTGGCGCCGTCTTGTATAAACATTATAGTATGTGGTTGCTCTGTTATTGTATTGGAGTGGATAGCTTCGTCACACGAAGCCACATCGATATGGCCTTCCAAAGAGTGGAGCACTACTAGTGAATGAGTGAAGTGAGTTCGGCCGATTTAGCCGAAACGTTCACGGAGACGTGTTCGAGCAGTTGCTGTGAGAGAAACAATGGTGGCGTGTTTCTCTAGAGCTCTGACGAGTGGGTTTTCAGAGCAGATCATTTAAACACGCACCTAATGTCGAGACATGTCCACCGAAAAATCGTAACCACTACGCAACCAAAGCTCGCATTGGCATAGAGTTGGTACCAAAGTGATCGTCATGAAATGCGCATCTGCATTTGCCGTTCGCTTGAATATGTTAGTTTTGAGTGCTGTGAGTGGCCGTAGGGTAATGATTTTGAAGTATTTGGCGTGAAAGCTACGAAAGAACTTCATTTTCACCGAGTTCTCTTCTAAGCGACCATGTCGCATCTTCTGGACCGGCCTTATAGGTTCTTTGGAAGAAGCAGAATTTTTTCGCTACAGCACATTTTATGTTCCTATGTCGGGCAAAAACACCAGTGTCACAAATGGTAGAAATTTAACGCTCATTCCGAAACAAGAGTTCTTAGAGACCATGTTCCATTGGAAAAATATTTTATATCACGAGCTCTACAATTATTTCTATTGAATCTTTAAAAAATTCAAATACTCTTTGTATATATATATATATATATATATATATATATATTCAATTTTAGATAGATATTAATATTAAAATCATAGAAAAAAACGAGCAACATGCGTAATTTACATTATATTGCTGACGACCTAATAGTTACCGTGCGAAAGTGGCCTCTAATTAACACGCGGCTTGCACTTTTTCGGCTGCAACTTTGGCAAACGAAGGCAATCTATTCAAACGCGTACAAAGTGATGAATGATGGAATATTACACTACTCTCGCATACGAGAGTTGTTCAAGCAACTTATTTCGACCCCAAATAAGACCCCAACAGCGCCAAAAATCAAAATGAGCTCACACTCCTCAGTGTGCCTGACCGAGCGTGCCTGTTCAGTGACAGTAACGGCAAGGTAACGGCGCGAACCAGCAGACCAATCTCGCGCAAAAGAGCCGATGCGAGCAGATCTACAGCCGTCCACCGATTAGGTCGAAGATGTCGCCGACGTAGCCTGCTGATCGAGTGTAAATATTTGAACAGCTACGAGAGCCTATTTTGTTTCTGTTTACCGAAGCAAATCCTCCTCTTGGTCCATTGTGAAAACAAATGGCACGTCGTGTGGCATTTTTCTCCCCAGAAGAGTACGCACAAGGTGCGCTCAAGCTCACAGGTAGGCTCGCAGCGAAGAAAACTGCAAAAATTGATTGTTGGCAAGAGTGTGCCACGAGATCGCATGAAATGAACAGCGGTTTTCCGAGGCAGCTGAACTGGCGCTACCGAAGGCAGAGACAGGGTCTGATCAAGACATTTTTGTATATATATATATATATATATATATATATATATATATATATATATATATATGTATATCGTTGCGAGTGATACAGAACAATGCGGTGCGAGCCATTACTGGTCTGTCTCGTCGGGACGACGTGTCGCCATGGTACGGCAGACTCGGACTACTCAAACTCGATCAGCTGGCACGATTAAATTTAGCCGTGCTTGCCCATAAGGTGGTTAAAGGCAAACTCCCTTTAGGTTGCGAATTCGAATTTCAACTCACCCCCTTCAGGTCTCAGCGATATGAGGGCCAACTCAGGGTTCCCAGATGCAGGTTGACCTTAACGCAGCATTCTCTAGCCTGCATGCTGCCAAAAGTATGGAACGAGCTCTCGCAGGACCTCCGAAATACGGAGCGGGTCGGTGTTTTTAGAAGACGTGTAACAAAGGAACTAAATGCTGAAAACAATTGTTCTTAGTTTTTAAATCAGTAAAATGTCGACACTGTGCAAGATTAGATTATATAGGTTTGTGTGTGTATATAATATTGTGATTACACTTGACAGATGCAGGTGATCCAACGATAGGTATTTTTAATGAAATATGACTTTGACATAAATTGTGACAGATTGCCTGTAAAAGAGCATGTCAGTAAAACAACCTGATGATGATGATGATGATGATGATATATATTATAATGTGCCAAATGTCTAAACAGCCCCGTAGAGCTGTTTAGACATGTAACCGCTTACTAAGTAAAGATCGGTAATGTGCATATTCTCTGCATAACTGTGCATAACTGTCCTCACTGACAAATCTTGCCCTATGCATGCCTCGGTGTATGCCTACGAGGCTCGTTCGCGAGATGACACCACAATAACACAAGTAGTATATCATTAGTAGGAAATCAGGAGTAGACCAGGAAGACAGACATTTGACAAATGACAGACTGCTAAAGTTTAGTAGGAGTATGACAACTTTCTACAGGCAAACCCTTTGACGCTCTTTATGTTGTGTAATGCGCACAAACTCAGCAGAAGTTCCTAATTCTTGTCTGCTAATTCTTTGACGCTGAAACGCTGCTAACCTGCGGCATCGTTTCCAAATAGTGGGAAATTTACGCACTAGTTGGTACAATTTCGTGACGCGTGTGTCTGTATTCAAACGATGGATGTCACCTCAAATGCCAGTACAATGTCTAGAATTAAAAACATTTTTTAAGGAGATTGTTTTTAATTCTAGACTATCCTCCGTCCCCTACGGGCTTGGCACTTAACCTGAGGTATATCTTCAATGCACCGAGGGCCGGACATGTTAAGATTTCTAGGGTTTCCCTAACAGTCCTTGTGGCAGCATGGCCGCTGACTCTCAGCGGTATGATTTATCATCTATTCTCAATGAGCATCGCTCAAAGAAAATTCGACCAACAACAGGGATCGAACCGGCGACACCCCGGTAGATGACAACCATGACTAGCGAACTAGTCCCCTAGACCACGCCGCCAGTACAGTGTCGGACACAAACAAACTTACTACCAATTCCAAAATTATAACAGAAAAACAAACGTTTCGACTTGTATAATGTTTTTTACAATGGGCATTGCCGAAAACCTGCGTGAACTATAGCGAAGCGATAGCGAAGGCTCATTCGTGACCGAATTGCCGAAATTGCCTTCAAGGATACGTCGTTCGTATCAAAGACGACGATTTCGATGGCTTGGTCTGGAGCTGAACTGATATCGGCTGGACCCGCTAGAGCGAATATCTCGCCCCTGTTCCATTCTAGTTCAGTTGTATCATAGAAGGAATAATAAGGCGTGGGGCGTTGATGTTGGCATCGTTTGCATCAAGGGCTAAACCGAACTCCTTAAAATGTATCATTAATTCGCATAGGCCGCCAGCTGAACGACTCTCTGCGTCCCCGCTCCTCTCAAATGCCAACACCAGTGGTCGCGGGGAGCGGCTGTTCTACCCGGCAGCAGCACAATCTCCACCAGCTTGGGCAGCCGCATGCATCATCAGCGCGAACAACTAAACAACAGCCAGCCTCCATCCGCTTCTAACATCCTCTCGCAATGACAGCCACAGCAACGCCAATAGAGACAGGCAGACAGACCGACAGTTGATAAACCTCCTCTACCATCAATGGCCAGTGGTCTCCTGCTATTTCTGTAAGCATATTATTAAATAATCAAAAAAAAAAACGGCGTCCGATGCGACAAATACTGCCGCAACACCTGCGATCAATTTTGCTGCTGGTGGAGTCGACCGTAGAATCGGAATCGGAACGACGAGTTGTTCGAAGCAGCAGCACCACCACCACCACCACCCCTGGTAGCAGACCAGCCTGACTCACGTTGGCGAATCTCCAACACAGCCACAACATCAAAGAATTGGAAGAGGAAGAAGCAAAAAGAGGAAAACAACGAACAAGAACGAGGGAAAGAGGAAAACGAAGAAGAAGAAAGAGACGCATCACTAGTGGAAGAGTACACACAACAGAGGAACACAAGCAGAGGAAAGTGAGTGAAACGCCGCCGCCGCAGCCGACAACAACAATAATAGTGACTCCGGAATCCGCAGCTACAGCGGTCAAAAAGAGAAAGAAGAAAAATCGAGCGACGCCGATCCAGCCAGCTTTCGATTGATCGACCCTCAAGAAAATCTCACTATTCGACGTAATTCCATCGAATAGTCCGGTCACAAACACCTGGAGTCACCCGGCGAGGTGGTTCATAACAACAGTGAGTAAATTGCAGTGCGGAAATATCAGCAAAGTGATTGAAAAGATCGATAGAGTTATTTTTGTATGTACTATATACACTTGAGATTAAAATTAGAGTAGAGTTAGATATATATAAATATATATATATATATATATATATATATATATTATACAGGGTCATTCATATCAATATGTACTTATTTCGATGTTTGATATCACTCGACAATAAAATAATTTTTTCAAGCAAGTTTTCACGTTCAGAACCGTACAATTTTGCTAAGACGTTTTTGACCCCTCCATCCACTAGGAAAAAATATTCTCTTGCCGAGTTCTACCAAACCTCAAAATATGTACCTAACTTTCTCATACACCCTTTGCAAGTATGCATGCCTTCGCTTTCGATATGGTTATCGAAAAAGTTTAGTTACTTGACAATTACGTAACGCAGCAAAAAAATAATATAATAATAATAATAAAATTAATAATTTTTTTTTTTTTTTTGGACCGACATAGCCCGCCGGATTATAAATTAATAATAATAATAATAATAATAATAATAATAATATAATTTTTGGTCGCAATATAAATGTTTTACAAATTTTCACGAAAAAGCGTTAACGTACGACATAACAACATATCGACTTTTTATGACTTTTCTTAATCTGGCTATTCGCATTTCGCTACGCAAGCGTCTTCCGCCGAGCACGCCAGTAGAATCGGTTCCTTCATGCGTTGACTGGTTCTCCCGCAAACGTAGTTTTCGCATAACTATGTAGGAGAAAAAAAAGGCAGAATAACTACTTATATAAATTTCACTCTCTCTCCTAAACAAGACGTTTCCGCCCCTCCTTTCATTGGACAAAATTATTTTTGTGGCAAGTTCTACCAAATTTTAAAATAAGTACATAATGCTATGAATGACTGACCCTATATATATATATATATATATATATATATATATATATATATATATATATATATATATATATATATATATATATATATATATATATATATATATATATATAAGAGGCTGAAGTCTCATTATAAAATGTTAATTATTAGTGCATAATGATAAAGCATCGCATGCATGTCGCCTTTGCTTACCGTTGCAGGTTGATGCTTTGGCTCGCTTCGTAGGCGACTATCGGCTGTATCTGGGGCATGATACCGCATTGCAAATTAGTACAAGATCTAAGCCTTCATTGTGACTCTGTACCATCTACTTTGTGTGTTGCGCCCGCCACCATGAAGTTCAAGACATTCGACAACCCACTGCTAAATCTTGGTTCCATGGACATTGAGTTGGCATCTCAACGACAGCTCAGTCTTCTTATCTGTGCTGCTTGTGGCTTCACCAGCGAAGCTATGTTTTACAGCAATTGCAACCACGTCTTCTGTCCCGATTGTTTGCTGCTGCTTGAGCCTGCTAATGACCAGCAGGGTGTGGTCGACTCGCACTGCTTGCTTTGTCAGTGTACGTCATCAGCGATGATAGTTCAGGTGAAAGAGTCATTTGTGGCCCAATTGGAGTGTGTCTGTCCTCAGTGCAGGATCACGCTGCGACTATGTGAGCTTAAAACTCACCTCAAATCGTGTAAGATTTTACTGCGGCCATCCTGTTCTCTCTCGTTGAACGAAAAATCTGCCGCCAAACAGAATACCGAAGATGCACCGTCTTTAGGTGATCACAGCTCCTCGGCGACTTCCAACGATGGAGAGAACGCGGAACAGACGATGAGCGACTCCGGATCCCAACAATGGGCGGTAAGCTCCTCTGTAACAGCAGCAATCAGCGCAGTTCGAACGGAGGTTATCGATATGATGTCCAACGACAAAAATGAGTTACGCAGCGAGTTCATGCAGAAGATCGAAGCGGTTTCGAACTCTGTGTCATCTATCACTACACAATCACAGTCACGGCAACGTTCGTTTGAGCTGGTATTAAAGCAAAACCCGCTTTTTGCTGACAACTTGTATAGAAGTAATGTTTGCATTAATGACGTTAAATTTGCTTTTCAATACAACCGTACAACAAATGAGATTACGGCGACTATTCGTGCCATAGGCGACATGTGTGTGCCGTCGATCGGGAGGACTGAAGTACCAGCTGCTGTAGAACCGCATGAACTCAACCCAAACACAAGTCAAGCAGCTCCGAAGCCTTTGAAACCCACGACTTATCTTAAGATAGGAAACAAAATAAAGGTTGCAGGTCAGGCACATAACCACGGAAGAGCATGTAATGTTGAAAACTCTAGTAGCTGCTATAATGATGAGTATGTAGTTGCGGTCAGTGTTAAGTTTGACTGGACTTCTATGACCGTACAAATAACCGCACTGCGTTTCAAATAATACGCAGTGAGTTGTTATCCTGGCGAACGGTATAGCTACGAATGAGTAATAAATCATCTACCTATTATTATTTAATTACTTGAGTAGATTTACCGCACCATCATAAAAGTAATGTAAATATATATATATATATATATATATATATATAAAGAGCTGCCACTTAATTAGACAACAAAAATATATAAATGCATCTGAAACCATTTAAACGATAGTTTTCCAAACTGAAGTGCTTGTGCGTGTGTTTTTTTTTCAATACTTCTGGATTACCCATTAGGCATTGTATTTTGTCAAGGCACGCAACAATGCCGTGTATTGACAAAATAGCCAGTTACTCCGCACAGGCAAACTTTTCTACGTTTAGTCGTAAGCTAAATTGCTTGTATGAGAAACATGTTTCTATTCAGCGCAAATAAACAACACCAACGACGCTCGATGTACTAACTATTAGTTTGATTCTCAACACGTGCAGCAAAAGAAGACTAGCTAAGCAGGCCAAAGTCTATAATATTAATTACAATAAACTGCAGCTAAATTAGCTTTTAACAATATATAATAAAACCGGCGCTCGAATACAAAAATATTTTTTTTCGGCATTTCTACACTTCGAGAGAGAGATGAAAAATATGATCATGCTCAGAGACATAGAGAAATGAACTACAATTACTTCAATTAGTCACAGCAACACTTTCACAATTTACCCTACAGAGATAACCGAAATACTCAAGAAAAAAAAACGTTGCAGCAATGAGTTCAAGAAAGTGAGATCAAGAAAAGGAGATCCAAAGAGGTAACGCGACCTCAGTGCTCGGAACTATGAGAGGCTGGATGGGCCCGGACCTTTGTGCCAGGGGGCGGGCAGGACTTCCTCACGGGCATGAGCGATAGAGCGACTACGACGCGCAGAAGGAGCAACTAGGTCGACGAGCAGCAACGCCGTGAAGCATTTTATATATTCTTCTAAATTATAATCCAGAAAGTGTACAATAACTATGGTGCAAATATAACTGAATAGAACTATAAAATTTATCAAACAAATTCACGTAATCAAGGTGCTTGCATTAGAAAATTTAAATTCAGCAAAATTACCCGAGGCAAAGTGTACTACAGTCAAGGAAACATAAAGTAAACATTTCAAGCACGTATAACTTGCAAGTTCATTAAGCAATACCTAATCTACATATCAAATATTTTGCGTGCCATATTCGGCCAATGTCGCACACAAAGAGTATGCCCGGCAAAATTAAAATATGCAATATTTGCACCAATCTTTATAGAATGCAATAAAAATGAAGCAACTAACTAAGTGTTATAAAAATCACACAAACACACGGTGTTTAAATATTTAATAAAATAGTTAATAATTAGTCTATGGCAAAGATCAATAGACTAGTCAATAGCATTTAAATTCGATGATAGTACCAACATATATTTGGATATAAATGCTTAGGTGTTACCCTTAATTTCTCACTGAAGTTTCGAAATCACATAAATACCTTGATGACCAAACTTGAACAGATTGTACCAAACTAAGCAATATTGGCGTACCCTCTAATGTAATGGTACTTGTACATAATTCGCTATTACTGCTATATAACATATCGTTTTTCACTGTTTGGTAAACTTTTACGACGATGCTGGACAATACCACATTCCGCATCCTCTCCGGCCTGCGTTTGGGGGAATCAGTCTGCTTCGCTCATAACTGTGCAAAATGTGACCTACAGGTGTCTTCTACGGGTGAGCATGCTCTGGCTTGCAAGAGGAGCGCCTACTAGCTAGGAGGTGCAAGAGGAACTGGTAACCCAAGGTTGACTAGGCCTGGGAGTTAGTCGTTCAGCGCAACAACGTGGCAATGATTCTTGACACGTTTCTGAGACGGATAGGCCTGGAAGAATTGATGCGTATAAGAGCTTCAATCTGCGCATTTATCGGCTGGCTTTAATAAAAATAATTAAGTATTATCATAATGCAATAGAAATATGATGACTATTACTCTATTAAGATATCCATACGGTTTAAGTAGAGTGACACTAAATGTAAGTTTGTATATTACTGGAATGACAAGTACTAAGATGTATGAAACACGTATATTTTGTAAGGAGCGTTTGTTTAAAAAATAAACTGTGTTAAACTGTGATGCATACCATAACAGAGAGCAGCAACAGATCTTCTTTGTGCCAACTTTCGGGTAGAAGATTTTAAAAATAGAATGAGGTTGACAGGTCAGCTGAAACCGACGTTATAGTTGCAACGTTTCCACTCACCATAAAGAAAGTCGATATAACAAAGTGCTTGATTCCATTAAATGCAGAATACATGCCTACGAAATTGCGGTTAAGATGGCGTTTCAGAATAGAACGAAGGCGTTCTCCAATAGGTAGAGCTCGTTTTAAAGTTTGGTAGAACCTACACGCAAACATATAGCTAATCCCTTGGCTATACAAATTCTACTTAACACACTATTTGGTGTTCCTCTGTGTGCTGAAAATTGCAAACTGCAAACGGACATTACAATTCGTATTACAATTTCCGCACTTTCTAGTTTACGGCACAGTTATAAATGCAAGGCGTGTTCCTCCCAGAAATGGCCAAAAAGTAGTATTTATGTTACTCCGGTATATGGTAAAAAATAAGTCTGTATGACTTGTCTGGACTTAGCTATGGTTGGATGTCACGCAGACAAAGACAGTTGTTTATACCTATTACTAATGACATATGGTAATGTGTTGGCAAAGTTCATTTCGTAGTTTGTTTATACATATTGGTCGTGATTGCTGATTGAACGTGTTTTCGTGGAACGCTGCTGAATGTTGTCCCATATTGATTTTTTTTGCGTAACGATATAGTTGTCGTCATGCACCGAGCCGAAAGCCTCTACAGCAGCGGTGACGTAGTGTACTCGTTCCTTTTTCTGCTTTCGCATTCATAGCCACCAAGCTGCTCTGATTAAAGTATGACTTAAATAAGAGTCAGGAGCAGCGCTTGTGAGTGTTCTGCAGTTCTAAAATGAGTTAAAGGGTCCTCTGTTTATAGTAGCCGATCTCCTTTGCCTAGATCCAGAATAGCTCCTTTTTTGTGTTGTTTCTTGTATGCACTCGCACAGTTTGTTTAGCTATGCGCGCTTAGTCCAGCGTAGGATCCTTATTCCTTGTCTCTGATTCTTCTGTTTTCCTCTTGGTCGGCTCGCTGGGGGCCCCCACACTAGTCATTCTTTTCCATGCTACTTCGTCCATTATATCGTGGGTCGCGTTCATATTGCAGATGACCTAATTAAATCTACTCTCGCTTTTCATTCTGTAAGGGAAATACCCTGCTCTATAGGCTGAGCTGTGCGCAATTGGCTGATATATTTAACGACGAGTGTTGTTGTGGGACGACCGCTGTATTGTCTGGTGTCGAGCTCCCCACCTTTCTTCTGCCTGAGGACGTTTCTAAATGTTGTGTCTCTGACAGAGCTTCAGAATGTCAGCTTCAGAACAGTTCTTCAGAATGGTTGCACCTCCCTTAATAGTAATAGCCGACCCTTTTTTAGCCCGGTCGACCCTGTGTGGCCGCCAAGTGGGCGCATAATTTCGCTCATGTCTTCTGATGTAGAACCTGCGGTCGGTCTGATCTTAACAGAATCATGTATTCCTTCTGCATTCTCTGCGAGGTTGCCTCGTCATCGTATTGACGCTGCACCCGTCGTTCGGGTGATGTCGACTCTACAACCTATCTTTCTGCAGTATACCTCCACGGCTTTCCCTCCCGTCTGCATCTTGGTTCGCCCGGCTAAGATGGCCGCACCCATATGTAGGACTCCACGTGGTCTCCAAGTGGCTGTTTACTTAGTCCAGGGACACTATTGCGCACTATGTAGGAAGAAGATAGGCGACCTTTTTCCGTATTGAGTAGATACAAAAAATAGCTCTTTGTAAAATTATATTTAGGTCCAACCGGGGACCTCTCGTGCACTTTCCACCGCAGAACTCCCTCTAGAAAGCTCGGAAAAGTTTACTTTTCCGGGAGCGTGTTCGCTCTGCAGTAGAACCGATGAGACTGTGAGGACGCATAATTGGGCGCTATCCGGTCATCTCGTATTGATGCCATAACGCAGAAGAGCGTTCACTAGCGGACTTATTATGGTGGCCGTCGAATATGCAATGTGTGCAGGATTTATTGCTCGTGCCAACCTCCTTTGTTGTCTATGTTCCTGTATCTTCTCTATGTATGCATACTTGTAGCATAACTAGGTCATCATGGCATTTATGTATATATATATATATATATATTTATATAAATATATATATATATATATATATATATATATATATCATATCATATCATATCATATCATATCACCTTTATTGAAAAAGGGGTATTACAATAGAAGCAAAGTCGTTTTGAATCTGTGAACGACGTGCAATCCTCCAGGCAAATGTGTTGTTCACAACGTCCACTCGAGCAATCTCGTGGGGGTGGATGGAAACGCCGCTCCGGAGATTATTTGGTCTTAGAACAAAATACCTAGTAATAAGTTTCTGACGCGCTAGTTGTTTAAACATGCGGTAATCGGCATGGGATTGGTATTCACTAATACTAGGCAATGTGATACGCTCGCGTGGTAGACAACACCGGCGAGCAACTCGTTTCACGAACTTATCCTGGACGCTCTGCAAAAGGTCAACATCTCGTTTATAGAATGGCACCCATACGTGACAGCAATATGTCCACTTTGGTACCACTAAGGTTTGATACAGCTTTAGGTACACATTATGGTCCTGTATAATGAAAGACCGTATTATGAGATTACATATTCGAGACGCGGCCTTGACAACCTCAGCCATGTGAGGTCTAAACTTCATTTGGCGGTCGAAGATTACCCCGAGGTCCTTGTAGCGTGAGACTTCAGGAATGGGTTGGTTGTTTAGCATATACTGAGTAGTATCTGGCAATGTCTTGAGAACAGCAGATTTGGAAGACGATAATTGCATGCGGTTGTCCTCTGCCCAAAGGAATACGGTGTCAATCGCTTTCTGTAGTATAGCTATGTTGCTGTCGTTTTTTGCCTCAACATAGATTTTGAGATCGTCCGCATACAGCTTATATTTAACACCAATACCTCGAAGCATTACCCCGAGATCCTGTACAAATATAGTGTACATTAGGGGGCCTAAGCATGAGCCCTGCGGGACACCAGATACACACCTGCCGACCGCGGAATAGCTATTCTCAACTTTGACGACAAATGTACGGTCTCTCAGGTAAGCTCTGCACCAGTTTATGATTCTGGGGCCGATACCTAACGCTGACATCTTTGTCAGAAGCAGATGATGGTCAACGCGGTCAAATGCACGTGAAAAGTCAAAGTAAACGACATGCAGAGGGATGTTGCGATTTCGGGCAAGCGCCCAATCGTGAGCTACTTCCAATAACTGGGTACCCGTTGATCGACCCTTTGTAAAACCATGTTGTGAAGAGTCCAACAGGTCTTTAGAATCAAGAAATGTGTAAAGCTCAGCCACAATTATTTTCTCCATAAATATATATAAATATATATTTATATATATATATATATATATATATTAATATATATTTATATATATATATATATATATATATATACTATAATAAATAATATATAATATATATATATATATATATATATATATATATATATAATATATATATATCTATCTCTATATATCTATATCTATATCTATATCTATACTGTTGGCAATCGATTTCTTTACCTGCGCGTACATTGTCATCTATTTTCATGGGACACCCTCAGTGGGCCCGATTATAGCTATCTATATTTGGCCGCTTCCAGGTCATCTGATTATGCATTGGGCCCAAGGAGAGATTGCCGGCTATTCATTCATCACAACATCGTATATATATACGGTAATTTATTAGACTTGGCTGCAATTGATCCTTACAGCTTCCCCTCGTGCGCCTCATCTGTATTTTAGTTTTGCATCTTTTATATTGAAACATACTATATATGTATACTCTTTATTGAAATATACTATACGCTCATGTTACTCGTTCTATAACAGATGCAGTTTCTTTATTACACCCACAAAAACGCTTGGACACATTATCCCATAAGCTAAAAGGTGGCACCAATTAGACATGTTGCCTTTGCTTCTAAACATTCATACCACTATAAAATGTATTTCAAATCTTTAAAAAGTTAGCTTGGACACGGTATGGTGAGCTAGCTTATTGGTTAGATTTGACACGGTTTGCCGAGCGTAACGCGTGCCGGAGTGTTTTCAAATACATTAATTTCAACTTTGTGGACATGACTCTCGCCGTATGTAACCAAGTGCTTTTTTGAAGGAGAATTAGTGCATTCATATTTACGATTGATGGCTGTTTAATTACAGAGTGTAATGCAATCTTTTCATTTAGACACGGTTCTGGCATTATGTGCTCTATTATAGCCAACCTGGTTTTCAGGTGAAACCGCGGTAAATAGCACATTCGGATACTAACAAACAAATATGTCGTACGTTTAGCGCCGCAATTTCGCGAATATATACGTTCGCGCTACATTCGTCGTTTGAACGGTCTTACTAGAGACGTTAGCAAATCGGTATATAAAAATTGAGTTCAGAGCAATTCAACGTTATAATAAGTTTGAGCCGCGATAAAATATTTATGTTTTTATTTTGCACCCAAAACGTACTTTATGAACTCGCCTCGTACCACAAACCACTTGTCGGCGATTATCTGTATCTCTTTTCCACATATTCGTGTTTTGCCGTCACTTTGCCACGAATAAACAATTGACAAGCGAGTACCTGAAATACTCTGCGTTGTGTACTTTAAACGCCGTTCCTTCGATGATATATTTCTATATTTGAGTTCGAATTTGGTTACATTCGCGATATATTGGCAGACATAAAGATTGGCCTGAAGAATTTATTATTACTGTACGGTTTTGGGTAAGACTCATTTACGAGTATAATTCAATATTTAGGTAACAGTTATACGGTTATACATGTACGCATGTATGTATGCTTATATAGAGTGTGGTTAAAACCATCGTGAATTATTGAGGAAATAGTAGTAAATCATTAAAATAGGCAATTTTTGATCCAATGGTGGGGGTGCAGTGTCGTATGTAAGAGTTGCAGTTTTGCTTATCAAGCAAACACATTCAAGAAAATTAACATTTCATGTAGATCGTTTTGGTAGACCTGTGGCTGATTACCGAAATCCGTTTATCCTGCCATCCTATGTCGGGATCTTATAGCGTACCATGTTAACAGAGACGGGTAACAGGACGTTCGTGGTTGGTGTACGGTCTCATATATGATGACTAAACAGGTGTTCAAAACTAGCTGATCATACGTAAGCCGTGTACGCGTTCACTCGACTTAGGATCGGCCAGTCCAGATATCCCAAAGATAGCGTCTAGGTGAGGCCGTGCCTCAGCGTCGTTGTGTGCACGTGCTCCATAGCGCTAGAATCGCGTCCTCGGTCGAACACTTTCGGGAACATGTACCGCCAGTTATGCTAAGGTCCTGCTCGTGGTAATGTGTAGTTCGATTGAGTTGCTCCAATTAACTTTTCAGAAAGTTCATAAGTGCCTATGACGTAGTTGTTCACATGCCAGCCCAAAAATGCACGGAAAATGATGCTAGCTGCGTATACAGGTGGGGCAGTCAGGGTGCGAGTTCTCGTTTGCCTACCGATAAGAACTGTGTGCTCTAAATATGCCTTTGCTTTATATTTGAAGAGCTCAAGGGCAGAAAACTCAGCCTGGTGTCTTTTCCGTAAAACCTAGCCACAGTAGTCAACACGTGTTGGTAACCGGTAGGCCGCAAAGCTTGAACCCGCGGTCCAAGCGAAAACGGTACGGATGTAGATTTTCGTTTATTCTTGCAGATTAAAGCGCTCCGGGCCGAGTTTCCTGCAACTGTGCTTGTTGCAAGTAAGTATATCAAATGACAATTCGATCGACAATCGAGTACCATGGGACTCTATGGTAATCCGGCATCGGCACCGGGTGAGAAAACGGCTCACGGAAATTGAATTATGAATTGAACCATTGAATTGATACCTGAATTATTCTTCTGAATTGCGCACATTTCTGACGATATGTGTCTTATGAGTGTAACTGTTGAGGCATTGAACGTCAGGATCGGAGGACGTCACAGGACCTTGATTATGTAAATATATTAGATTGTGTATATATATGTATATATATATATATATATATATATATATATATATATATATATATATCTATATATATAACTCGGTGGTCCTCTTTGTCCTTTGTCAAGGATAGCTGCAGTACTGTCTTCTTGAGATTACTTAGCCAGTTAAACTTGAACACTTTAAAGTTTCCCGACTCTATGTGGCAGTTACTTTCGTCTCCGAGACTAATTCTCTACATCTTCTAATCACATACAGGGATTAATAGTCTTTGTAGAGCGTCTCTACAAGGGTTTGGCAATCTTCGGGCACTTCCCAGTCTTAGGTTTCGAAACAGTAGCTCTGGCTCAGTATTAAAAAGGGCCCAGCGTTTGTAACAGTACATTTCCCCTCGTCAGTCTCTTTTGAGGAAAATTGTATATATATATATATATATTTATAATGTATACGTATATGTCTTTACTAATGCGGTGTAGGTATGGCTGAAAACAGTGAGCAAGCAATGTCTAAGGCTGCCAATGAAATACGCCATCAGCGGGCACACCCGTAGGACGGAAGCACTGCAGAACTCAAACGAAATGAAACGTATGTTCAAAGATCGGAAACAAATGAGGTGCCTTTATGACGATGAGCAGCAAGCGCAACTAGTATTATTCAGTCTGTAAAAATCTTGACTCCCCCTGCTGAGGCTACTAACTCCACCGAACGCATTGCAATCAATGACGCATCAATGACAAAGACTGGGTGATATATTTCACCAAGCAAACACTGTCCCAATGGGATCATACAGGCCCTTTATTTTAACAAGTGATTATGGCCAAAAAGAACAACAAGTGTGCAGAAATAGATCAAGTAGAAGACGAACGCGTCAACAGCACTGAAACTCATCCGGAAACGAGCGAGCTCGCCGGCATATTCTGTCGTTGAAAACAGGTGGCGCAAAGCAATAGACGGATTGTGCCGCGTAACCTGGCGCGGTTATAGCCACTATACGTGTATGAAACGCGAATGCTACGTCATAATACCAATTATTGTGTAAATATATGTAAACTGTTTGCTGAGTGATAGTAGATTAACCAGAGCTGTCTGCTTTTGTTGCTTTTATGCTGAGAGAGATTATCTACGCAGTTGTAGTATTTATTGGTGATCGTCACGTCTGAAATCTGGTAAAAGAGAATGTCGTTTACGCTTGAATTTAAAACTAAAAGTAGACAGACTATATTGATTTTTGTGTCACTGCTTGTGTATCCCAAGAAATGTAAAATATATATATAAGATATATGTATAGAGAATAGCCTATACACGCTACGAACGTAAAACGATATCTCGGAAGCATCTGTTTTGTACTTCTCACTAGACATACAAAACGTCTGTATGATAACAAGTGCAAGTGTTTTCTCTGCAACACAACTGTACTCATGACCCAAGCCAACGTGTTCCGATGCGAAAGGAACGCTTGAATAATAAGTCACATTTTCTACCCCTATATATCAGCTGCAAACTCGCAACAAGTGACCA